>JALIGW010000001.1:165515046-165835165 GCA_023053685.1 Diadophis punctatus similis | reverse complement strand
TTTCTTTCCTATTTCGGGACCAACTAAAGCCTCAATACAGGCTTTCAAATAAAAGTAGAACTTCTGGAAAATGCTTTCCTCACTCTCTTCTAAAAGGCCTCATTTGACAAAGAACATAATAAACCAATGTCTAATTACAGGAGCTGTGATGTCCCAACATTATCTTTTCAGATGGACAGTAAATACAACGTCCTTGTGTCAGGATTTGCAGGAACGTTGGCGTGTAGTGTGTCTTCAGCGTTGCCTGGAGTACCTGCCAGGTCATGGTGTGGACTGGGGTTGGGTCAGACAATGATTCTGCGGTGTCAAACACCTCTGGCCCGCAGTGACTCAGAAATAAAGCTCTTTTTCTGTTGTCAGCCAACCCCAGCAGATCATTGGCTTCGAGGAAGCACTCAAAACGCCACATGTAGGAGTCCCATTTTTCCTGGGCAGGGTTGAAAGGCGCCGGCAGGTGGAAGGTAGACATCCCGATGAGAGAAGGCAGACGTGGCTAGTGCTGCCTGGCTGGTTGCAGCACTTGAGGGCTAGTCTTCGTTCTCCTGGTCTCAAACCCTCGTCGCCACTATTAGATTGTGGGCAAGGATCACAGGAGACAGACTTCATAACAGCTCTTTTACTCAGCTCACTCAAGTAACCAGCAAAAACATGGTCTGACAGCTAGCTCTTATTTATTTATTATTTATTTATTTATTTATTTATTTATTTATTTATTTATTTATTTATTTATTTATTTATTTATTTATTTATTTATTTATTTATTATTGGTTCTTCTATGCCGCCCTACTCCCGAGGGACTCAGGGCGGCGTACAGCAAATTATACAAGAACACTGATAATAAACAACAGTTAAAAACAACAATTAAAAATTACAAAAAGATTAAAAATGTTCACCATCAGCCATACCGGGCGAGAGCTCAGGTGGAACTAGGCTCACCCCCTGCCTGCAGGAAGAGCCATGTCTTGACGGCTTTTCGGAAGGCCAGCAGGGTGGGGATGGTTCGGGTCTCTGGGGGAAGTTGGTTCCAGAGCACGGGGCCCCCCACAGAGAAGGCCCTCCCCCTAGGGCCTTTTATAGAGGACTGTCAGACACAACAACCAATAGCGTATGAGCATTCAAACACATGACCTGGGTGGCAACAACAGTTCAGGTAGAGTTCAACTAAAAACATAACAACTTACAGTTCAGTCAGAGGTCGTCTAAACTAGTCAAAACAAGTTTAGGGTTCAGTTAGAGGTCAGTCAGAACACAACAGTTTTCCTGCTAGGACTCTCCAATCTGCACGGGGTGGGCTCTAAAGCTACCTCTCCAGTGGCGCTGAGATGCCAGCAATATGCGGATCGTCCGGAAGCCCTCCAGCTGTATTTGCTAGGAGTGGAAGTGCGTTTGGGAGGGAAGGGGAAAAAGCAAAACGGGAACGATCTCAACTCTCTTTTGTTTTGAGCGAAGACGTCTGCGACACGTAACGCCTTTCCAAGATAACAGAATTTACAGGACTCTCCAAGTGGACCTAACCAGATATGACCTAGTGATCGTCAGGGCTAAAAATGCTTCTTCACAATTAGCCTCTTTAAAGCTTCTCCATGACGTCCAGCCATTTCTTATGCAGCATGATTGATTGCGAGCTCCTCCTTCAAAGGACCTCTGAACTTTAAATTAAAGACAAGGCTGAAATTATGTAGGCATATCCTTTCCCCATATTGCGTCTTCAGCGTGGAAAGAAACATCACATTTTGAATATTAGGTAACCTCTACAATCATTAAAAAAACTGAATGGAAAAAAAACTAGGGCAATGAAATATATATATTTTCTGCTTCAATATTGGAGATGGGGTCTTGCTCTCCCAAGCACGCTCTGAATTCCAGCTGCCCTTTTCCAGGATACTCCATTTTCCCCATCATGAGAAACTCTTATATTGCATAGAACGATCAAGATATTCTTCTGCCTACTGGACTGTAGAATAAGGGTATCCTATGATTTTCTCTTTCACAAATGCACTGAACACAACCTGAGCTTGCACAATATGTTAGGTGAAATTAAAACAAAGTACAATAACATGTGGTTAAGAATCTTGTAAGAACCTAGCCATTATCTTAGAATGTTGTGTGCATCACTTTGACTATCTATTGTTTATGAGCATTGCATGTTAATGTTCAGTGATCCCAAGCTTTGTATTATTGTAAGATCACAGAAATTATTAAAATCTCATCTGTAGCTTGCTCACCTACAGAGTGAGGTGAGAGGAGCTAAACCATGGGTCTATGATCTATTGCTTTCTATGTCCACAACCATAATGGAGTGTGGGAAGCCCCCCCCCCCGAATGAAATATTTTGCTGTTTTACTTCTTTTTCTTTTTTGAATTTATTATTGTTTCTATATTAGAAGCATGGTGGCACTGTCATCCGTCCCACTCAGTCATCTAGCAAAGAAAGACTGGGTCATTTGTTTTGCCAAGAGTATAGTTAGTAAAACTTAAATGGTTACAGAAGTAGCATAAGCTGAATCTGAGGTTTCCCAGTGCAAATAACACAAAGGAAAGTTCCCTCTTCTCCCCCCCCCCCCAATCTGCAATTGTCCAATCAGATGCTTGTATATTGTTCAGGATACAGGTACTGGGTTAACTCTGCATTAACCCAGCCATGACCTTGGCTGGCTGGAGCGTCTAACGGCTCAGCTGGGTTTCCATCTTCTTCACATTACAATAGTTTCTTCTCCCCCCCCCCATGTTAATGGCTGCCAGCTCATGAAGCTTGGATAATGAGAGGCAGCCATTACATGCTGCTCCTCCAGAAATAAGTCTAGTCCTACAAAACAAAATACAATATAATAGCACATCACAAGCAGATGGGTCATTTGGGTTTGTTAGGGTCCCTATCGTGGAATTAGTGAGTGAGGCGAGGGAAACATACATGGGATGCCTCAATCCACTCTATGTCAGAGTGGGAAAAGTCCTTCCATAAAATTGCAACAATTTCCCTTATAGCAACAATCAAGAATTTATTTAACCTCGAAATGTTGTTCTCCTTCTATTAGGATGGGAGAGGGTGGTGGCTTCGTGGCAGGACATAAGGATGAGTCAGTGACAGGTTTCAAAAGACTACCATGGATAGGTGAGATGCAGCCATGACAAGCACAGTGGTTAGAATCAGGGGTGGGTTCCTCACAGTTCGGACCGATTTGTGCGTACCGGTAGCGACCCACTGATGAAGTCACAATGACGTCACCGACCCGGATCGGTCAGTGCCGGTCCGTGGGCGCTGCCATCTTTTTTTTATTTTATTTTTAAAATTTTTCTGGGTTTTTTCTTCTGCGCATGTGCAGAAGCCGAGTTTCGGCACTGCGCATGCATCTACATCTTGTTTTCGGCTTAATTTTTTAATTTTTTTTGCCATGCCCACTCACTCACTCCTCACCGCCTAAGCTGCCTTCCCAGTTCCCATGTGGTACCTGCCTTGCGCCCCAACTGAGCTGCCTCCTCCTGCCTACAGGTAAGTTGCAGTCGTGCTAGCCCCCCCCATCCCCGGAGCTTGCTGCAGCCCCCCCACATCCCCTCCATGCTCGTGTGGCTGGCTAAGCTGCCAAGGCTTGGTGCGGCTCCATTCCAGGCCATGCTGCCTGCAGCCTAGCTTGCTGTGGGCCCCCACCAGGCTCCTGACCTTACCTTCCTCCCGCGCCTGGGGGCAGAGGGGAAGGCATGCCAGCTCCCATGAGGAACCGACACTTGGAGCAGTTTTGGAACTTGTTGAGGAGGAGGACCGCTCCTCGGCCCCAGCCATGCATTTTCAAGCCTGGGCTATTGCAATAGCTTTTCATTCCAAGCAGCCCAGGCTTGAAAACAAGCTCCAAAACTGCTCCAAGCATCGGAGAAGAAATAGAAAGCCTCATGACAAATGTATTCATTTGCTCCATAGACGTATGGGACATTTAAATTTCAAAATTTTAAAGAAAACTGTTGAGTTATCTAATGGTATAAAATTAAAACCTTGTGCAAGATATTTAAATTGTAATGCTTGCAATCAGGAAAAGAGCAAGGTAATTCCTGCAAACAGGTTAAATGGATTTAAAACCAAGGAACCATTAGAGGTTGTATTTGCTGATCTCATTGGCCCTAAGAAACCCAGTTTAGGTGGAGCCTGTTATATATTGAGCATAGTTGATCATTTTTCTAGATATGGTTTCTGTTATCTGATGAAAACAAAAACAGAAACATATCAGCATTTTGTAAACTGGTTAAGGTTTGTTGAACGAAAAATGAATAAGAAACTGGTTAGTTTAGTAACAGATAATGGTACTGAGTTTACCAATAAGAGATTTGAAGATATGCTAAAGAGAGCTGGTATTGAACATAAGCGTTCTGCTCCTTTTCGGCCACAACATAATGCGCATATTGAACGTAGGGGTCAGACATTACAGGCTATGTCTAGAACCATGATTTCAGATTCTGGTTTACCAGAGAGGCTCTGGGGTGAAGCTATAATGTGTGCTAACCATGTTTTGAACAATGTAGTGAATGCAACAACTGGTGAATTGCCATTTACTCGTTGGTATGGTAGGAAACCAAATCTTAGTTATTTGCATACATTTGGTGCACCAGCATGGGTGCATATTCCCACACAAGTAAGGCGAAAGGGACAACATAGAGCACGGAAATTATGTTTTGTAGGGTATGAATCTAATCATAGATCATTTAGATTCTGGGAGCCAGGTACTACTAGAGTATATTGTAGTGCAAGTGCTAAATTCCTTGAGCATGTTGGATGGAGTAAACTGGAACAGGAATACAAGGAACAAGATAGTATTGTTGTTGAGGATCCATTGTTTCCTGATGATTCTGATAAGAAAAGTACTGATGATAGGATAGTGAAAGAATCCTCAATAGAGGAACCATCTATGGATGATGTAGAAGATACTTCGATAAGGGAGGAAAAGGAAGAGGAAATTCCAACAACTTGTACTAAATTGCCTAGGAGGTCAACTAGGGAGAGACGTCCACCTGATAGATATCAGGCAAGTATTGTATGCCAGATTAATGTGGAACCATCTAATTATAATGAACTTAAGCTGTATCCAACAAAGGAACAGGTAGCTTGGCAGGAAGCTATGAATAAGGAATTAAAATCTTTAAAGGATCTTGAGGTATATGAAGATGTAAGGTTACCACCAGGTGAGCGTGCAATAGGTTGCAGATGGGTGTATAAATTAAAGACTGGTGTGGGTGGCACTGTTACCCATAAAGCAAGATTAGTTGCTCAGGGATTTGCTCAATCAGATAAGGATTATGATGAGGTATTTGCACCTAGTCTGAGAGCAAATACATTGAGAGGAGCATTAGTTTGGGCAGCTAAAAATAAATGCATAATTAATCATGTAGATGTCGAAACTGCATATCTACATGCACCTTTACAACATACCATTTATATGAGAAAGCCATCAGGTTTAAAAGATGATGGAAAAAATGATTATTGGAAATTAAAGAAAAGTCTTTATGGTTTAAAGCAATCAGGTTATGAATGGAATAAATGCATTGTAAAAGAATTAGTTTCCATGGATTTTAAAGCTGGTATAGCTGATCCTTGTTTATTTAGGAGAGAGAAAGATGGTTTGATTTCTCTGTTGCTATTATTTACAGATGATATAGCGATTATCACAAAGACTGAACAAGAAGCAAATGATATTGTTTCTGAATTACAAAGAAAGTTCAAGATTAGAAATTTAGGAGAAATTAAACATTATTTGGGTCTTGATATAATGAAGACAAATAGAGGATTCAAAATTTCGCAAGCTAAGAAGATTAGCCAATTGTTAAAAAGATATAACCTGGAGAATTGTAAAACTGCTAAGACACCAATGGATCAGGGATTTACAAATAGTGATACTAAATGTCCTGTGTTTGATAAGGAGATATATCAGTCTCTAATTGGTAGTCTCTCATATTTGAGTAATTGGTCTAGACCAGATATATCTTACAGCGTAAATCAACTGGCTAGATATAATGCTGAACCAAATGAAAGGCATTGGCAAGCAGCTAAACGAATACTAAGATACCTAAAGCACACAATACATTATTCTTTATATTTAGAACCGAGAAATGAATTAGTGTTAACTGCATATGCTGATGCAAGTTTTGCTACTGATGCAATGACTCGCAAATCAACATCAGGTATAGTGGTAATGTTGGGTAATGCTTTAATAGGGTGGAAATCTATTAGGCAACAACATATTAGTTTATCCACTATGGAAGCAGAATTCTCGAGTTTATCATTAATGTGTACAGAATTGGTGTATTATAAACAATTGTTAAAGGATATAGGAATTACTGTACAGGAGCCATTTATTGTGTATGAAGACAATCAATCTGCCATTAGTATGGCTAATAGTTTAGCTGTGAAAACAAGGTCGAAACATACTGATTTGAGATATTTGAATGTTAGACAATGTGTTCAAAATAAAATGGTTAAGTTGGAATACTGCATGACTGAACAGAATATTGCAGATCATTTCACTAAAGCGCAAGGTGCAATTAAACACAAAGAGTGTTGTGAAAACTATGGTTTAAAGATGTAAGGTATTATATATTGATCTACCCAAAGGGGAGAATGTTAGGTCTCTGACCATAACTGATTGGATAGATAATATATGTCTAGCTTTTAACAGCTATAAGTCTGTTTAGCTTAGGTGTTGCAGACTGCCACAAGAGGGAGCTAGAGTTCACAGCTTATTCCTCTGGGAGTCCCTCTCTGTTTGTCTTTGGTCTCTGCTACTCAGAGTGTGTATTCTCTGCTACTTATTAGAGCAAGGCCTAGAGTATGTATGCTCTGCATTTCTCTCTGTGTTGTAGTTATGTATTATAGCTAAAATGTATTTGTACTTGATAGTACTTGGATTGTTATTATGACTATTAAGTGTATGACTTTGGACTGTTTATAGGAAAATGCTATTTCTTAAAGTAAACTTTAACTCAAGTTAGTGTATCTGTGTGTGGCTGAGTACTTATTCACAACTGATCTCAATCTAAACGTTTCTGTATGCACAACCTTGGTAACACAAGGAATACTCTGCTAATACATTAACAACATGTAACAGGCAATAAATCACACCGTGACAGGAAAGGGGGAGGGAAGGGAAGGGAAGGGAAGGGAAGAAGGTGTTATGTCTTGAGGAACTGGGGGAAGTTTTCACTCCAGTCTGACAAGGAACTTGAGCAGGGAAATTCTGATTGGCTCCCTGCCAGTCGGGCTCCCTATTTAAATCCCTGCCACAATCTAAGCCTCGCTGAAGTTGCCCACTGTCACCTAATAAAGAGCTGAAGTCACTAGCCTCGCCTCCTGTCTCTCATTGCTGAGATGTAACATCTGGCGACGAAGGTGGGATGCACCTGAGAACAAAGGCGAGCAGGCCGGGAGGCGCCAAATTCAAAAGAGGAAAAAGGAACCGCATAGGAACTGCCATGGTGTCAGCGTCTCCCCATCTGCCGAATCCATTTAATAAGGCAGAAGAAACATGGGAAATGTACATGGACAGATTTAACTACTTTTTGGAAGCCAACAATTTCACAGACCTTACGGACAAACGAAGAAAAGCGATGTTCTTATCGTATTGTGGACCAAGAGTTTACCGAGCTGCCGTGAACTTAGTGAAACCAGGCACTACCAATGCGATTCCATGGGACCAGCTTAAGGAACGTCTGCAAAAATATTTTGACCTGGCACCTTCAAAATGGGTGAGCCGGTATGAGTTCGGGGAGAGGCTACAGCTAGAAGGGGAAAGTATTCCCGAATTTGAGTCGGCATTAAGACAAGCAGCAACACACTGTCAGTTCGGCGCCAGATTGGAAGATGCCCTGCTGGGACAACTGATTCGAGGGGTGAGAGACATTAATTTACAAACGAAACTGCTATCTAAGGTGGATTTAATCTTAACAATAGCCTTAGATGACGCTAGAGCTTTTGAGACCACAAGCAAGGCTGCTGAAGTGCTCCGCCGTAGGAACACCCCAGGCCCTATGAAACAGATTGCGGAAATGCACGAAATTCAAGGGCGTCCAACACTGAGTGAGCCGATCCAGAAGAGAAAGAAGAAGTTTTCAGACTCAACCAATGGCAAGGCCGTAGATTAACACCGTGCCCTAGTTGCAGAGGCCAGCACCCCCAAGCATCCTGCAGTTTCAGGGACGCGATGTGCCATAAATGCGGAAAATTCAGACACATAACAAAAGTCTGCAAGGCACCACGTTTTCCTCCCAGGGGAGCGGGCAGAAACTACTATGAAGGTGAGCCAGGGCAAGAGGATAGGGGTCAGAACAGGCGACCCAGTAACCAGTATCAACAACCGGGAGTTAACTGCATCCGAGTTAATCAAGTGAGAGAAGACGATAGCCCACCAATATGTATTACTGTGGCTGTAGAAGGATCTCCCTGTGAAATGCAGATCGATACGGGCTCATCGATAACAATAGTATCCTGGGAGACTGCCAAGAGGGCCATGCCAAGCCTTTCTGCGGAACAGCTGACAACACAGAGAGTAAAGATTGCAGACTGCCAAGGGAATCGGATTCCGGTGATGGGGACCAGACAAGTGCGTGTGAAATATGAGGACCAGGAAGCAAGCTTCCCCCTGATAATTGCCCAGGACCGCATCCCTAGCCTGTTAGGGCACGACTGGTACAGAACACTACGAATCAAGCTGACCCAAGACGAAAAGGCCATCAACGCGACGATTGTGGACGGCTGTGACGACCTGCTGCACGAATTCCAGGATGTGTTTGATCCAGCACTGGGCAAGTACGTGGGCACCCCTATATCTTTTAGTTTAGACCCAAGGGTTCAACCTATTAGACTAAGACACAGAAAGGTCCCCTTTGCATTAAAATCCTTAATAGATAAAGAGTTAGATAGATTAATAGCTCAGGGAATTTTAGACCCTGTAGATCATGCAAAATGGGAAACTCCCATAGTGCCCATTTTAAAAAGCGATGGGTCTGTATGCATCTGCGCTGACTATAAATGCACATTGAACAAAGCATTACAACAGAGCGCATACCCAGTGCCAGTAGTCCAGTATCTATTACACACACTGGGCCCAGGCGCCATTTTTGCGAAACTAGATCTCGCGCAAGCGTACCAACAACTTCCAGTCGATCGCGAGACCGCAGAAGCTCAAACGATAGTGAGCCACCGCGGGGCTTTTAAATGTAACAGACTGCAATTCGGCGTTAGCGTAGCCCTGGGAATATTTCAGGGAATAATGGAACAGGTACTGAGCAAGGTTCCAGGGGTTGTCCCTTATTTTGATGACGTATTAATAACAGCCAAGGACAAAACCCAGCTGAGGGAGAGATTGCGAGAGGTGCTCTCACGGTTCAGAGCTGCAGGGTTGAGAGCAAAAGCCAGCAAGTGCCAAATAGGGGTTTCAGAAGTGGAATTTCTAGGCTACTGGATTGATGGATCCGGATTGCACCCAATCAAAACTAAGCTTAGGGCTATTAGAGAGGCTCTGGTGCCCACCAACAAGACCAAGTTGAAAGCATTTTTGGGACTACTGAATTTCTACAGCATGTTCCTGAAAAATAAAGTTACCGTCACAGAGCCGTTGCACAAGTTGCTAGCCAATAACACTCTATGGGTTTGGGGGTACACACAGGCACAAGCATTCAAAGCAGTAAAAAATCTCTTGGTGCAAGACAGCTTTTTGATTCAATTTAGCGAGACTCTGCCTGTGGTGCTTGTATGCGATACATCACCTTTTGGGGTGGGGGCAGTGCTCAATCACAGACTTCCAGACGGCCGTGAAGCCCCCATTGCCTATTTTTCGAGAACTCTTTCAAGCACAGAGAGAAACTATGGGCAAATTGACCAAGAAACCCTGGCTTTGGTTGCTAGGGTAAAATGTTTCCATGAATACTTGTATGGAAGGCATTTTGAGCTGGTCACGGATCATCAGCCCTTATTAGAGCTACTGGTGACAAGCAAGCCCACTCCGGATGCAATGTCTCCCAGAATGCTGAGATGGTCCCTATTTCTTGCCGCTAATTCGTACTCATTAAAATACCGCCCTGGAAAAAACATGGGCAACGCGGACGCGTTGAGCCGCTGCTCCTTGCCAGACTTAGTGAACGACCCCACTCCGGGTCTCCCAATTATCTTGATAGACATTGTCAATCCAGGACTAATAACAGCAAAAGACATTGCAGCTGAGACAGCCAGAGACGCCGAGCTCCACACCATTATGAATTGGGTGAAGAGGGGGTGGCCGCAAGGTCCGTTTAAACCCAGTCTTCAACCCTATGCAAAATGACAACATGAAATGGCGGTACGGGGGGGTGTCTATTATGGGGTGACAGGATCCTCGCTCCTCTGTCGCTACAAGAGGATATTCTAAGGGCTCTACATGAAGGGCACCCAGGGATGGTTAGAATGACGCTATGTGTGGTGGCCCAATATGGACAAAAATATAGAGGACTGGGTCGCAGGGTGTATTCCGTGCCAGGAATCTAGAGCATCACCTCCAAAATCCCCCACCCTGGAGTGGGAACAATCCAGGGCCCCATGGTCACGAATATATTTGGATTTCGTGGGTCCATTTCATGGGCAAACATTTTTAATAGTAGTCGATGCTTACTCCAAATGGTTAGAAGTAGCAATAATGCAAAACACAACTACAGAAGCAGTGATCAAGGTGCTGAGAAAACTTTTTGCAACGCATGGGTTACCAGACACCTTAGTTTCAGACAATGGGCCTCAGATAACTTCGACGCCATTCGAGAGTTTTTTAGCTAGTCTGGGAATAAAACACACCCTGATATCTCCTTATCAGCCAAGTAGTAAAGGATTGGTTGAAAGAGCCGTCTGAGCTACAAAAGAGGCCCTGGGCAGAGTTAAGCCAGGAGATTGGCAGGCCCGCATCGATACATTATTAACTGCACAACACATAACACCAAGTACTGTCATGGGAAAAAGCCCTGCTGAGCTTCTAAGGGGCCGAAAGCTCCAGTCCACCCTCGACAGACTACACCCGAGCTATTCCAACAACAGAGAAACTCTAAACATGGCGCAAATCAAAACATTTCAACTATGCACTTTATGCAAGGAATCATACCACGGGTCCCCTATGGCTACCTGGGAAAATCCTGGAAATAACAGGCCCAAAGTCATATATAATAGGCCTGGGGAATGGCAGAAAATGGCGGCAGCATTTGGACCAATTACGAGACTGCCGGCCACTAAATACTGACTGGGAAGAGGGCCCAACTCCTAACCATGTTCTCCCTACAGCTACGATACGACTATTTCTCTGGAGCCGGTTGACTTAGCTTTTGATCTGGAGGTGCCACCGAGCGACGACGTGGAGTCCAGTCCAGGTAAATCCAATATCACCACAGAGCCATTCCAGAATCCTCCACAGAGGGAGCCAGAGGGAGAAAACGCATCCGAAATCTACAGCCTACAGCCAGGAGTTCAATCCTGGCTGGCTCAAGGTTGACTCAGCCTTTCATCCTTCCAAGGTGAGTAAAATGAGGACCCAGATTGTTGAGGGAATATTCTAACATTTTAAACAGCACAGAGTGCTGTAAAGTACTATGAAGCAGTATATACGTCTAAGTGCTATTGCTGTTGCAATATTATGTATTTGCATGTGCTACTTCCTTTTACAGTTGTGAATAATTTTGCAGTTATGCCAGAATTTTTCTGACACTGAGAACAATCATCCAATGGAACAGCTTGGCTTCAGAAGTTATGGGAGATTCATCACTGGAGGCTTTCAAGAAGAGACTGGACTGCCATCTGTCAGAAATGGTGTAGGGCAGTGATGGCGAAACTTTTCGGCACCAAGTGCCCAAACCGGAACACGTACGTGCGCCAGAACACCAGAAACCCAAAGACCAGGTGGCCAGTGCGCATACGTGCACCAGCCACCTGGTCTTTGGGTTTCCAGCGTGCGCATGCACGCCGGCCAGCTGGCCTTCGCGTGTGCCAGGGCGCCGGAAACCCAAAATCCAGTTGGCCAGCGTGCACATGAGCACTGGTCAGCTGGTCTTTGGGTTTCCGGTACTCCAGCACGCACAAAGATCAGCTGACCGGTGCTCATGCATGCGCCGGAAACACAAAGACCAGGTGGCCTGCATGCATGCGCATGCTGGAAACCAAAAGAGCAGCTGGCAATGGCACACATGCCCACAGAGGGGGCTCTGCGTGCCACCTCTGGCATGCATGCCATAGGTTCACCATTATGGGTGTAGGGTCTCCTGCTTGGGTGGGGGGGGTTGGACTAGATCCATGATGGCGAACCTATGGCACTCGTGCCACAGGTGGCATGCAGAGCCATCTCTGCGGGCACATGAGCCATTGCCCTAGGTCACCTCCACTGTGCATATGCGCCGTGTCGGCCAGCTGATTTTCAGCTGGCCCCGCCCTTGCCGCCCCTCCCCTCCCAGGAGTCTCCCGTTTTGGATGCCAGGTAAGTACAGGGCCCACGTGGAGGCTCTGGGAAGATGAAAAATGGGCCTCCCAGAAGTGCAGAATGGACCATTTCTGGCCTCCAGAGGGCCTCCGGATGGCACGGGGAGGCCGTTTTCACCCTCCCGGAGGCTCCAGGAAAGCCTCTGGAGCCTGGGAAGGGCAAAAAATGGGCCTACCGGAAGTCCGGAAATGGGACATTTCCGGCCTCTGGAGGCTTCAGGGAGGCCTGCTAGGCCCAAAATGGGGCGCGGGGGGTTGTGCGCGCATGCACGGGGGGGCAGAGCAGCATGGGGTGGGTTGCATGCATCGGGGGGGCATTGCATTATGGGTGTGGGCCCACACATGTGCAGTATCGCGTGTGCACATGCGCTTTCAGCACCCGAGGGGGAAAAAGGTTAGCCATCACTGGACTAGATGGTCTACAAGGTCCCTTCCAACTCTGTTAATCTATCTAGATTAATTTGGTAGTAAAGTGGAAGATATATAAAATGCACACCTTTAAATTTAATTTAATTTAATTTATGTGTTTAGAGTACAATGTAAAATGTTTTATAAATCATATAGAAAATATTTGTTTTGAAGGATAGAATATGAGTTTTTAAAATAAAAATAATTGAAAGGACCCAAGTTATTACAAATCAGTCAGCTTACTATCGATGGGCAAAACTCTGGAACAGATTTTTAGGGAGTTGGTTTGTACTATTTTGTTGGAGCCAACCTGAAGAAATAAAGAGTAAGTGATGCCAAACAGGGGCGGGTTCCTAATTTTTTTACTACCACTCTGTGGGCGTGGCTTATTTTGTGGGTGTGGCTTGTCAGCCATGTGACCGGGTGGCTGTGGCTTCTCAGACTGCTGAAGGGAGGGGAACTGAGATAGGTCCTGCCGCCCATTCCCCCTCCCCTCAGCAGCTCGAGAAGCCTCGAACATGCAAAAATGCCTAGGATCATCACCGCGCGTTTGTGGCTTCTCGGACTGCTAAAGGGAGGGGAATGGAGATAGCTCCTGCCGCCCGTTCTTGCAGCATCTCATGTGCTCCCTCAGCCATCCTCCCCTGCTTGGACTCACTGTGGGGTAGGAAGGCAGCGCATGCGCAGTGCCGGAAGCTTGGCTTCTGGGCATGCGCAGAAGAAATTTAAAAAAAAAATAATTTTTTTTAAAAAAATGGCGGTGCCCAGGCACCGGCAACCGACCGCACCGGTACTGTGACGTCACCAGCGGGCCGCTACCGGTGCTATAGAGTGGACCGCACCTGTAGGAACCCACCACTGATGCCAAACCAAGTTGATCTCTTTCTTTGATAAGATAGTGTATCTTGATTTTAGAAAAGCATATGAAAAATTCTCACTGCAAATCTTTGTAGAGGAGATGGCAAAATGAGGGCTAGATTATTGTTCCCAGTAGGGAGATACAGCGCTGATTAAACAGTTGTACCAAATGAGTGGACATAAATTTGTGTCAGGATGAAAATGCCATACCACAGGCCTTTCTTCTATATGCCCAATATCATTCTTCAGAAAATCCTGGATGAAAAGTTAGAAAATAGGATTATCAAATTTGTAAACCACACAATCATAGCAGGAATTGCAAAACTTAGAGGAAAGTGTTCTTAGAGAATGACATATAGAACAAGTGTGATGCAACTGCAAAAGAAAAAAAAGTGCAATTGTCGGCTGCATTAACAGAAGTATAATGTCAAGATCAAAAGAGGTTAACATTTCTATCTATTTTGCATTGGTCAGACCAGACTACCTCCAGTTTGGGGCACCACCGTTTAGGAAAGACTGACAGATTGGAAGAGAGCAAGACGAAAAAAAATATTTATGAAAAATAAGTCATTGGGTATGTTTAGCCTGGCCAAGAAAAGGTTCAGGGAGACATAATATCACTCTTCTAGTGTCTGTAGGGTTCACAGGTAAAAGACAGGACATAATTGTTTAGAATCGTTTCAGAAATCAGGATAATAAGCAATGGGTTTAAATACAAGAAACTATATTTTGGTTAGACATCAGGAAAAACTTTTAATGGTAAATTTAATGATAAAGTTGAATAATGGATTAGGCTGCCACAGAAAGTGATGAATTTTGCTGGAAATGTTTCAGCAGAATTTGGATGACCACCTTCTGCAGATCCTGTAACACTGGATGATTTGACTAGTACCTTCCAATTCTTACATTTTATTATTCAGAGTACAGGTAGCCCTTGGTTAATTATGGCAATTGGGAATTGAATTGCTGCTGCTAATGAAGAGGTCATAAAGTGTGATGTCACATGACACCTGCCATTTAGCAACAGTTATTCCAGCACTCCCGATTGCCATTGTTAAGCAAATCCTCATACATTGTTAAATGAGGATGTCATGTAGTTGCGATTTACAAACTTCTGTTGGCTTCCTAGTTGACATTGCTTGTTGAAAGCCAGCAACAGAGGTTGCAGATAATCATGTGACCACATGTGATGGCCGGAACACCAAGGACTGGTTGTAAATATGACTCGTTCAGTGCCATCACAAGTTTGAATGGTTGCTAAACAAGTGTTCATTAAATGAGGACCGTCTCTAGATTAGAAGCCTGCTTGCATATATTTGAGTCTAAACAAAGAATTAATAAGGCTTTTCCTGCATATTTTAAAAATAAAACCTAGGCAATGTTGATTGGTTTTATATGTGAGAGAAAAGTATGGTTTATTTATTTATCTGACATTTATGTATTGCACATTCACAGCAAAGCTGAAAATTAATTTTAGGTGATGCTGAGTGTTATCATTTAGTAGTTGGAGGACATTAATAGCGCTCCATAACCATTGTCCTTGTCTAAAGGACAATTGTCTAAAGACCTACACAGATCTGTGGCCTAGAGGTAGAGCTCTTGCATCACAATCAGGAGGTTGTGACTTTGATCCTAGGTAGAGAAGATGTAAGGGTCTCCTGCTTGGGCAGGGGGTTGGACTAGATGACCTGCAAGGTCCCTTCCGACTCTGTTAATCTGTTAAAAAAATAGTATGAGAGGCCGATCCTAGCTTCCCTCTCTTATATGCAGTTTTGACTCTCAGCATGATCTTTGCTTAAATTCTAATGGTATTGTAGAAAGTTAGCACCCATCCCCTCCTAGAAAAAATGAAATATCCTAGGAAATATTGAAAAAGGAAAGAATATGTTTCCCTGAATGAGGAAAGGAGAAACATGTTTAAATACAAAGCAGCTTCCTGCAGCTCCCTGCCCCCACCCTTTGCCAATGGGCCATTAAGGACTGGGCCCAGCTCACACATTCCTCTCACCTAGCCTGGAGCAGTCTTCTGCATAACAAAGAACCATAATAGGAATCCCAAAGTCTTTTCATTATACCACATGGGACCTGGGAAGATTACATCAGTCAAGCCTAGGACTTGGGACAGCCCACAAGAGTTGCCCCAGCATGCCCCTGGGGGTCTGACAGCCAATGGAATACATTTCTATATAGGAACAGGAAACAGTTAGGGAGGGGCACAAGAGAGAGTATAAAGCAAGGAACTCAGCATCTCTTCTTCCCTTTTTTTCTCTTCACCCACATCTGGAAGCATGTAATCTACCTTTTCTGTACAGGGGCTTATGCCATGTGCTCCTGTCCACCATTAAACCTTCTTTCCAAGCAACTTTCATGAATTCAGTGTCTTTTTCCCCACTTGGAACTGAACCCAGAAGGATATTCCTTACAACAGTATCCTACTTTCTATGTTGGGGTGTAGGGAGAAGGAAGGAAGGAAGGGGAGGAGAAGAAGAAGAAGGGGAGGAGGAAAAAATTATCTTATAATTTTTACTTTTTTAGCCAAGTGGACAGTGTCTCCACTGATTAAGTTCCCAGTCAGGAAGAGATGTCAGCGTGGCTCATGTAAATACACAGCCTTTCTCAGCTCATCATCCAGAGATTGTGTTGATTTCAACTCTTTCATCCTTTGTGATCGTCTATTTGCTTTGTATCCTTCCTTTGTGTCTTCCTGGAAGTATGTTTACATAAAGAGGGTGTGTGTGTGTGTGTGTGTGTGTGTGTGTGTGTGTGTGTGTGTGTCTGTATGTGTGACTAATTTTATATTGGTTGCCTCACATAGAGATTTAATCCAAGAATGCTTTGTAGAAAGGGAAAAGAAAATATATGAATCACAGATGTGTGCATGCAGCAGCTGAATTGGTTTTCCTGCCCTGGCTGTGCCTTAGAGGGAATGTGACATAATTGAAGTCTGCACTTCAAAGCTGATCTGTTCTGATAGCTTGTTCACCAGAATCTTACAATCATTGCCTGTCTGTAAAAATACACAGTAGGAGAAGGGGTGGGAGCACAGGTCATTGAAGGATTACACACACTATTCTCTTCCAACTCTGTTATTCTGTCCATGTTACTTTCATTCTTCTTCTGCTCAGGGAATGGGGGAGAATATAGTTAATGTATTTTGTTGGGAAGTTCAGTGTTGGGGAACCACCAACATCCTTTAAGCATCCCCAAAGGCCAAATGTTTTATTATTTTATTTTATAGCCATGCATGTTGCTAAATGCGACTCTGGGTGGCCTACAGGCAATATGTGAGCCCAGTGTGATTTCAATACCACTCCATCCTCCTTTTGTTTTCACCTGCCACAAGACATGGAGTAGGTGGCTGGAGGGGGTTGCAGCTTAAAAAAATAAACTTGTTTCTTGGAATTTGATTTTCAACTAGTATTATTTCCATTTACCCTTGAGATGAAATATCTCAGAGCAGAGCGTATACACACACACAAATACACAAACACACACACACACATTCAGAATTCAGTTGGTATAAATTTATTTTTTCGCCTTAGAATACAAAATACAAAACAAGAACCCTTAGTCTTTCAGTTTATTTTCAGCATCAAGTGCAGAATAGAGAGAAAAGGGGGGTAAAGAGATTACACAAAAAGATAATCTGACAATGATTTTCAACCAACTGTTGGCCACAACTTTCTGGTTACAGCTTTAGAACTGAAATTGATGTCATCTTCAGTCCCTCTATTCCCAGTCCCACCTTTCCAGAGAGCCAGTTGGTTCTCAGATCACTTCCTTTCTGTCCCACCAGACAATAACTTCCATTTGCCTTTGCAAACAAGTAGGCATTTTCCATTTTCCATGCTGATACCACAAAATCGCTACTAAATCAGGATCAGAGCAGAGGTGGGTTTCAGCAGGTTCTGACCAGTTCTGGAGAACCGGTAGCGGAAATTTTGAGTAATTCGGAGAACTACTGACTGGCCCCGCCCCCATCTATTCTCTGCCTCCCGAGTCCCAGCTGATCAGGAGGAAATGGGGATTTTGCAGTAACCTTCCCCTGGAGTGGGAAGGGAATGGAGATTTTGCAGTATCCTTCCCCTGGAGTGGGGTGAGAATGGAGATTTTACAGTATCCTTCCCCTGCCACGCCCACCAAGCCACGCCCACAGAACCGGTAGTAAAAAATTTTGAATCCCACCACTGGATCAGAGTCAGAATTTTTTAATATGATATTTTTGTGCTGCAGCTTAGTGTATCAAGTACAAAATACCAGATTGTTCTCCTGGTTAGTGGGCAGTAGGAAGCAACTGGGGAGCATACGATTGGATAGAAGACCTCCAAGGTCCCTTTCAACTCTGTTATTCTGTATTCTGGACTGATAATATAAGGACCAATAATAGAAATGTAACTAGCAGATAAAATACTGATCTGAAATACTGGAATTAAAAGAGCACTAAAGGAAAATAAGTAAGGTGGCCAATCGTCCTCCTTTAGGGAGGACAGTCCTTCTTTTGTAAGTTCTGTCCTCCCTCGAAAAGTGTCCTCCTACATATCCTCCTTTTCGATATTTGAAGACTAATCTGTTGCGCGTTATATGACGTATTTGTATTTGACATGATGATTCGTCAAGGCTCGGTACAGTGCGATATAAGACGCAATTATGAGACGCATGAGCTCTGCACGGGAGACCTTGAGAGAGACCGCCGCGCGCAAGTGGCTTGTTTACTTCTTACCGAAACACGACACAGCACATACGCACGCAGTAGACTCACAGCACGTCAGCAATTGAATGACTCACGGTAATTATTTCTTTCTCAGTGAATATTCAATTATACAGAGGTAAGTACAATTCACATTTTATTAACTCATTATCTATTTAATAATTTCCAAATATGGAGAGGAGCGCACCATTAACCGGGAAGCCAGGATGGCCCCGCGCAAACCAACCGACCCCCGAAGCCACTGCGGGACTACTTCTTCTCCCGCCAAAGCCGAGCCAAGCCAGCCTGCCCGCCGGGGATTCGGAGAGGCGAGCCGGGGCCGCGCTAAAGGGACCCCCCCTCCGCCCAGTCCACCCGGAGGACTGCACGTACAGCGAGGCCCGGCTAGAGCAGTCCGTCCTCTTTCCCGGCAAGCGGATGGCCTCGGCCGAGCTCCAGCTCGGCTCCTCCCCGACTCCCTCCCACGCCCGTCCCCGGTCCACGTGAGCGCCGCCGGCTCGGATGGGGCAGTTCGCGTCGGTTCCGCGCTATCAGCCCCCGCCCCCTCCTCACCCACCCCTTCCTCCTCTTGGCTGGCTCGCACGCCCCCCTTTCAGGCCAGTCCACCCGCGAGGCCCGGCTAGAGCAAATTTTTTCACTGACTCAAGTATAAGCCGAGGCGGCTTTTTTCAGCCCAAAAAGTGGGCTGAAAAACTCGGTTTATACTCGAGTATATACGGTACAATTTATTTGTATTTTAGTCATTTTACCGTTCGTGTGGTTACTTTAAAACAATTTTGTGAAGAAGCGAATGTTGAATACAAAAAACTTTTAGGATATTCAAAAGTTAGATGGCTTGCTCTAACACCTGCTGTAGAGTGTGTTCTACAATTATTTGAGCCTCTCCGTTCATATTTTTTACATTTAGACAAATGTCCTAAAATCCTGCAATCATTTTTCAATAATGAAATATCTGAGATGTAGAATTGTTCTGCATGGCATTCATTGTTTCCTGTCTTGTTTGACAGTGAAAGAAGCTGACTTCAAAATTGATTTTATTGATAGCTGTGCAGTTTGTCCTAGTTTCCAAACTGAAAGAACAGTGCAAATATCAAAGGACAGCCTTAAACTGTGATTATGATTCCTATTTTAAAAGAAAAATATTATCAGAAAATAAAAAATAGTTTTGCTATATTTCATATTCATGTAGTTATGAGGAGGTTAAAATAGTTGATAAGGTATGATATTTAATAGCATTTGATAGTTACGGCATCGTATTTTGCTCACTCTTCCAAAAACAAAAAAAATTGTTTTTCCACTTAGATGCCTTCTAAAGGATTGTCAATTTCATTCATTTGGATTTGTGATCCAGAGTGATACTTTTTAATATACCGTGCAAGCACAGTGAAAACTTACCAGTTTCTATTGCTTCTGTTTCTTTTTAATACATTACATCTTTGTTGCTATTTTCTAATCATGGCAGTTATCCCTTTATGTTTCTTTACATGTATTACATCTTATTGCATTTCTGTAGAAAGACATACTTATTTCCAGTGGTGGGATTCAAATTTTTTTTACTACCGTTTCTGTGGGCGTGGCTTGGTGGGTGTGGTGTTGCTTGGTGGGCGTGGCTTGGTAGGTGTGGCAGAGGAAAGATACTGTAAAATCTCCATTCCCACCCCACTCCAGGGGAAATATACTGTAAAATCCCCATTTCCTCCAGATCAGCTGGGACTTGGGAGGCAGAAAATAGATGGGGGCGGGGCCAGTCAGAGGTGGTATTTACTGGTTCTCCGAACTACTCAAAATTTCCGTTACCGGTTCTCCAGAACTGGTCAGAACCTGCTGAATCACACCACTTTTTATTTCCCATATTCTGAGCATTGGTGTTTAGGATAGAAAATCATGAATTTTATTATTTTTCCTGACTTTTCACTATGTGATTTATTTAATTGATTCATTTATTGATTGTGTGCCATCAATTCTTAGTAACCAGATAAACTTTCTCCTGAAGGATCTCTTCCTAACCCTGGACCTTCAGCTTTTCTAACAGTGCACCCATCCACTTTTCTCTTTTTCACTTTCCTTCCATCTATCCCAGTATTATAGACTTCTCCAGAGAACTAGGTCTCTGTATAATATAGCCAAAGCATGATAATTTTAAGGTGATCATTTATGCCTCAAGATAAAACTAGATTACATTTACACCTCAAGATGCCCCAGATGAAACCAGCATAGTTGCATAAAGAATTTTCTGACAATGAGGGACAAAAAGGACAAGTATAAAAAAGGAAAGGGGCACATAACTAACACAAAATACCAGTAAATAGCCCAAATCTGCAAGAATTGAGTGAGGAAAGCTAAGGTTCAGAATGAACTACAACTTGCAACAAATGCCAAAAATAATGGGGGGGGGGAGTATATTTCAATATGTAAGGAACAAGAAGAAAATCAAATAAATGATCAGTCCACTAATGGGAGAAGATGGCAAGAAGGTGACGGAAAGCAGGAAAAAGTAGAACTGCTTAATTCCTTCTTTGCATCTGTCTTCAAACAAAAGGAAAAAATAGTCTAACCTATCAAAAGCAGCACCGTGGGAGAAAGAGCTGAAATGCAGGTCAAAATAGGCTAGAATTTGGTAAGAGAACACCTATCCATTCTAGATGAGTTTAAATCTCCAGGATCAGAGTTTACATCCCAGGGTTCTGAAGGAGCTGGCAGGTGTGATTTCCGAACCACCTGAACAGAATCTTTCAGAGCTCCTGGAGCAGAGGGGAACTGCCAGAGCACTGGAAAAGACCTGAGGTGGTTCCAATTTTCAAAAAAGGGAAACAGGTGGATCCAGGAAAGTGCAAACCAATCAGCTTGACATCAGTACCCAGGAAAATCCTGGAAAAGATAAGCAGCAGATTTGCAAGTACCTAGAGACAAGCAAAGCTATTACTGGAAAGCAATATGGGTTTATCAAAAACAAATCATGTCAGACAAATCTTATTCCCTTCTTTGACAAAGTGACTAACTTATTGGATCAGGGAAATGCTTTGGATCAGGTAGTCCTCGATTTCAACATTTTGTTTAATGACTGTTCAAAGTTATAACACTGAAAAAAATGACTTATGACTGCATTTCACACTTACAACTGTTGCAGCATCCTCATGGACATGTGATCGAAATTTAGATGTTTGGTAATTGGTTCATATTTATGATGGCTGCAGTGTCCCGGGATCATGTGATCACCTTTTGTGACCTTCTGATAAGCAAAGTCAATGGGGAAGCCATATTCACTTAACAACCATGTTACTAACTTAATAACTGTGGTGCTTTACTTAACAACTGTAATAAGGAAAGTTGTACAATGGGGCAAAACTCACTTAATACATATCTCACTTAGTAACAGAAATTTTGGGCTCAATTATGGTCATAAGTGAAGAACTACCTCTTCTTGGATTTCAGTAAAGTATTTGACAAAGTAGACCACATCCTACTTCTTGGTAAGATAGAACAATGTAGAATAGAAAGTGCCATCACCAGATGGATTCACAGTTGGCTGATCAACTGCACTCAGCATGTAATACTCAATGGAACTCTACCTACAGGGAAGGAAGCAGGCAGTGGGATGCCTCAAGATTGTGTATTGGGCCCAGTGATCTTCAATATCTTTATAAATGATCTAGATGAGTGGATAGAAGGGGAGCTCATCAAATTTGCAGACAACACAAAGCTGGGGAGAATTGCTAACATATTGGAACCAGGGGTGGGTTCTACTTACCTTCCCCACTGGTTCGCATCATGACGGAAGTGCACATTTCACGCATGCTTTGCGCGCATGTGTGCACACGTCACTTCTCAGAAATGACCCTCTGTGAATGCACAGTACTAAAAAAAAGCTTCTGCTCATGTACAGAAGCAATAAACAAGATAGCAGTGCCTATGGCGCCACCGAGAGAACCAGCTTGGGGGCATGGCAGGCCTGGGTCGCTGCCGGTTCCAGCGAACCAGGCCACCAAGTTACTACCATTTCTATAGAACCAGTCCAAAATGGGAGGAACACACCTCTGATTGGAAACATATTGGAACATAGATTCAAAATTCAGAAGGATCTTGTCAGATTTGAGCACTGAGCCCTATCCAACAATAAGCAGTTCAGAGGTGAGAAAAATAAGGTCCGGGAGAACTTCCGGGGCGGTGCCATGGTGGAGCAGAGCGAAGAAAGCTGACTGCGAACTTCGCCCGACTTTTCGTGTTTTTGGAAGCCGAAAGCGGGTGAAATTCTTTGGAGGAGAGCAAAGAAAGAAGGGGGACACTGAACTGCAGCGAGGAATGGTGCTATTTCCCACTGTAATAGGTGGAAACCCCGATAACAGACACGAAAGAGATCGGCGATTGAAAACGATCCAGAGATATGTCGATCTGTTCTTTATGTAGAGGAAGAAAAGTGTGAGTGAAACGTTAAATGCTTGACAAACTTTTCCTACCAAGCCTCGAAAGTGCTGAAACCTACTGGAATCGGAGACGGAATAGTAAAGGCAAAAAAGTGAGAGTCTCCTGAGAGGAACGGGCAGCACATGAGCGGTAAGGAGAGGACATCGTTAAAAAAAAGGATTGGAGAAGGATTAACAAATAAATGACTGTTGTAAACTTTAATATCGAGACTTTTTGGGTTTGAATAATAACGAAAACATAAGAACAGTGAGAGTATTGACTTTGTGAAACCTGTGGAAGCAAGACGGTGAGAAAGAGACCATAACAGTGACACTGAGCTTTCTGACAGCGACATTTTGGAAAAAGTTGAAGACTTGACAAGGTGATACTTTTTAACAACTACGGCCGGAAGATTGATACAAAGATTGAAATATACATTTGAGATTGTTGCTTAATTTTGGATCTGCTACAGAAAGAGGAGATATACTCCAGAGACAGATAGAGGAATACAATTTGAGAACTAAAAAAAAAAAAGACAGTGACTGTGCAGTTCTTGAAACAGGTGACATTTTGGAAAATTAACTGAGTAATATATTGACTGTTTCTTTGTGGGGAAAAAATAATACATTTCTGGACAATAGTTATATAAAGAAAAGAAAAGGAACTCTTTGTGATTGGAATATATAATTTTGACTTATACTTAATATTTAACTTATTTCAAAAAAGAAATCAGAATTGGAGAAAATTTTATTGGGACAAGGAAAAAAAGGATAACAAAAATTTATAAATTTTTATTAAATTACAAAATGAAAAAATAAACTGTTAAAGGCAATATGATTAGTTGGGTCAAAATTTTTGGATACGACATAAATTTGGAACAATGGGAAGAAATTTGGATTAAAAATTTGAAATTAACTAAATCAGTTTCATATAAGGAAAACATTTACAAAATGTACTACAGATGGCACCTACCACCAGCGAGATTGGCCAAAATCTATCAAAATATGAATCCCAAATGCTGGAAATGTCCACATAAAAACAGAACATACTACCATATGTGGTGGATCTGCCCAAGAGTTAAAAAAAATTGACAAAAAATACACAACTGGCTTGAAGAAATAACTACACAAAAAATAAACATCAAACCAGAAATATTTCTACTAGGGATATTAGAACAAATGATAGAAAGGAAATACTGGTATATCATAATTCATATACTGACAGCGGTGAGAATATGCCTAGCTCAGTACTGGAAACAGGGCGATGTACCGACTGAAAATGTAATTATTAGAAAAAATTTAGAATGTGCAGAATTGGACAAATTAACAATGGAATTAAATCAGAAAGAAGATTCAGAATATTTTGAAATTTGGAATTTTTTTTATAATTGGCTGGAAAGGAGAAAAAAATAGAAATGTTTAGATTGATATATAACTTAAGAACTTATATAAGAATGGACAAGTTTAGTTATTATAAATGTATGTATTCATCAATATATACTTAGATAAAAACTATAAGAAAAATATGATATATAGTTATATATAGCTGTATAGTTATATATAAGTAAAAAGGTAACCTCAAGACACTTACCGTAGAAGTACCTAAGAGGTTTATATGTATATATGTACACGTATGTACATATATTGTTTTGTTTAATGTTTGTTTGTCTTTTTTAATGTTTATATTCAAATAAAAATATTTTTTTTAAAAAAGATAAAAATAAGGTCCTGCTCTTAGTCAGGGGAAACCAAATTCACAGGTATAGAATAGACAGTACATGGCTCAACAGCAGTAATTGTGAGGGGAATCTCAGTGTCTTAGTGAACTACCACTTACGTATGAGCCTGCAGTGTGCTGCCACTGCCACAAAGACCAATGCAATCCTAGGCTGCATCAATAGAGGGATAGCATCAAGATCACAAGAGGTAATAGTACTGCTTTGTATTGCATTAGTAAGGCCACACTTGGAATACTGCGTCCATTTCTGGTCACCACAATGAAAAAAAAGATACTGCAGTCCTAGAAAGAGTGCAGAGAGGAGCAAACAAAGATGATAAAGGGTTGGGAGATTAAGTTGTACAATGAAAGGGAACTTAATTAAGAGAAAATTTAGGGGTGACATGATAGCTGTCTTCCAGTACATTAGGGGCAGTCAGAGAAGAGAGGGTTGACTAATTCTCACTTTAAAAAAAATATTTTTTATTAAGTAAACATTAAAACATTGGACAAAACCTTCCTGGCTTTGTCATTTCCATACATATTTTAACATAATAACAGATACATTTCCTACTCATCATACATTACAACTTTGATATTATAAACACAACCCTTGTTTCTTATTTGTTTATTTTATATACATATTGTCCAGTTTCAGTTTTACAAATCCTCAATATTTTCTGTTCCGGATCCTTTTCCTCATTTCCAACTATTGGTACATTTTGTTCCAAGTTTCATAATATTCTGTCTCACTTTTGTTTTTAAGTTCCAGTATCAGTCTGTCCATTTCTGCACATATCATTATTTTTTTTATTGTTTCTTCTTCAGAGGGGATATCTCTATTTTTCCAATTCTGCACATACACCAGTGGTGGGTTCCTACCGGTGCGGTCCACTCTACCACACCGGTAAGGACCAGCTGGTGACGTCACGGTCGGTTGCCGGTCCCTGGCTGCCGGTCGCCATCTTTTTTTGAAATTTTTTTTAAAAGTTTTAAAAAAAATTCTTTTGAGCATGCTCACCAGGCACGCCCACGCAGCGAGGAAGGGAGGGAGCGAACCAGCAGGTGGTAAGTTGGAACTCACCCCTGATTTGGGCTGGAAAACACTCCCACACCCTTTATTTACTGGAGTTGTCCTTCTGCTTTCCCCGATTGCTTCCCTGATTCCTGCACTACAAAAAAACCATTGAAAAATCAGAACGATTGGCCCTTTTTGCTTGAGGGTCTCCTAACAGGAAAGGAAGGGAAGGGACTGGCAAGGAGAAATAATCAGTATGAGGAAACCTCCCAGTTTTGTAGCAGCGCTGCTGAATTTCAAAAGAGAAACCAACAGTTCCTCCCCATGTGAGTTATTTGTGGCTGTGCAAAGCAAAACTTTACTGAAGAAAAAAAAAAGGAACAGGAGGAATCAGGGAAGCAACCAGGGAAAGCAGAAAAACAACTCTATTGGATAAAGGGATGAGGTGGATGGAATTTTTCCCAACCCAAATGATTCTGGGCAACGTTTATTCTCAGCAGAGCCAGAGTGGGCAGGCAGGCAGCGGCACAAAGTTAGTTTATTTATTTAGCTATGCTGGCTGGGGAATTCTGGGAGTTGAAGTCCACAAGTCTTAACCCCCAGCCTTGCCCCGATTAGAGAAGGAGATACTTTTCACTTCCTGTTAGCTCATTTTTGATCTTCCTTTTCTGCAAGGAGAGGGGGGGAGAGAGAGGAAAAAACACGGCTCTGTTCCAGATCTGGCCAAAACACCTCTCACCCCTCCTCACCCCACCTGATCAGAGAGCCAGAGATATTTTTGAGAGACCTGCTCCAAACCCTAATTTGCTGCCGAAAGGGGCAAAGGGAGTTTGGAAATGCTGCTGGAGTTGTCTTACTGTTTAATCCTTTTCTTGCTCAAAGTGGGGGGACGTCAGCCGACCGTCCTTTGTAGAATGAGTGGAAACACACACATACAGAGAGATGAAGGGAGGGAGGGAGAGGGGGGAGTGTGTGTGTGTGTGTGTGTGTGTGTGTGTGTGTGTGTGTGTGTGTGTGTGAGAGAGAGAGAGAGAGAGAGAGAGAGAGAGAGAGAGAGAGAGAGAGAGAGAGAGAGAGAGAGAGAGAGAGAGAGAGAGAGAGATTCCTGGTATGTAAGAAGCACTCTTGTGATCTTTGACTTTTAGGCTTGCTGTCAAACAAGCCTAATTTATGGCTCTTCTGTAGCTGAACTTTAGTGATTGCTACTTTCTCCCTGAGAGCTCTCAGGGAGGAGATAATTTCGCAGGGGTCTCCGACCGTGGCAATTTTAAGACTTGTGCACTTCAAAAGGTGCCGGTCGCTTACTTGCATTGGAGCTACTTGAGACGAGTAATATTCACCCACTTGATCGCTAAAGAGATAGAGAGTGCGATCCCAGCAGCAAGGCTTCTACTGGCCTCTCCTCTTGCCAGAACGGTTAAGGACAAGTCTCCACAAATGGCTATTTTATATGTGAAATTATGACTGAAATATTTCTGCATCTATATTGGTTCTCACTGTCAGGAAGTTTCTCCTTAGTTTTAGGTTGCTTCTCTCTCTGTTCAGTTTCCATCCATTGCTTCTTGTTTTACCTTCTGGTGCTTTGGAAAATTAAATTAAATTAACAGATTAACAGAGTTGGAAGGGGAGCTTGTAAGTCATCTAATCCAACCCCCTGCTCAAGCAGGAGACCCTACACCAGTGATGGCGAACCTTTTTTTCTTCGGGTGCCGAAAGTGCATGTGCGTGTGCTATCGCACATGCGTGAGTGCCAACACCCATAATTCACTGCCTGGGAAGGGCAAAAACGGCCTCCCCGCCCCCCCAGAGGCCCTCTGGAGGCCGGAAATGTCCCATTTGCCAACTTCTGGTGGGCCCAGTAGGCCCATTTTTCGCCCTCCCTAGGCTCCAGAGGCTTCCCTGGAGCATGGGGAGGGCAAAAATGCCGTCCCCCGTCCCCCCGGAGGCCCTCCAGAAGCCAAAAACGCCCTCCCAGAGCCTCTGTGCAAGCCAAAAATCAGCTGGCCAGCACGCACATGCACATTGGAGCTGAGCTAGGCAATGGCTCGCATGCCGGCAGATATGGCTCTGCGTGCCACCTGTGGCATGCGTGCCATAGGTTCGCCATCACTGCCCTACACCATTTCTGATAAATGGCAGTGCAATCTCTTCTTGAAAGTCTCAAGTGATGAAGTTCTCACAACTTCTGAGGGCAAGCTGTTCCATTGGTTGATTGTTCTCACTGTCAGAAAATTTCTTCTTATTTCTAGGTTGAATCTCTCCTTGACCATTTCCATCCATTATTCCTTGTCTGTCCTTCGGGTGCTTTGGAGAATAGCTTGACCCCCTCCTCTCTGTGGCAGCCCCTCAAATATTGGAAGACTGCTATCATGTCTCCCCTGGTCCTTCTCTTCACTAGACTAGCCATGGCCAGTTCCTGTAACCGTTCTTCATATGTTTTAGTCTCCAGTCCCCTAATCATTTTTGTTGCTCTTCTCTGCACTCTTTCCAGAGTCTCAACATCTTTTTTATAGTGTGGTGACCAAAACTGGATGCAGTACTCCAGGTGTGGTCTAACTAAGGCTGGAATTAGTACCTCACTTGATCTACATTGAATGCCTCTGTTAATGCAATTTAGGATTGCATTGGCTTTTTTGGCTGCCGCTGCACACTGCTGGCTCATGTTTAGCTGGTTGTCCACTAGGACTCCAAGATCCCTCTCACAGTCACTGCTATTAAGCCTGGTTTCACCCAGTTTATATCTATACTTTTGGGTTTTTTTTCCCTATGAGTAGGACTTTACTTTTCTCTACATTGAATTCCATTTTGTTAGATAGGGCATTACATTAAATACATTGTCCCCCCCTTCTTTCTGGCAGCCCTTTAAAAGCCTGTTGCCTATCACACTCTTGGGCAAAGCATGTGAGCTATTTCCTCCTTTCAGTGGTTCATGAAAGTACATCTATGGTGTGTAAATAATAAAGTTGAAAAAGGTGAACAACATTTTTACAGATCTATAGATACGTTGAGGCTGGGTGTGACAAGGAATGGCTGGGAGGGGAGGGGCCAGGCGAGGCACCTCTTGATGTGAGTGACATTGAGTTGGCCACTCCCACCCAGTCACATGACTGTCAAGCCACTCCCACCCAGTCACATGACTGCCAAGCCACCCCCACCCAGTCACATGGCCGGCAAGCCACTCCCACCCAGTCACATGACCATCAAGCCACACCCATAAAATAAGCCACGCCCACAGAGTGATAGTAAAAAAATTTAGGAACCCACCCCTGGCATATCCCAATCTTGCTGCTAATTCTCCAAAGCACCTGAGACAAGAAGCAATGAGTGGAAGCTCATTAAAGAGAAATCCAACCTAGAACTAAGGAGAAATTTCCTGACAGTGAGAACTTTCAATCAATGGAACAGCTTGCCTCCCACTATTGTGGGTGCTTTATTCCTGGAGGTGTTCAGGAAAAGATTGGGGAGCCATTTGTCCAGGATTGTATAAGGTCTCCTGCCTTGGGCAGTGGGTTACACTAGAAGACCTCCAAAGTCCCTTTCAGCCCTATTATTTTAAGAACTGTGGGTTGATTTGTTTGATGATCCATTCTTGGATATCCATAGCATTTTCAAGAGTCAGTACTCTTCCTAACTTGCTTCTTCAAAGTCCAGAGTGGTTTAATATACTTCATTGAAATAACATAAATTTCTTCTACAGTGTGCACGTTTTTACTTGGAAGTCTGGCATTTTTCCACCCATTCGAGGTTGAACTAGAAGACCTACAAAGTCCCTTCCATCTCTGATATTCTGTATTTTGTATTATCACAAGATTTAGTTGAAAGCCCTCTTAGATACATAATGCCTACCCTGAGGACTTTGAGGCCTAAACTTCTATGTTACTAGTACTACTACTAGTACTACAGCCAACATCTTTCAGGTATTTGTTTATTAAAATCTGTCTTATCTAAGAAATGTATATCAATCTAACTACAGATAGTAAAATACCAACTTCTAAAATTACTTTTGCTAATCTGAGAAACTTGATTTTATATTTTTCTATTCAGTGTATCTCTGTATTCAGTGATAGGACCATTTAGAAGGGCAGTTAAGAAGCAAACTCTGTTGTGTCTCTATTGCTCCAATCAAATTTAGAGATTGCCCAAACTGCCTGTTAAAATTAAAACTCACCCCATAAGACAACCAGGTTAATGGTTTGTCATGTTCGTTGTACTGTAAAAACTTATTACAGAGAAATTACTTTGATTTTTAATCAGAAAAAATTATTCAAACAACTTTGCTGATACCACTACAGCGCCTATTGAAAATTAAGCTCCTATCCATAAAATTAAGATGGACCAATTCTATATCTAGATCAGACTTGTGGCCATTTTACAGCTCTCAGGCCACATTCAGCCCTTTGAGACTATGTCCAGTCTGTGTGAGATCAATCAGAAATTAGAAATCAAATGTAAATAAGATGTAACATGTATTCTCCCAAGCTACTCTTAGCAGCTAATCACAGCCATATAATTTAACTGCTTTTTATAAAGCAATACAATTAATATTGAACAGAATTAAGTTCAACCTATTGGTTCAGGCCTCTACATCAGTCCCAGTTTCTTATGTTGCCCCTTAGGAAAATTAATTGCCCACCCCTGATCTAGATGAAGATGTTTTAAAAAGATAGGTGTGCTGAAATAAGCTAAAATAATCCCCACTGAGAGTAGCAGTTCCATTGAAGACTAATGGGCTTTGTGGGTTCTTCCATTGTAATTCCCCCCCAAAAAGTAAATATTAATATTCTAATTAATAACTCGGTTTGACCCTTCTGCTTAATATAAATTTGAAGGTGAGCCAATATTTAGTTGTATTGATTTAGAAAGTAAATTTATTTCTGTGATATTATGCCCTAAGGGAAAGCAGAGTTCCTGAACATTTCTTCCTCTGCATTGTTTCCTGCTTCCTCTTCACGCCCTTCTGAAGTAATTAGTCACAATGCAGTGTCCCTCATGCAACATGAACAGGACCAACCTTGCTAGGGGCAAAGAGGAATGACTACACACACACACACACTCTCACACACACAATGGTGCAAAGAGGACACAGCCAAGGGTTTCTATTGTAAGCTCATGATGTTCACCTAGGTTCTTGGCAGGTACCTATACCTCATTACCAATTTTCTTTATTAAGTTTTCAAAATTGTTCCAAAACCAAGCATATTATAATTGATTAAACATCATGCATGGATTCAGAGGTGGGTTCCTCCCGGTTCTGACCGGTTCTATGGAACTGGTAATAACTTGGCGGCCTGGGTTGCTCAAACTGGCAGCGACCCAGGCCTGCCACGCCCCCGAACCAGCTCTCTCGGCGGCGCCATCTTGTTTTTTGCTTCTGTGCATGCATAGAAGCTGGGTTTTTAGCACTGCGCATGCACATGTGCGGCGTGCAACACGCACGCGTGGCGCATCAAGGAGCAAACCGGCAGCGAGGTAAGCCGGAACTCACCCCTGCATGGATTGTGTTTTAGTCAAAAGAGAGACAACCAATATAACATCAATGAAAAAGCATTGATGATAATGGTGATCATAATAATAAACACCATCAAACAACATTTGCCTATGCCAGGACCTTGGGAAAGACTCACTAGGTGAACCAAAATGCCAATCCAGTCTAAACTGACTGTGTAATGAACCATAATAACAATAGCACAAGTAGCACCAGCAACCTATTCTATAGCCTCTTAACACAGAGGGCAAGAAAACTTTTGGAGAGGAGAAAAGTAGTCACTTTTCTTTTCTTTTGAAAGATCCCGAGTGTTAGACTAGGAAATGCTTGAAGAAAAAATCAGGGGTGAAATCCAGCAGGTTCTGACAGGTTCTGGAGAACCGTTAGCGAAAATTTTGAATAGTTCGGAGAACCGGTAGAGGAAATTTTGAGTAGTTTGGAGAACCGGCAAATACTACCTCTGGATGGCCCCAGAGTGGGGTGGGAATGGGGATTTTGCAGTATCCTTCCCCTGCCATGCCCACCAAGCCACACCACACCCACCAAGCCATGCCCACAGAACTGGTAGTAAAAAAAATTGGATTTCATCACTGGAAAAAATGGTTAAGAAATGGTTAAAATGGTATTGTAAGTGGTAGACTGCTCTTACTGCTCTTACTGCTCTTTTGTCATTTCATTTGTTTTAAAGACCTTTATCAGTACTTTTGTGGGATCACAAAGGAACATTATCTTTCTAGAAAAAAGATAGGAAAATCAACATGCCATATTTTACAAAGATACAAGGTTTGTCTTGCTGGTCAGGCCAAAGCGCACCATGTTGTAAAGAAATTTAAGAATTATGATAGGATTTGTAACTGGCTGACAAACCATACTCAATGAGTAGTCCTTAATGATACTACATCTACATGAAGGGAAGTAAGCAGTGGGATACCACAAGGTTCCGTCTTAGGCCCGGTACTCATCAATATCTTCATAAATGACTTAGATGAGGGAACAGAAGGGGAATTCATCAAATTTGCAGATGACACTAAGCTGGCAGAAACAGCCAACACCCCAGAGGACAAGCTCACGATCCAAAAAGATCATGACAGACTTGAACAATGGGCCCTATCCAACAAAATGAAATTTAATGTGGAGAAAAGCAAAGTTTTACACTTAGTCAGGAAAAACCAAAGATACAAGTACAGATTAGGCGAAACCTGGCTCAAAAACAGTAACTGTGAGAGGGACCTTGGAGTCCTAGTGGACAATTACTTAAATATGAACCAGCAATGTGCAGCAGCAGCCAAAAAAGCTAATACAATCCTTGGTTGTATAAACAAAGGCAGAGAATCAAAACCATTTTATAAAAAGTTAGTAAGATCACACTTAGAATACTGCATTCAGTTTTGGTTACCACATTACAAAAAATATGTTGTGACTTTGGAAAAACTGCAGAGAAGAGCAACTAAGTTGATTAAAGGCCCGGAGACTAAAATGAAGAAGAGTTGCAGGAATTGGGTATGGCTAGTCTAGAGAAAAGAAGGACTAAAAGTGACATCATAGCTATATTCCAGTATTTGAGGGGCTGCCACAAAGAAGAGGGGGTCAACTTATTTTGCAAAGCACCAGAAGGCAAGACAAGAAACAATGGATGGAAACTAATCAAGGAGAGAAACAACATAGAATTAAGGAGAAACCTCCTAACAGTGACAATTAACTAGTGGAACAGCTTGCCTTCAGAAGTTGTGGGTACTTCACCACTGGAGGTTTTTAAGAAGAGAGTAGGCAGCCACTTGTCTGAAATGGTATAGGGTTTCCTGCTTGAGCAGGGGGTTGGACTAGAAGACTTCCAAGGTCCTTTCCAGCTCTATTCTGACTGATTGGTCTGTTAAAGAATTCTAGGAACTGCCATGTTTCATTTTATATTTTCTGAAATTAATGTTCATATTCTTGTGTCTCCCACCAATATGGTGTAAAAGACTAGAAGTGACTGTCTTTTGAGTAGGATAGACAGTTCCTGTCTATTTCTTATTTTGCCAACCCATTCTGGTACCAGGCTGTTTGCTTTGAGCATATGAGAATTTATTCTCATAGCTCGTTCCTATTGTTGCTGCCTATCAAGGGCCTGATAGTTTTATGTTATTTTCAAACTTGAGAACTGTTAGATAGTGGGTAAGGACCTTTCATAGGCCATTTCGTGGTTCTGTGCTGGTGGCTTGTCAGCCCTCTTCCCGCCAGCTGAGATAATCTTGGAAATAGGTTTGGAGGAACATTCAGCAGCTCTGTGTCCTCCTTCCCACATTTGAAGCATGCTGAGGACCTGGGCTTGGATGGTGGCCCCCCTCTTGCCGCTCTAGGGGTTTCTTTCAGTGCGGAGGGAGAAGGCTTGCTACAGCTGTGGCCTCCTCTGTACTGATCTCTGGCCTGGTCAATTTCCACCTCAGCCTCCATCACATACCAGCGCTGCAGGTCTCAGGGGGTGCCTCAGGAATGACAGCCCTGGTAGACGTCCTCATTGAGGCCATCCTTGTAGCACTCCATCAGGGCCTTTGTGGACCACCCCCACATGTGGACAACCAGCTGGTGAAATTCCTGGGTGTATTCAGCCACCGATCTCCTCCCCTGGGTCAGGGTTTTCATCCTGGTTCTAGCTTTTCATTCAGCCAGGGGGTCATCAAAACGCACTCAGAGGGCTGCCATAAACAAGTCATAATCTCTCAGCAGTGGGGAATCCTCATTAAGTAGGGCCACCATCCACTCATCTACGGTTCCCTCCAGGGCGTTTTTTGCACTGTGCATGCGCGTGCGCGCAAAGCGCGCATGCGCCCATGAAGCACGGCCACGCGACGCGAGAGGAAGCGAATGGCAGCAAGGTATGTTGGAACCCATCCTTGATATATACATACATACATGCCTTGAGATTGTGCTTGGGGTTCGTCAGCTTCCACCTTGAGATCTTCAGCTCTTGGCCTTGTCTTTTCAACAGCAGAATATTTTTCCCTGGTCTTGATATATAGTAGCCGTACCAGACTGATTGACACACAGTTGAATCACACTATGCACATAATATTGGGTACAATAACCCCCACTTTCTGTTAATCAGTTTTGAGCCATATTCCTCTACCACATCTATGAAGGCAAAACTCTCTACTGACAGAGTATAAGAACATAATTAGTAATAGTCACCTGCCAATCAATGCAGATTACTGATGCTATAAACTGATGGCGACCCTTTTTCGGCTCGGCTGCCAAAAGGGTGTGCGTGCACTCAATAACGTGCATGCGCATGCCCACACCCATAATGCATGTGCACAACCCCCCACTGCCCCCCCTGCGCATGCACACAGGCCTCACTGAAGTCTCCTGACTTCCAGTAGGCCGTTGGGCTGTTTTTCGCTCTCCCCAGGGTTCAGGAAAGTCTCCTGAAGCCTGGGGACGGCGAAAAATGGACCAACAGGCCAATTGGAAGTTTGGAAACAAAAGGAAGTGGAGCTGCCCTACTACTTACCTTCCGATAGTTGCAGCCAGGCCTCTCACATCTCAGTCCATTTCTTCTGCAGCCGGGAAGGCTTTCCTGAAGGCCTGTGTAGCTGATAACAGAGCTCCGGATTGATCTGGAGCTCTGTTATTGGCTGCAGAGGCCTTCAGGAAAGAACTTTAGGAAAGGCCTCTGCAGCTGATAACAGAGCTTCGGAGTGATCCGGAGCTCTGTTATCGGCTACACAGGCCTTCAGGAAAACCTTCCTGGCTGCAGAAGAAATGGGCCGAGATGTGAGAGGCCTGGCTGCAACTGTCCAAAGCCGAAGAAGTTCCTGAAGACTTCTGACAGAGAAAAGGAAGCTGAGGGTGAGCACACAAGTAAACTTCCAATTGGCCTGTTGGGCCGTTTTCGCCATAGGGGGAGAGAAAACAGCCGAAAAGAAGGCCAAAAATCACCTGTCCAGCGCACGCATGCACGCTGGAGCTGACATCGGGCAATGCCTCGTGTGCTCTCAGATATGGCTCCACGTGCCACCTGTGGCACTCGTGCCATAGGTTCGCCATCACTGCTATAAACAACAGAGTTTGCTCTAGACATCTATGTATTAGGACAGCCAGAAATTTGTTAGATAACAACTTCAATCTGCTTCAGGCCTCAATACAAGAATGCTCCTCTAATGCTCTTCCAGAATGTCACAAAATTCCCTGCTTTGCAGCTGAACCAACTAGATTCAATCTACCCCATACGTAAAGTGACCAGATTTTTTTTTAAGCGGGACGGGGGGGCGGGCCCGCCTCGGCGCCATTTGAATTTTGCCCTCTGCGCATGTGCAGAACGCTGCGCATGCGCAGAGGGCAAAAGTCAAGAGCTGAGTACGGGGCACGGGGCGGGGCACGCAGGACGGGGTGCCGGGTTGCAGGCCGGCAGCGGCGGAGGGTCGCTTGAACTCGCTTCCCGCCGCGGACCGCGTTCATGCGCGGCGGCGGCAGCAAGCCGGGAGCGCTCGCCTGGAATTGGAATCAGCGAGCAGCTGGGCATCGGGGCTCTTCCCCCGCCTTCTCCATCCTCCAGGGTCGCCACTGCGGGGGTTCCGTCTCTCCGGTGGTGCCTGCGTTGGAAGGGAAGGGGGGGAAAGAAAGGCAGCCTGCGGGGCTTGGCACGGCTGGGAGTTGCGAGGCGGCGTAGCAACCGGGCTGTTCCTCCGGGTGTGCTAAAGTGCTCGAGTTTTTTCTCTCTCACACAAACATGCACAACCTTCCAACGACCGGGAAGTCGTGCTGGGAGATCCAGTCTGACCCGGTCGTTGGAAGGTTGTGCATGTGTGTGTGTGAGAGAAAAAACTCGAGCACTTTAGCACACCCGGAGGAACAGCCCGGTTGCTACGCCGCCTCGCAACTCCCAGCCGTGCCAAGCCCCGCAGGCTGCCTTTCTTCCCCCCCTTCCCTTCCAACGCAGGCACCACCGGTGAGACGGAACCCCCGCAGTGGCGACCCTGGAGGATGGAGAAGGCGGGGGAAGAGCCCCGATGCCCGGCTGCTCGCTGACTCCAATTCTGGGCGAGAGCTCCCGGCTTGCTGCTGTCGCCGCCACCGCTCACCCTTCAACAGCCAATCAGCGTGGGGCGCCGACAGCAGCGACGTCATCTCTCCGCGCCCGCCTTGCAGAGAGAAAGGCATGGGTGGGTGTTTTAAGGTGACCAGATGTCCCGACATTGTTTTAAAAAATCGGGACTTTTTAAGAGGGCGGGCGGGACGCGGGACAAATGATTAAAAAGCGGGTCTGTCCCGCCAAAATCGGGACGTCTGGTCACCTTACCCATACGGCCTAGTCAATTTTCAATAGGATTAGGCTCAACCTGGCAGGTGCCCAGCCTTCTCTGTAAATGGGGCAAGCTCTCCTCTTCTGAATGTAGCTGTGGTGTTCCAAAGTAGACAGTGCGACATATTGTGGAACAATGTCCTCTGAGTGTATATCAGGGAAACCCCAGAGTCTTTCTGTATACAACTCTATCATGTATTGAATATATAGTCTGCCTTTGAATTTGTAAATACAGTAAATAGTTTCATATTTGTTCATTGAGAATGTAATTGTGATGTGCTTTATAACATTTAACATTTATTTAACATACACTAAATACATACATACATATATACATACATATGGATAAATCAGTAAGTATTTCCAGTAAGATAGTGGTGGTGGTCATGTTCATTTTCAGGAAAATTAGGCATTTTACTTGACACTACTGGCAAAATTTGATTTAGCTAGAATTGCATGGTTATTGCAGTGAGCCTGCTACCTATTTCACATACATGTCCAAATTTAGAATGTTTATCCTCTGATCATTTGAACATTGAAAATGAGGAAGAAATCATTCTTGGCTAACTGCTGGATCCTACTGCCCAATCATAGGAAACTCCTATATGCTGAAGCCTCTTGGCCTAAGGGCAAGTTATTTGCTCAGTGGCTTTTAAAAGATGTCAGCAAAATGACAAAAACATCACTGTTGGTTACAATTCATTTCAAAGAACCTAAAGGATTTGGGAGAAAATAGGTCACATGCACTTCATCTCACGTCACATGCTTCCTATCGAGAGGCCAATGAGGTTTTTAGACCTCTATACATTTGAACAAGATAATTTTATCCATTCACATTTTCATCTTTTCTCAATATGAAAAGAGTGACCATCTGTTTGAAACCCACATCAGTCTAAATAATTTCTAAAGCAGCTTTTCCTTTTGGAGGTAAGAAGATTGCATATACTGTTTTGATAGAATATGGTGGTTGTTGATGCCTCTCTTAAAAAGAGTGAAATATGTGTCTTATTAGGGAGTATGAAAAGATGAATCCTAAATTCTTCTAAAAGGTATTCTAAATATTTTTTTCAAAATTTTAATGGCAAGAAATCTAAAACAAGGTATATTTAAAAGAAAATAGAAAAGAATTAATTGAAATACTTTAAGTGAATAAATGTCATTCTTTCTACTTGTATTTTGGTATAATAGTTTGCGTGTCCATGCATACCCACCTTTATATTCAGTTCCTTCACGCAATATAATAATATGGTATATTATGATTAAATTAATGAGGGATACAATACTTTCTCAACATGTTTTCATATATGATTGTATAGTTAACCTAAACATAGAAAGCATATTATTGTAAATTATATATCATTTATCAAAACTGATAAAAAATAAGTTATGAAACAAAATCTAAAAAAATTATAACAAAAAACTACAATATATTGCTATATATACATGTGGGGACTAATAGCATTTTATTTGTTCTCTAAATCTCCTTTATGGGAGAAAACATGCCAGTTAGTACTAAAGGAGACGGGATTGTTTTTTTAAAATTGCCTGATCAAGTCAAATTACATTTTAAAAATTACAGTTTGATATCAGTTTGATAATAGGTATTTGTTTTAATATCTCACAAGAGCTACTTGAAAAATCTGAAATGAGGATAATGTTGATTTCAATGAATACGCAAATAATTTTAGAGTAATTGTTTTGTGAAGTGTGCTGGAAATTAATATATAAATTTCAGTTATGTATTTTCTTTGACATTTCCTTTATTTCATTAATTTTTACTCATTTTTATTGTTACACAATTATCTTAAATGAATTTAATGTTATGTATCCTATAAAATTTAGATACGCAGCAGTTATATTATTAGAAGAATGTTAAACAAAGATTAAAATTGGTGATAAGTTTAACTTAATTTTTACTTAAATGTTAAATTTAATAGAAATTGTAACATGGGGAGATAAGTATTTTAGATAGATGATGGATGGATGGATGGATGGATGGATGGATGGATGGATGGATGGATGGATAGATTCTATATACTATTAAAATCATACTTTGATAATAGATATATATATATTAATTTCTTTATACTATCAAAATCATATTTTTAATCAGTTAAAGCCTTAATATAGTTAAGACAATTGATATTAAAATATCATACAACAAATTAATCTGAATCAAACATTGTAAAGAAATGCTCGAGCTGCATATGCTCATTCCCCTGTTTCAGTGAAGCATAAGAATTATAAGATATACAAAATGCAATACTAATGAATCTTATTAGTTCTTCTTACCTAATAACTGGAATTAGGACTTTAGCATTAAATTAATTATAAATACAAAAATTCAAATTTCCCCCAAATCAATTGTATATCTAAACTGTTTGAATGTTATTTGTTTCTTGGAACAAACTATAGTCTTGTGGTTCTATAAAATCAGAGAAACATGTATTAAATTCCTGTTCCTTAATCTGAATTCAGATTGATTGAGTTTAAAGCTTAATTCCTTGTCAGTATGGTTAAAATATCAGTTTAAAGAATACATTAAACATCTGGGTGAAATATTAGAAACAAAGCTGGGGTTTATTTGTATCAGTGCTAGTGCAGAAATAAAATGAGAGGTTTCTTGAAGTTTGAATGGAAAATGGCATCCATATCTTATTCATCTAATATCAATTTTTTAATAGAATAATAAAATGGAGATTGAACAGAGATAGAAATATTTCCTATTGTCAAATCTGCTGGAACACCTACAGACTAATTCACATTATAATTGCAAAGGAAAATATGAAACTCTTTTTCATTCCTGAATGTAATTAAGTTAATGGCATTTTAGTTATTTTGCAGAAGAATCAATATCAGAATATGGTAGATATTTATAATAACATAGTCTCAAACATTTTACTATTCAAGTTTTTCAAACCCTAAATGCGATTTTGGTGAATAGCATATAGAGACATAGAACATATGGAAATCATGTACTTATAAAACATTTCTATAAATAAACACTGGTGCACTAAGAATATGGCAGCATTGATGGAGAACTCTGGAGATTAATCTGACAGGTGGGGTGCAAACATTTCATTCCAGATTTTGGAGGTGGGTTGCATGAAGGGTAGGATATCTTAGAACTATCTAAAGGCAATCCCTGGTGTAGATAGCATTTACACACATCTTTAAAAATATTTAAATAATAATAATAGGAGAATTCATTATAATAATTTTCATTGTATGTCTTAAATTAAAACAGTGATATAACAATCATATTCTCCCTTCTCTGAATACATATGCACACATGCACCATGCCCACATATGCACAAATTTGTCTTTAGACAAAGGTGAATTTTCACTTCTAGGTCACATAACCTACAAACTGTTAATAATAAGAGTCCTTCATGTGGATTGTTCATATGGTTCATATGGAGTGATGTTGGTGGGTATTCTGAGAGAAGTAGCCCTGGAGCTGGTTGCTTTAAATTGGCTATGCTGAGGATGGCTGGGACTGACTACCTTGCCTGGGTCCCTGGAGGATTCTTTCAGCCAAGAAGGGAATTAGGCAAATGTTCCTGAGAATACTTCCTGCCATCCACTCTCCTGAGCTTCAGTTTCTTAATTTTTGATTTCTTTAAAAAAAAAAGAAATCTCAGGATTTTCTCCTGATCCCAGGATTGCTAGTAGAGTAAGTTGTTTATCCCCTCTCTCAGAAATTATCATTCCTGCCCCCTTCTTGCTGATGTAGCATTGCTGGAGCACTCCATTTCATATCCATTGATTTGTTGGTGTTTCTTCCAGTACTCCAGCATACAGGAGGTATGCAGACCTCAGGCACAGGTCTGACTCTGAACTGAGCAGGCAGCTTAAAGCAAAGGGATGCATTTGATAATGAAAGATGGATTCATGGCAAACATGGAATCCCAGCAAAAAATTAAACCCCAATTCTAGCAGATCAAGTGAGTCTTTTAGCCATGACCAGCACCATTATCAAAAAATATATTATCTAGACAGGGCTTACAGCTTGCTCCGTGCTCTAAGACATACACAAGTTCAAATGGTTTGTACAGGGTGAATGACAATGAAGTTTGTCCAGACGCTCACAGCAAATTTCATTTAGACACAAACCAAATTTTAATAGTAACAAATACACACACAATTATATCATCAAAGAAAATTACATTATTAGTTGACTGAATCTTCATTGTTCTTTACTCTATAGGTACTTAATTCAGTGAATCAATGGCACAGTGGTTTTCTTCAGCCAGTTGATACATGCTTTGCTTATTTTATGTATATTTCTGTGTCTTATTGAAACGTACCATATATACAATCCTACACAAAAAGAAGCTCTCTGAAATGAATGGTAGCTAAGCAGAATTAATTGTGCTTTGGATAACTCCTAAAGAGCAGGTTATTTTAAAACTCAAAGACTCCCTAGGATTTTAATTCAGCTTAAGACTTAAGAGAAGTGTTAGGTGACACTTTTAGAAATGGCTATGAAGGTCAAATATTTGAAGGGTACATACTGATTACTGATAACTGTTAAAATCTGGAAGGTGGACTATTTATCTAAATATCAATACGATTTAGGTGACATAAATACATACACATGCCCCAAATTCACTTCAACAATATAATTTAGAAAAAAATATTAGGTGTTTCCCTGCTTTGTGCCATTCTTTGATATCAAAGACTTTTTGTTAGTTTTATATGTACCTTGTCTCCAAAGTTTATAGCAATTTATTTGGGTATCTTCATTTTATCCCCATAACGTGATGAGCCAGTTTGGTCAAGTGGTTAAGGCACCAGGCAAGAAAGTAGGAGGCCATGAGTTCAAGTCCCTCCTTAGCAATGAAAACCAGCTGGGTGATTTTGGGCCAGTCATTGTTTGTTTGTTTTATTTGTCAAGCATATATGATTAAAGCAAAGTATAAACACTAAAATTATGATTGTATATATATATATATATATATATATATATATATATATATATATATATATATATATATATATATATATATATATATATATATATATATATATATATATATATATATATATATATATATATATATAATAGTACAAGCATGAATAAGAGTATAAGAGGTATGAATATATGGGTACATTAGGACAGGAACAGTAGGCACGAAAGTGTGCTTATGCACGCCCCTTACCAACCTCTTAGGAATGGGGAGAGGTCGATGGTAGATAATCTAAGGTTAAAGTTTTTGGGGTTTGGGGAAGAAACTACTGAGTCAGGCAAAGTGTTCCAGGCATTGACCACTCTGTTGTTGAAGTCGTTCTCTCTCAGCCCAATCTACCTCACAGCATTGTTGTTGTGGGGAAAATAGGAGGAGGAAGGTGTGTTGAATATGTTTGCCACCTTGAGTTATTTGTAAAAAATAATGAAGATATTAAATAAAAACAATCCGATGAGGTAGGCTGAATTGACAAGAAAACATTATAGTATGGCTGAGAGTAGACTAGCACCTGGGTCTGCCCAATCTTTGTCTAACACCACTCTGGCTTATTGACAACTTTAATTTGTAGCAAGAGGAAGGAGACAGAACATATATTCTAGTCCTACTGGCCTATTGTAGTTCTGGAAGCTATTTCAAAATGAAGAAGAATTTTGTTTAGTTTGCATTTGAAGAAGGTAATTTGAGCCAATACATGAGCAAAAACTTAGTGATCATTCAAAAATCAAATTTCTCTGGCATTTTTGATGTACACTAACTTATCTATTAAAATGTTTAAAATATGTTAGAGGCAAAAATTGTATAAAATACATATATGAATGAAAGCAATATGAAATAATGCATTGTGTTAAGGAAATTATTTGGAAAAGGAGATGTGCTAGAAATAAAATATAATTATTAAGGAAATAAACTTAAAACATTAAAAATTGTATATCAAAACATTCACTGTAATAGCACATAACATATTTTCAAATCATCCAGGTCAGATTACAATGATAATAATCTCTAGATGTTTTAAAATGTTACCTATTGACACAAATGTATGCTGTGGTCATAAGTGGCATGGATTATTAAATAGAGAGCCATATCTTGATTACTTTCACAGAGCACATGCATTCAAATGCAACATTACATGTCAAAAGATTAAATACAAGGCAAATCTGCAAATGAAATGAGGCCATTGAGATTGCTTTGCTCTTGGACTGAGAGGATTTGAGGAACAAGACTAGATCAACAGACTGAAGGCAGGGTTGATTATTCTAGCAATGCTCTGCCTAGGATTAAAGCAAGAGCCAGGAATGATCAGGAATGCACAATTATGTTCTGATAATATAAAGGTGATTGCGTTACATATGAAATACAACTTGTTCAGCTGTCCTAGCAAATGGAACTCTTGCTGGGGTGCATAGGAAAAACGACACTCCATTTTGCATGTACAAATTGCAGAAAAAATATGGATATTTTAAAAAAAATCCAGAACAGTGATCTGCAGCATGATCTGTGGCAGATTTTATACAAGGAATAATTACGACTGCACTATCTTCACTGAAGGCAAACACAATCTGAGGGAGAGGCCTGGCAAAAGTACAAGTTGCTGCAATATTGGGAATCTGAAATGTATGGCATCACAGTGTTCAAGAGAAATTTCCATTCTGTTGGATCTCACAATAATTGATGGGCAGCTGGAGGGAGGGAATTGCAGCCCAAGGCTCTTGCTGTCCCAGGCACTGAGGAGGTCATAAAAATAAAATATACTGTTACATACAAACATAATTTATTTTTAGATGTATTTGCTAGAATCCATATGTAGTCATGTGGAATCAATGGAACTTAGCCTGAATCCATTGCTATAACTATTAGAACGTACTATAATCGAAGAACAGGAAAAGAGTTTCTAAAGGCATTTCAGATGCTTATGGCCTTACAGCTTGATCTGGGAGGGGGACATTCCCCTTCCCCTTCTCTGTTCTTGGCTCCCCTGCTCAAAATGTCCCACAGAAGGGCCATATCATGGCTCACTCTCAGTTGCTCCCACATGAACTGACTGTCCTGGTCCGTTATCACCCTTTCATTAAGGCCAATACATTGTCCAGGTATTTCTTGAACCCTTTCTTTAATAGTTTTTACACAGTTCCATTGTGAGTCATAATTAGCTTGGTCCAGGAATATTGCCATGGTTGTAGCTATCTGGCATTGAAATTAGGGTTCACCAGACCTCAATTCCAAATTATGACTTCACAGTTAGGACTCATCACTACAGTAGTATTATATGTAATAACTAATTTATAGTAGGGTTTATGAGGAAGAATGTTTTCTTTCTATTTAAAAAAATACCTAGAGCAGATCAAAAAATATTTCCAATATTTTCCAACCTTTTTGAATATTTACAGTGATACAGATAAATTGAGCTTCTTCAGACAACTGGAACCAACTTGGAATGATCTAGCACCTGGGTTCCACTCAATGCTAAATTAGAAGATTTAGAAATCTAAACTTTATCTCTCCTATTGACTGTCATAAGAAATTCCCAAGTGTTTTACAATCCTTCTTTCGCTTTTAGTCAGATTAGATGAAATTTGCAGCCCTAGAGGAGCACAGAGATAGATAACTAATACCTAGATCCAACTCACTTCCATTTGGGCTAATATAGAATGAAAATAAAACAAAGAAAGCATAGTTTATGTATAGTCTGTTTCTGGATAGCGAGATTACACCTAACATGCTGCCATGAGTTTCACTTGGTGGTGAACATACGTGGAAAGCATGAATCAAAAGTTTCCCTTATTTGAGTGATAAAACATGTGAAGATCTTAACTATTGGAAGAAATTTGAATGACTGCTTTTCCAAAATGGATAGGATAATTCTTCCCTATGGTATAAGGCCAGTAGATCATTATGAGCAATTATTGAAGTGCAAACTCTATTTTGCCCCCTTGTTATTTAATTGTTATATTAATTTGCACACCAAAGTCTTATTAAATATCCTCCCTGCTGCCCAGTTTGCCTAAGAACTTGCTCCCTGAAGATTGACATGCAGATGATTTAGTACTTCATAACATTTATTGAAATAAGGAAAGTCTTGCAAACGCTCAGAATTAAGGAAAAACTGTTCACCATCAAACAAATGAAACATACAAATTAATAGAATATTAAATATCCATTACATTGAATCCAGACACATAATCTATATTATGAATTTGAAAATAGAATACAGGTCATGGCATGTTGCTATATGAAAAGGAATTTAATGTCTGATTCAAATCACCTCATTAATATATATTGTCAATATGAAGATATGAAAAACAATTACAATTTTTTGAGGCAATTTAAATTCAGGAGAGATAGATATTGATCATCCATTCTGACAATTATTTTAAAAAATTACCTCCTGCATCTGATATTTCTTTTTTAACAATCAATGTAGAGTTTCTTCTGATCAAAGTTGAAACTGCTCTTGCATGTTTATAGTTGCCATTTTCATACACAATTCTCACGTGAGCTTTTGGTAAAGGTTAAGGAAACTATGAGTCTCTTGCAAAAAGTACAATTTCATTTCTGATTGATCTTCATATTTTTGTCAGTACTTGTCTACATATAGTTTGAAACCTCAAGGTTACAAAGGAGTCTGTCATTGAATACTATCAATTTTAAAACAATGAACAAGAAGAAAGAAAAATAAATCCATTCATGCTCTAGCAAAATATCAGTCCCCCCTTCCCCAACAAGTGAGAACAATAGGATAAGAAAACTTAAATATAGTTAAAAATAAAATCTAAGCATTCTGATGAGCAGTAGTCAAAGATTCTGCAGTACATATTTAATACTCCCTATGCATGATATTTGGGTAATTATTAATGTAAGTATTACATAAATGAATGGGAAGAAAAAGAAAAATTCTGATTAATTTATTAAAATATATAACTCAAGTGAGGGCACATTTAGAATAAAAGCAATACAGAAGTCCTTGATTTATGAGCATTCATTTAGCAACCATTCCAATGGTGCTGAAAAAGTGACTTACAAAAGTTCTCACATATATGATTGTTGCAACATCCCGTGGTCATGTGATCAAAATTTGGGCACTTGGTAACTGGTATGTCTTTACAATGGTTGCACTGTCTTGGGAATTCATGTGGTTGCTATTCACAACTTTCTCAACCAGAGAAAGTCAGTGGAAGAAGCCAGATTCGCTTAATGACTGCATGATTTATCTAATGACCATATGATCTGCTTAACAACTGCAGCAAAAAGGACATAAAATTGGGAACAGCTCACTTAACAACTGCCTCACTTAGCAACATAAGTTCCTCTCAATTGTGGTCGTATGTTGAGGACTACCTGTAAAGAGCAAAGGGATGGGGAAGAAATGGGGAGAAAGAAAATAAAGTGTGATTGCAAAAGAAATTGTAATAATATTTTTATGCGGCCAAAAACATTCAGCTGCCACAAGCAATTATTTATTTAGCAACCAGATATAAAAATGTTCAGCAGTCAGAATAAGTCACAATAACATGATTTTTAAAAAATCTTACTTTCCTCTAAAATAACTTAAAGAGAATCTGAAAGAGAAGGTTCATGGAAGAGATTATTCATCTTCCACCTGATTATGAAATATTTTCTTAGATAGATGTGGAACAGGGGTGTCAAACTCAAGGCCTGGGGGCTGGATCTTAGATCTGGCCTGCAGGGCCACCCTCGAAACAGTGAAGGACAGTCCCACAGAGGAATAAAATTTCAGGGACCTTATTTTTTCAAGAATAATCTTTCCAAGTAAAACAGATACAAGTTAATCAGGTAAAAAATATAGACGAACTAACTGACTTCTCATGATGCTCCAGCTGAAATGTCCTATTCATAGCCACATTCAGTTTGATTTAATTTATAATTACAGACCCTTTCTGAAAAAATCAAAATATAAAATAGTAATCAGTTCCCTTAGTTGCCATTAAGCAGTTATAAAAATATAAAAATATCACAGGAGGTGATGGAAAAGACTGATACTTATCCAACTATGATGCCATCTTAATTAAAAATCTACTTTTTCCCCATATAATAAACATGTTAGACAAGACTGAAGTACATGTCTTTTATCTTTTATTAGACCATCCTTTGAAGTAGAATGTCCAACTTTTGTTCTGTTCCCTGCATTAAAAACAGCTAACTGATTTAGTACATGTTAAAAAATTTCAATACATGTTGTCTTTGACTTCAAACTGTAATTGAACTAGGAATTAGAGTTGTAAGTTATGGCAGTCATTAAGCGGGTCACCATATGACTGTCCAATTTTATGACCTTTTTTACAGCAGTTGTTAAACAAACGCTGCAGTTGTCAAGTACACCCATTGCAGCCAATGGGTGCTTTTGCCAGAAATCAGAAGTAAACACCAGTTTCTTGCAAAAAAAAACCTATATTGAGGTCACATGACTGACTGACACTGAAAACTGCTATAAATGTGGGCCAGTTGCCAAGCACACAAAACGAAATGACATGTCCCCCCTGGGGGGGGCAGTGGGTAGAACTTTGAAACTGAGTCGTAAGTAGCTCTGAGTAGATTCATCTTAACTTTGCTAGGTGACTGGTGGTAAACCTAGGACTATCTGTATTAGTAGGATTTTAAAGGTATAATATAGATGTCAATATATTTGTATACAAATTATATACAAAACATGTATTCAAGAAGTGTGAATTTAGAATATTCCTTGCTCTTGTTTTCTTGACAATGTTTGAGCTTTCTGTAGTGGTCTAATTAACTGAAATAAACAAACAGAAATTAAGAAGACTATAATTTAAAGAGGGATGGAAACTACATTTGATTATATGTCTCTTATCCCAGTATTTCCCAGTATATGCATCCAGTAGTCAGACCCTCAGGCTTTTCTAATAAAAGTCTAATAATCAATTTCATGATTTCTTTAAAATTAAGTACTTGATAATGAAATATACAAAGAATACAGTCTCTAGTCTAAGCTAGAAAATATAAGTAACTAACAAATACTTTCTAAAATGGCTTTCAAGCTTTTTTCTATATCTGTATCTACATATGTATCGATGTAGCTCATATGTCCATTAAGGTTCTGACAAAAATGCTTATCTTTCACCAGTACAATGAAAAAAGGCTAATGTAGCTCTCCTGCATGCTGAAGCATGAAGCGTGTATAATTTAATAGCAATGATAAATCTTAAAGCCGGGAGCATTTGGCTAACACATGACCCACTTTTTCAATCAATTGGAAATATTTACATAACAGCTTGATTTTCATGCTTTATATTTTCCAGACAGAAAAAAGGGTACCATAGCCCATGTGGACATTTCCCAGAATTGGGGTGTCTTTCTTCAAAATAAATTCCACTATCAAAGACTGATAATCCTAGTGGTTAAGGCAGCAGACTAGGAACAGGAGACGGAGTTCTAGTCCTGCCTTGAAAGGCAAGTGAGTGACCTTGGGCCAGTCTTTCTTTCTCTCTCAGCCCAATCCACCTCACAGGGTTATTGTTGGAGGGAAAACAGGAGGAGGAAGGAGTATTAAATATGTTCATCAACTTGAGTTATTGATACAAATAATCAAGGTGGGATTTTTAAAAAATCTTTTAAAAATTGCAGTAAAAAGATTTGAGGCAAAGAATAGTTAGAATTGCAACTCTTGTATAATGCAAAATGCTTTCACATGGTGAGAAATTGAATAATGATGGCAGGAGAGTTATACTATATACTATATATATATATATATATATATATATATATATATATATATATATATATATATATATATATATATATATATATATATATATATATATATATATATATATATATATATATATAGTATGTATGTATTTATGTATGTATGTATGTATGTATGTATGTATGTATGTATGTATGTATGTATGTATCAACAATAGAGGCCCAAGTGGCCTCTGTGGTGAGGAGGGTTTGTTGAGATTGCTGAATAGAAGTTTATCCTCACCTTTAGACTTGAAGCTGCAGCTAATGTGCTGAGTGACAACAAATATTTATTTTATTTATTTGTTTATTTGTTTATCCTACAAAAGGAGCATTTGTTTTTTTCACTGGCAGGTGATTTCCCGTGGAGATACATCTTTATTTCTTTGAGTCTCCAAACTTTCTACATCATCCAATATTCCAAGACAAAATATGGAATCTAAAGTCTCTGAAGGTGGTCTGAATGTGACTCTCACCATCAGATTATTGATGCATGGAAAGGTGAGCAATACTGAAGTGTTTTCACTTCACTTCTAATCAAGCTTAGTAATGAAGGCTAACTTTGTTTATATGTAAATCCGAAAACTGTGCATGTGTGCCATACTTTTATTCCCTGAAAAACACATGTAATGCATGAATCCAGATTATATCCAGTATAGGACACAGAAAGTGAGAAGCATTATAGTGTTTGAATACTATTTGTACTAAAATTAGTAATAAAGTAGTGAAATAAGATGAAATAAGTAATAAATCATGTAAAAACACAGCGTTAACTGCTAACAAAAATGTTCAACATGTAAGTACAACAAATTGATTATAAATGTTTATATTCTCTCTTGTTTTTTTCAAAACCTCTTGTTCTCAAAAATTAGGCATGTCTTCATATACGGAGACTATTTCCCTGAGTATAAACTAATGCCCCTAAACTTTTACATTCACCAAGCCCCCATTCTCACACTAATCAAAGTGAATCTGCCCCATCTTGAGATATCCCTTTAAAGAAGGAACACATTAAGTCAGCAAGTTAAGGCATAGCAACAAAGCAGAGAAACTTACAGTACTTCTGTAAAACAAAGATCCTCACTGAGATGGATTACAGCAGTTTCCAGAAGTATGTTCCATATAAGTCTGGCAGAAAAATTGACAGAGAAAGTCAAACATATGCAATACATCAAGAGTAGACTGAAACAGAGAAATGCAGAACTAGGGTTGCTATTACAGAGAGGTAAAAAGAGTTGATGTCTTCTGGGGAGGTTCATGAAAGTACTCTGATACTTAAATCCCTTACTGAGAGGTTCTAAAATATCGGTTAGACAACAAATTGTTACAACTAGCATGAGATTTTATGTAGCATTATCTCAAAAATTATAGAAATTTTTATATATTTATTCAAACCATTGATCTGAATTGGGTTAAACCATTGTTTTGGGTAATTTTGTTGACCTGCAGTTGAATCAAGAAAAAAATAAACGTTCTGATTCTGAAAATGGGAGTTTAAGCAACAGATTTAAAAGGAGATTATATTAAGTAGGATCACAAGGACTTGATTATGTGAACAATTAACTAGGAACAAAAGAGAATCATTGAGAATATGACCTTAACATGAAAAAATAGGTTTTATGATTAGGTTATTTTGGGAGTTAGATTGGCTAGTTCGCCATTTTGTAATGATGATGATGGTAATAATAATAATAATAATAATAATAATAATAATAATAATAATAATAATAATAATAATAATAATAATAATAATAATAATAATAATAATAATAATAATAATAACAACAACAACAACAACAACAACAACAACAACAGAGTTGGAAGGGACCTTGGAGGTCTTCTAGTCTAACCCCCTGCTTAGACAGGAAACGCTACACTACTTCAGACAAATGGTTATCCAACATCTTCTTAAAAACATCCAGTGTTGGAGCATTCACAACTTCTGGAGGCAAGCTGTTCCACTGATTAATTGTTCTAACTGTCAGGAAATTTCTCCTTAGTTCTAAGTTACTTCTCTCCTTGTTTAGTTTCCACCCATTGCTTCTTGTTCTACCCTCAGGTGCTTTGGAGAATAGTTTGACTCCCTCTTCTTTGTGGCAACCACTGAATATTGGAACACTGTTATCATGTCTCCCCTGGTCCTTCTTTTCATTAAACTAGACATACCCAGTTCCTACAACCATTCTTCATATGTTTTAGCCTCCAGTCCCCTAATCATCTTTGTTGCTCTTCTCTGCACTCTTTCTAGAGTCTCAATATCCTTTTTACATCGTGGCGACCAAAACTGAATGCAGTATTCCAAGTGTGGCCTTACCAAGGCATTATAAAGTGGTATTAACACTTCGCGTGATCTTGATTCTATCCCTCTGTTAACGCAGCCTAGAACTGTGTTGGCTTTTTTGGCAGCTGCTGCACACTGCTGGCTCATATTTAAATGGTTGTCCACTAGGACAACCTAGTGGACAACCACTAGTGGACAACCCTTATTTGCAAGGGTGATTTCATTTAGCCTTTTGTAAGGCTTTAAGGGAGGAAGAGCTGAAGTGGGGCAGTGGTTAAATGCTGCGACTGCAGGCTGACTGCTAGTTCAGCAGTTCAGCTGTTCAAATCTCACTAGGCTCAAGGTTGACTCAGCCTTCCATCCTTCCGAGGTCGGTAAAATGAGGACCCAGATTGTTGGGGGCAATATGCTGAACTCTGTAAACCGCTTAGAGAGGGCTGTAAAGCACTATGAAGCGGTATATAAGTAAAGTGCTATTGCTATTGCTATTTAAAGATCTGGCTCTTCTCCACTGCATTTGGACTGGGAGGTTGAGCAAATTCTGCCAGCCAATTGTTTAAATCGATTTCCCCCCCCCACTGTAAATACCATAATTTGTGCAACCTCAAATATTTTTAATTGGATTTGTTTATTAATTTATTCAGTTTCTATGGCTGCCCATCTCAAATAAGTGACTCTGGTTGGCAAAGAAATTGTTGTCTGGATTGTTTGGATTAGGCATTGTACGCTACCCAGAATCACTGCCATGAGATGAGATGAGATGAGATGAGATGAGATGAGATGAGATGAGATAAATAAATAAATAAATAAATAAATAAATAAATAAATAAATAAATAAATAAATAAATAAATAAATAAATAAAAATAAAAAATAAATTTTTTTTAAAAACACACACACAAATAAGCAATTATTTCAAAAAGCAAGTATGATTTTGATACTTCTTGCAGGAATTTCTCCAAGTACAGGAGATGGAGATATGCAGCTACCTCTCTTCAGTTTTGCATGAAGATAACAGACAAAAGGAGTAAAAGCCTTTTGTTCCTGGAAGTTCTTTTTGTTTTCCCCACTTCAGGCAGGCAAGATTTCTGAATACAGTAATATCAAGCAAGACATAAAGTATCAAAATATGTTTTGGACATACAGCCAACACATCTGAATTCTTCTGTATTAATACTGCTCTGGTCACCATTCATCAATATGGACAAGCCTTTGTATTAAATAGGAATCCCGGGGTAAATTAAAATGATACTAGAAGCTAATGTCATATGTTAGGAGAACTAAAGCAAGTGTCCATGAACCTCAGATTGCCAAATTGTGATATAGTGAGTTCACTAACATTCCTGTTTACCGCAAATCTGTTCATGCATTATATTTTACTGTAAATATGGGCAAAGGTGTGAACAGGGTTGTTATTTGGGCATGGCTATTCAATTTTTCTTAAGTGTTTAGCTTGAATGGGGAAGGGAGAAAGCTACATGGTAAAATTATTCTTTTTTTTAATCTACTAGCAAAGTACAAATATGTAAACCGTGTTGTAGTAGAGGTGGAGAGGGAGTGTCTCATAAAAGAAAGAAAAAACCTCTACTGATGTAAGTAACAAACATATATGTTTGTTAATTGATATCAAAGGTTGGTAGAGGTTCCCTTTTAATATCCAATGCATTTTTCATTTTAGGTTTTACATAGCCAACATTAATATACAGTAATAATTTTTCATTTAATACCAAATATGGCTATACAGTCACAACAGCAAGAACTAGCTGGGGAACACTGGCTATCCTAAAATCTTTGGAACTCCACCAATGTGGCTCTTTTCTTCATTGTCTTACATTCTTGCTAATAAAGAAATTGTTTATTTTGCACTGAGTACCCATGCAATTGTGATAGGAAATTAATAAACACCGTGAGCCAAATAAATAAGATTTACTGATAATTAAAGCTTTTACATTCTTACTTTGTTGCCATTTTCTTTCCAACAGGAAGTTGGAAGCATCATTGGGAAGGTAGGTAATGTGATGTACTCTACGTTTGAATGCTCATATATGTTCTTTGTGGGCAGAGCTATGCATATGGGAGGTGACCAGCAAGGGGCTCGAGATGTTGTCTTCTCTCCCTCTTCCTTCCTAGCTGATTCTTGAGAGAATAAGAGCTGTATATAATTAGAGCATGAGAGCTATAATTCGTAAAATAGAAGCTATGCATTCAGCCATCTCCCTTTTCCCTAAACGTAAACTGCTTTCTCTACTGAGCTATTTGCCAATCTGGTTCTTATTAAAAGCAGAAGGCAGCAGAGGCTGATCAAGCAACATCTGCATTCACTTAGATGGAATGTGGAGGAAAATGCAGAAATTCAAATTGGAGCTGATGAAATGCTGAGAACATATCTATAATAAACAAAGGGTCAATAATTGTAGAAAAGCCTGGAACAATATGAATAATTGCATATAGGAAACTGATTTGAAAATATTTTGAGGAAATACGTTTCCTAATATCAAGCAACTCACTCTCCAAGTAAACTAAATAGCTATGTCCATGAGGTCCCTAGGAATCAGGCTCAATTGAATATAGTATTTACACCAGTTAAATATTCATACCAATTAACCAATGTATGAAAATACTTCTGTTGGTCAATTTCCTTTGATATAAGTCAGGTTTTGTATCTATCAATCTGTTATTGTTCCTGATCTCTCCACCAGTTAGAAGGATCCCAGAACAAAATATAATCAGTATTTATTTTCATTTAAAATAAAAATCATTCTATTTCACATCAAATGTAATGGAATTCCGATATGCAGCTAATCTAATAAAGCTAATATCCTGTTACTGTCAAATATTATATATATATATATATATATATATATATATATATATATATATATATATATATATATATATATATATATATATATATATATATATATATATATATATATATATATATATTCATTATAAAGCTACAGCTTCAGAGTAACATGCAAATAAGAATTATTTATTTATTTATCTTAACAATGAAATGGTCTTCAAACATTCATATACTGATTTATTACTAATACACCATATAGTTGGAGAGAGAGAGAGAGAGAGGGAGGGAGAGGGAGAGGGAGAGAGAAATTTTCAGGAAATTTTTATATGTATCTCCACATTAAAGCAAGAGCATCTGGGTCCACAATAAAACTGATAACATTGATGCCTATTTTTCTATGAACTAAAACTTTCTTTTTGTGGCTCCAATCTTGACTAACTGAATAATATGCAAAAACAAAAACTATAGAAAATATAGTAATGAAAAAACCATATATAAGCAATATAAGCAACAAAATATGGATGGCGGATAATCAAAACTCTTGCATAACCAGGAGATCTAAAATATTATTTAGGTAATATACTGCAATACATAATTAACAACTTAGAGTACTCTAAGATATTTTATATTCAATTTCTAATCAAAATATGTGTCTTTTGAATTGTAAAAATATTTGTTTAACACAAGTTTAGTCAATAAGAGAAAAGAAATACATTGAAAAAATACTGTAAATAATCTATAAACTCTGTCAGATTGGAATAACAACTCTAAACTCTTGTGCAGGATGTGGCACAATTCCATTTACAGAACTGTATTCCAGAAATAGTTTCCAAATAAAATTGAAATAAACATAAGTTTTACTTTTTAGATATGAAGTTATTCAAAGTATCAAAGAATATTCACAGAGTTTAATTAACCATTCTTCCATAGAGGAGTTGGAGATTTATTTTCCAATAAAAAGCATATAATGCAACCATTACCATGTATAATATCAATTCTATGTATTTTGAAGGAAAATGTGGTTTGGTGAAGTCCAAAAAAATATTTCAGATTGAAACAGGATTATGACTTTAAAGATTTGTTCCATTCTACAATGAATTAATTTCCAATATTGTTGACCTTTGTAACATTGCTACTGTGAATGGAAAACTGACTCCCTCAGAACGGGTTCACAATTTGGGTGTTCTCCTAGATCCACAGCTCAAATTGGAGCAACATCTGTTAGCTGTGGCTAGGGGGGCCTTTGCACAGGCTCGTCTCGTGCTCCAATTGCGACCCTACTTGGAGAGGGAGGCTTTATTCGCAGTCACTCATGCCCTTGTTACCTCATGGCTGGACTACTGTAACGTGCTCTACATGGGGCTACCCTCAAAGAGCATCTGGAGACTACAATTGGTACAGAATGCAAGTGCGCGAGCTGTGGTGGGTGTTCCGAGATACACCCACATAACACCTATTCTCCACCAGCTGCATTGGTTGCCCATTAGTCTCCGGACACAATTTAAGGTGTTGGTTTTGACCTTTAAAGCCCTATATGACTCAGGGCCAAATTACCTCTGGGACCGCATCCTACCACATACCTCCCTACGACCAGTTAGGTCCCACAGAGTTGGTCTCCTCCAGGTCCCATCAGCCAAACAATGTCGGTTGGTGGGACCACGGGGGAGAGCCTTCTCTGTGGGAGCCCCATCTCTCTGGAACCAACTCCCACCAGAGATCTGGATTATCCCCACTCTACTGGTCCTCCGCAAAGCTGTAAAAACATGGCTCTTCCGGCAGGCGGGGTGAAGAAGATTGGATTCCTCCATGGATGAATGGTTTTTAAAACTATGTAAAGTTTTAACAATTTTGCATTATTTGTATTGTTCTTATCCCTGCTGTACGCTGCCCTGAGTTCTACGGGATTGGGTGGCCTATAAGAACTTTTAATTAAAATTAAATTAAATTTTAAAAAAGTTCAAATTGTTCATTGCATTTCCAGCATTTTGGATAAAAAAGGTACTCGTTTTAGCAACCATGACTGCAGTGATAAAATCAGTGATTAAAATACTTTAAATTAATTCTCTCTAAAGATAAAGTTCAGGGTGAACTTAATATCCATTTTCACTGAAACGCCCACTATTCAATTTCTATAATTGTATACAAGTTTTGCATTCCTTTAATCATACAGAACTTGAATTGTTCAGATTCTGAATAATATTTCATAATTGATTATAAAATAATCAATAATAAATTGTGCATATTCAGTATTATAAGTTCCAAGATTTTCAAATTCACTCTAATTTCCCAACACTCTACCTTGCTTCCATAATACAACTTTATTGATTGGGCAGTGCTTATCAGTATTACATAGATACCAGGCAAAAGATAACAATCTGTGTATTTTGTGTCACATGAAGAGTAATGACATTTTAGTCAGTTTGTTCTTACAACTGTTTTTCTTGTTTTTGTTGCAGAAAGGAGAGACAGTAAAAAAGATGCGTGAAGAGGTGAGCATCATTACCATTGTATAAAATAATATGGGAATAAATGTAACAGGTTCCAGAAGCAGCAATTCACATTACATAAAAATAGAGAGGGGAAGGCTTGAAATTTGTTGACCAGTGGATTTTTTTTCTTCACGCAGTCACATTCTTTAGCATTGAAAGAAGATTAGCTTCCCTATGACAAAAGTACATACTTTTTGAACTACTAGAGAAAACCTGGATTTTAAACGCCGTTCTAAAAATTTTCATATAAAAATAATTGATAATCCATAACCAATACAAAATATGAAATCTATACATTTTCTAAGAATCTGCTGTATATAAAAGGTCTTCTAGTCCAACCACCTACCCAGTACAGGAATCTTAAAACCAAAGATATTTGGTTATATTATATATTGGTTATATATTCTTAAGATATTTAAGAATATCTTAAAATCTTAAAACCAGATCCTAAAAACCAAATGTACAGGTATAGAATAGGATGTATTTGGCTCAACAGTAGTAACTGTGAGAGGAATCTAAGTGCCCTAGTTATTCACCATTTAAGTATGAGCTAGCTGTGTGCTGCAGCTGCCAAAAAGCCTATGCAGTTCTAGGCTATGCAGTTCTAGGCTACATCAACAGAGGGATAGTGTCAAGATCATGAGAAGTGATATACTGCATTCTATACTGCACAGGTAAGGTCATAGTTTGAATACAGCTTCCAGTTCTGGTCATCACAATACAAAAAAAGTTGCTGAGCCCCTAGAAAGAGTGCAGAGAAGAGCAACAAAGATAAGAGGTCTGGAGGCTAAATTATACAACAAACAACTAAAGGAACTAGGAATGTTTAGCCTAATGAAGACAAGGCTCAAGGGAGACATGAAAGCAGTCTTCCAATACTTGAAGGGCTATCACAGGGAAGAAGGCATTAATTCTCCCCAGCTGCTAGGACAGGACAAGAAGCAATGGGTGGAAGCTTATCAGAGGATGATTCAATCTAGAAATAAGGAGAAACTTCTTGACAGTGAGAATGATCAATCAATGGAACAGCTTGCTTCCTGCAGTTGTGGGGCTCCATCGCTGGAGGTTTTCAAGAAAAGATTGGACAACCATTCATCCTACCTTGGGAAGGGAGTTGGATTAGAAGACCTTCAAGGTCTCTTCCAGCCCTATGATTCTATAATTCCTCATTCCATTTTGGACAAATGGCTGTCCAGTTTTTTTTCCTTAAAAACCTCCAGTGATAGAGCATCTACAACTTCAGGAGATAGGCTGTTCCATTTCTTATTGGATTCATAGTCAGGAAATTTTGTCTTAGTTCAGCTTTGGATCTCGCATTATAACATTTCCACCAACTGATTCTTACCTTATCCTCAGGTGCCAGGGAGAATAAATCTATTCCCTCTTTCCTGTAACATCCTTTTATGTATCAGAATACTGCTATCATGTTTCTCTTTAGTTTTCTCTTATTTAAGCTAAATATAGACCACTCTTTATAGGATCACTTTAATCATTCTACATGGAATTTAGTCTCCAAGCCTCTCACCATCTTTGTTGTTCTTCTCTGCACTCTTTCCAGTTCCTCGACATCCTTTTTGTATTGTGGCCATCAGAATTGGACACAGTATTACAGGTGTGGTGTGATGCAATGCAGCATAGAGCAATGCTATCACTTCCTACCATCTTTACATCATAGACCTACTAATGCAGCTCCAAACTGCACTGGCATTTTTGGTGTCTGCAGCACATTGCTTGCTCACCCTTTCTCTGGTCTACCAAGACCCCCAGATCTTTCTGGCAAATAATATTGTTAGATCAAGTATCATCTGTCTTGTACTTGTGCATGTATCTTAGTCTAAGTGCAGACTAAGTGCCTTATATTTCTCAACATCAAACAACATTTTGATGGATATGGCAGAATGATCCTGTTTATCAAGATCCTTTTGAATTTTGAGTCTGTCTTCAGAGGTATTAGCTATCTTCCCACCTAGCTTTGTGTAATCTGCAAATTTTATGGGCATCCCTTCTATTCCTTCATCTAAATCATTTATCAGGTATTAAACAGTACAGGCCCAGGATAGAACCTGGAGTGCCCCATTGCATACCATCTTCCATCTGGACATAGACCCATTAAAGACTACCTTTGGCTATGGTGGTTCATTTAACTATGAATCCATTTGATAATGGGACAATCTAGCCCACATTTCCCCCAAAATATCTATGGTCTACTTTATCAAATATCTTACTGAAGTCTGAGTATACTATATTTTCAACATCCCCCATATGTATGACAAGATGTGGTTTCTTAATTATAGAGTGGAGCACGAATCAATATCTCAGAAGGAAACTGTCCAGAAAGGATTGTGACCATTACAGGCCCTACTGATGCCATCTTCAAAGCGTTTGCAATGATTGCTTATAAATTTGAAGAGGTAATAAACATCAAAGGAAATGTTTATTTTCTACTGACCCTTTCTTGATAAAAACTCCTCAAAATGCTTTTTAAAAAGATATTATAGGAATAATGACAATTAGTACATATGCACCAGGCCTATCACTTCATTATGGTTTAGTTTGGGATGTGTCTAGAATCAAACATGGATTCTAATAAATACCCATACCAGATAAAATTTTGTGATATGGGTATATCAGGGTATATCAGACTGAAAAACATTTGTTCACTGAATTAGGCAGCCATTTTTTCAGGAGATTAGCAATGCAAAATAACTTTAAGATAAAGGTAAAGTTTTCCCCTATCCAGTCGTATCCAACTCTAAGGGAGTTGCTCATTTCCATTTCTTAGCCGAGAGAGCCAGTGTTGTCCAAAGACATTTCTGTGGTCATGTGGCCAGCATGACTATAGACCGGAGCACACAGAATGCTGTTACCTTCCCACCAAAGTGGTACCTATTTATCTACTTGCATTTGCATGCTTTCGAATGGCTAGGTGGGCAGGAGCTGGGGCAAGTCGTGCAGTGCTTGGGTCTTGAACCTAGGCTGTCAGCTTTCCATCTGATAAGGTCAGCATCTTTAACCACTGAGCCATTGCGCTGTTTAATGAACATTAATACAAAATTTGTTTGTTCATATTATATTCCTTTGACATTGTCCTAAATGTGTAATAGTGGTAAAGATGAAGAACTATTGTAAAATGTAAGATACAAATTTCCTAAATGTGAAAGATCTGCTGGTTTTAACAACTTAGGCAGAAGAAAACCAATTCTATTTTCCCATTTGCTCATTCACAATTCCACAGTGTGATAAAAATGCTTGGCTCATTCTAATAAAGTACCATTCAAACTTCCTCCCTCCCTTTCTTCCTAAAGGATATAATCAACTCAATGAGTAACAGCACAGCTACAAGTAAGCCACCAGTTACATTAAGGTTGGTTGTACCAGCAAGCCAGTGTGGATCATTAATAGGCAAAGGAGGTTCCAAGATTAAAGAAATCAGGGAGGTAAGTCTCTGATTTCCCTATGTGCAGAGAAAGTTATTTTCTATGAGAAATAAAAGAAAGGCAGGTCTTTAAACCTCTCTAATTCATAAATCTTCATGAAGTCAATTGTCATAAAGTGAAGCAGGAATCATATTGAGAACCTTCATGTCTTCTGAGGGCAAGAATTTCCACTTATAGAAAATTTCATTTGGCCACAATCTCTTCATTTCTGCTATGTTAAAATGGTGTTAATATTAATGACAAAAGTCCAATTATAAATATATTACTTATATGTTAAAAGAATAAATTAGCTGGACATTCTCTGGGAATAACTGCCCTCCAGCTGCTCCATTCTGTTTTATATAATACTGTTGTGGAACCAGCAAAAATACAATACTAGTAATTTATTTTTATTTATTTATCTAAATTTGTTATGGCCATCCATTCTAGTAAAATTTGGGTGAATTTAAACTGATAGTTAAAGCAATGAAAAATCTAAAACAAAATGGAAGGACTGGGTTAAAAACAGCCATAATAATAATAAGAAAACATAATGGGAACTCCACAAACACATTAATCCCAGACCTGAGAACACAGCCAGATCTTAAGGGCTTTTCATAACCACAAGAGAGGGGGTGCCATTTGTCTCTTGGGGGCAGGGAGGAATGCTATTCCAGAGGGCAGGAGCAGTGATGGCCAATTGTCTACAATGGCTGCATGAGGCAGTTGCCTCATCTGCCTAATGGTATGGCTAGCCCTCGTTAGCAGAGTGATTTGTAATTACTTCAGATAATATACAATTAAAACCTGGACAAAAATATATTGCAACGTTATTCTATGATTTATAATCTCCTGTTTGGATTTTATGTTGAAAATTGTCTAGAAAATAAAATTGATCCAAAATGAGCAGTTGACAGTAATCTGAAAGTGGCTAATCTGATCACGTTATTACTAATCCATTAAAATCTGCCCTGGATGTCAGTCCATTTATAGACTGAATTCAAAGGCCTGGATGGTTTAATCTCTAAAGCCTTTGGCTTTGGACTAGGGTCCTGAAGTAGGATAGTATCCTACCCTCTCATTCATTACCCAAGGCTTTCATTGAGCTGCCTCCATGCCTAGGTAACTGAAACAAGAAGGGATGGTGGGCTTCTTGAATGCCATCCTGAGAGAGGCTCACGATGCCTACATTCATATCTTTTTAATGCCAAAATTTTCACTTTTATTTTTTATTTTACTCATGCGCTGTTCCTACTCTGAGCTACTCGTAACATGGTTGTTTATCCATTATTTAGTTATAGTTTATTTTAGTTTTTTTTTCATTTTCCAGAGAATTTTGGTTCTTATGGCTTTACACACACACACACACACACACACACACACACACACACACACACACACACACGAAAAGAGAGCAAAGAGTGATTATATCAGGATGTTTAAGTGCCTGTGCAGAAAAAAATAAGCTGTTTCCTTTCTTCAGTCCACAGGTGCTCAGGTTCAGGTGGCAGGGGATATGCTGCCCAACTCTACAGAAAGGGCAGTGACCATCTCAGGGACCCCCGATGCAATTATCCAGTGTGTCAAACAGATCTGTGTGGTGATGCTGGAGGTATAGTCTGTAACAATAGGGGTAAAGTATAAAGGAACAAAAGTAAATAACTGAAAATGGATTGTTATTAGTCCTTGCCTACTCAAGCATTCAATCAATCTGGGGTTCAAAACAGCTCTGGGTGGCTACATGAGAAAGTAATTCTATGAAGAGTTAGGGTAAAATAGTAGTTCAGGGAGATTTGCAATACCTAATAGCCCATTTGGTTTATATTGTCATTAACTTTAGTTATGAAAGATGCAGTGAGATACATTTTTGCAGATTTAATATGAAACAATTACAGTATATTCTTCAGCAATCCAACAAAACAGGAATGAAAAGAGGAGTGCACTAATAATATCACTTCTATTTTTCTAATTCATTAATTTCCTGGTATTATTTGTATTCTTCAGTTGTCAAGGATATTTCTAGCATAAAACAAATACATGGTTTCTATTTGTCTCCATCCTCTGCTTTCAGATGAAAGCTCTCTTGATTTTAGAGCACTTTTATCCAAAAATAAAACAAAACATTAACACCATTAGGTGGTGTGCTGTCGAATTACCAACAGAATGTATATGCTAGCGAATGAAAATCTAGAAACAAGAATGGGCATTGATAATATTGGATTAGGTGGGGGTTGGAGGTGGATTCATGTTTATGAAAAAATGTTGAAGGAATCAGCGCAAGAGCAGATTCTTGGTAGCTGAAGTTAATGAGCAATTCTAGCTACAATAATAGCAGGGTGCTTAAACCTCACTGAAATTTAAAAAAAGGGGCTTTCCAAATGTATCCAAAAAAGCAAGTGCTTTATCTTTTTTATTGAAAATTTTCAAGGTAACATTTCATGAATATTTCAGCTAAGACAGCACCTAGACCCATCTCCAGCATGTTAATTTTTTCATGTAATTAAATAACCTTTCTATGTATAACTTCATTATGCTCCATTGGCTCCAGGCCAGGGTTCATTATTTCCAGAGTTCTGTTTCATTTTCCTTCATAAATTTCACTGTCTTGAACTTCACTGGTGAAATTAATGGTTGCTGCACTTGGTATTATTTTCTGTTCCTGCTAAAGCCCTAGATATGTCTTCTTAGAATATCCAAATATTGTGACTTGTGGTGCTTAATTTATGCAGCATCAGAAATCACATTCATTCTAAATATTAGGGGAGAATTGAAAAATCAAACTACAACAACTGCATATGCAAGTTTTGAAAGAAAGTAAAAATTATTCAGATAAATATGCAGTACATGAGAATAAAAATAAGGTTCACACAATTAGATTCAACTGCCATGTGGAGGAGCAAATGTTAATCCAAAAATAAGTAACTTTAGCACAGGGATGTGGAATTCTTTCTTGGGTCACATTTGGCTTTTGAGTAGTAGCTAAGGGCAGCAGTGCCTCCAAAAGTAGCAAATAAAGCCAGCATTAAAACTTAATTTGATTTTATTTCTAGTTAAATGTCATTAAATACACTTACTTTAGTTACTTTCTAGTCACACATTTAGTAATTTTCTTCTTCTCCCTTATTTAAAAATTAGAATTGGGTAATAATTTTTGAAAGTCTCAGGAAGCCACATTCACACCTTTTGGCTAAACAATTCATACCAGATTGGTGGCTCTTTGGAAAAATGAAATGGGTGAGTGAGCTATATTACTAAACTATTTGCAATAGTTTTTAAAATGTATCTTGTGATTGTCCAAAAATACTAAAATAAAAAGGGGCAGCTTCGTGGCAACAGAAAAAATAGAAGACATAATTTGGTAAAGGCTCAGAGAAAGGTCTTGGAAGTGGTCTTCAGAGGGCTGGAAACCTTGCCACCTCACAATCCCTCTGCTGCTGTCTTAAGCAGATCATCGATGGAAAGGAGAGCCTTTAACTTGTCCCCAGCAGTCCCAAGGCAAGTGAACACCTGCCCACGCTCAATGGTCCACTAAATGATTCTAGTTTCTGGTCTGGTAACGAAACCTTGCAAAGTTAACTTTATCAGTTCATATTCAGTATGATTTGATTTGTACATGTTTGGTTGCCCTCTGACACTCTTTTTGCTATTGTTTCAGGAAATGTGGTCTAATGTTCTCTCTCCCTCTCCTTGTCCCTTTTCCTAGTCCCCACCGAAAGGTGCCACCATCCCCTATCGCCCAAAGCCTGCCTCCACCCCTGTCATTTTTGCAGGTGGTCAGGTAAGAGCCGACCCACTTGCAGCCTCCACTGCCAACCTCAGCCTTTTACTGCAGCACCAGCCGCTGCCTGTTAGTGCACTCAGGTTTTGTTGCCTTTTCACTTGCATGGTGTCATCCCATTCGCATTACACCAGGACAAGTGGACTCAAAGCTCTTTGTTTGCAAAATACTGGGGGTAGCAACTGAATAAGCAGTATGAATACCGGTACCATCTGGTACAACAAAAGGAAATAGGGATCTAGATCGCACAAGACAGATTCTCCTCAGTCTTAGCTTAAATCACAAGACAATAAATGTTATCAACTAAGATCTAGAACAATAGATATATGTGAGCTGATTCTACATACATTCATCACTCAAAAATATAATTGGGAGTTGGCTGACCTCATAGAAAGGCAAGGATACTTTCTAAAATAACATTCAGATAGAATTCAGAGGTCGCAATACATAGCAAATGGTTGTTCTGTCAACTTTTTTCTAAGAAAAGAATTGGGGAAAAATATCCAACAAATCATGCCACATGTTTATCTATTACACAATGGCCTTTACACAGTATTTTAGTGAGATGCTGGCAAATAGAAGGAAAGTAATTCCTGTTTATCTTGTCCTAAAATTTCTTAAGCTTATGTTTATTTTTACATTCAATATTATTTACTTCTCAGTGCTCATGAACTACAGTATGTATTCATGGAATTAGAGAACATAAGATTTGGAAGAGATCCTGGAAATCATTTACTGAAGTCCAAACCTCCAATTCAGGAATCCACCATTAAACTGATGGTTAAGCAGCTTCTGTTCAAAGTAAGCCCATCATCTAACAAATCAGTCACTTTCATTGTTGAACATTAGAAAATTCTTCCTGCTGTCCAATCTTGCCATTTAAATCTATTATTTCTGAATCTGCACTCTCTTCCCAACAAAATGACAACTCTTTAAATATCATCTCTGCAGTTTTCTCTTCTGCAAGCTCAATGTACCAGTGCTTCCAACTGTTCCTTACTTCCAGGTCCTCAGTCACCTCTGTTGTTTTCCTCAACACATGCTCAGGTTTGCCCATTTCTTTTCTGAAATGCAGTGACCTGAACTGGATACAGTATTCTAGATGCTATGTATTTATCAGAGAATAGAGAGGAACAATGATTACTCTTGATTTAGATGCTACTTCTGCTGATGCAGTCAAGGACTGTATTGACAATTTTGGCATCACATTGCTTTATGTCATGTGCCAACACAATCAGTTTCTTTTCGCCATGCTGTTATCCAATATAATTCCTTTATCCTATACTTGTGCCTTCAATTTATCCTTATTGAAATTCATTTTACTGGTTTCTCCTCATTCTTCCTGCCTGTCAAAGATCTTTGACTCTAATCCTAAGGTATCCCTTCTATATTTGTATCATTTTGTAACTTGTCATCCATGTCATTTATAAATATTTATTAATTTATCTGTGTTACATCTCAGTAACTCCACTTCTGAGACCCCTATCTGACATTTACTGGCTTTGGCTCTCAACCCTGCTGCTCTTAGTCGCGAGAGCACCTCTCGCAGTCTCTCCCTCAGCTGAGGCTTGTCTTCAGCTGTTATTAGTACATCGTCAAAATATGGAACGACCCCCGGTATCTTGTTCAACACTTGTTCCATGATGCCTTGAAAAATTCTTGGGGCTACACTAACTCCAAATTGCAACCGGTTACATTTGAAAGACCCGCGGTGGGTCACTATTGTCTGAGCTAATGCGGTCTCGCGATCGACCGGGAGTTGTTGGTACGCCTGTGCAAGATCTATTTTCGCAAAAATGGCGCCTGGGCCCAGCGTGTGTAATAGATGCTGTACTACTGGCACCAGGTATGCACTTTGTTGTAATGCCTTATTAATTGTGCATTTATAGTCAGCGCATATGCGTAGAGACCCATCACTTTTTTAAACTGGCACTATGGCAGTTTCCCATTTAGCATGATCCACTGGCTCTAAAATTCCCTGAGCTATTAACCTATCTAATTCCTTATCTATTAAGGGTTTTAATGCAAAAGGGACTTTCCTGGGTCTTAGCCTAATAGATTGAACCCTTGGGTCTAGGCTAAAAGAAATAGGGGTGCCCACGTATTTGCCCAGTGAAGGATCAAACGCGTCCTGGAACTCTTGCAGCAGGTCATCACAGCCGTCCACAATCGTCACGTTGATGGCCTTTTCATCCCGGGTCAGCTTGATTCGTAGTCTTCTGCACCAGTCGCGCCCCAAAACGCTCGGAATGTGGTCTCGGGCAATGGTCAGGGGAAGGCTTTCTTCCTGATCCTCATATTTCACGTGCACCCAAGTGGTCCCCATCACTGGAATCCGATTCCCCTGGCAGTCTGCAATCTTTATTCTTTGTGTTGCTAGTTGCCCCAGGAAGAGGTTTGGCATGGCTCTTCTTGCAGTCTCCCAGGACATTATTGTTATAGATGAGCCTGTATCGATTTGCATCTCACAGGTCGATCCCTCTATAGCCACAGTAATATAGGTTGGTGGATTCTCATCTATTGACACTTGGTTAATTCGGATGTAATTTACTCCCGGTTGTTGATGCTGGTTACTGGGTCACCTGTTCTGATTTCTGTCCTCTCGCCCCGGTTCACCTTGATAGTAGCTCCTGCCAGTTCCCCTAGAAGGAAAACGTGGTGCCGTGCAGACTTTTGTTATGTGTCCAAATTTCCTGCATTTGTGGCACATTGCTTCCCTGAAATGGCAGGATGCCTGGAGGTGCTGGCCCCCGCAACTGGGGCACGGAATTAACTTCCGGCATGACGTTGGTCAAGTTTGAAAACTTCTTCCCCTTCTTCTGGGTCAGTTATCTCGGTGCTAGATCCTTCTTTTGACACATGTACCTCTGCAATCTGCTTCACAATCTGCTTCACAGGGGTTTGAACTGGGGGATCCCTTCGGCGGAGCACTTCCACATCTATGCTTGTGGTTTCGAAAGCTAAAGCATCATCTAAGGCTGTTTGTAAAGTCAAATCCGCCCTAAATAACAATTTTTTCTGCAAATTAATGTCTCTCACCCCCCCGGATCAGTTGCCCCAGTAAGGCATCTTCCAGTCAAGCGTCAAACTGACAATGCGTTGCCGCTTGTCTTAGAGCCGACTCATATTCAAGAATGCTTTCCCCTTCTACTTGTAGTCTTTCCCCGAACCTGTGCCGACTCACCCATTTCGATGGTGCCGGGTCGAAAAACTTCTGTAGTCGCTCTTTTAACTGCTTCCATTCAATCTCATTTGTAGTGCTGGGCTTTGACAAATTTACGGCAGCTCGATAAACTCTGGGTCCACAATACGATAGAAACATCGCTTTTCTTCGTTTGTCTGTCAGGTCTGTGAAATTGTTAGCTTCTAGGAAATAATTAAATCGGTCCATGTACATTTCCCAGGTTTCCTCTGCCTTATTGAATGGATTTGGTGGATGCAGAGATGCAGACGCCATTGTGATTTCCTATGCAGTTCCTTTGTTCCTTTTGAATGTGGCACCTTGTGGTCGATGCTTGCTTCCGGCTGGTCTGGTTCGCTCGCCTTTGTTCTCAGGTGCATCCCACCTCCGTTGCCAGATGTTACATCTCAGTAATTATGAGTCTGGATGCGAGGCTTGTGACTTCAGCTCTTTATTAGGTTACAGTGACAACTCCAGCAAAAACTGGGATCATGGCAGGGGTTTAAATAGAGCGCTGGACTGGCAGAGAGCGAATCAGATTTTACCTGCTTCAAGTTCCTGGTCGGACTGGAGTGAAGGCTTCTCCCAGTTCCTCAGAACATAAAAATCTGTATCCCACTTTTATTTTTTTACAAATAACTCAAGGTGGTGAATATATCCAACACATCTTCCTTTCCCTATTTTCCCCACAACTATCATTTGAGGCGAGCTGAGCAGAATAATAGGGACTGGCCCAAGGTCACCCAGCTGGCTTTCATGGATAAGGTGGGCCTTGAACTCATGATCTCCTGCTTTCTAGTGTGGTGCTTTCACCACTACATCAAACTGGGTCTCAAATACATTGAACAGAATTGAGTCCTGCAGTTCACCACGTTGACATTACTTTTCAAATTGATGGGAAATCACAAATATACAGTTGTTGCGTACAATTATTCAACCAGTTCTGTAATCTACTAATGGCAATTAGTAGATTACAGAACAGAATACAGAATAAACAACAACATTTAACATTCAAAAAACAAAACATGTAACAAACAAATGGGGCATTTATAGCCCCCTATCCATCATAAGCTATTATCGGATATATTCTTTTTACATGTTGTTTCCTTAATTATTCAGTATTGCTCTCAAACATATTTTCCTATTATACTATATACATTTAAGATCTTTACATAGTTACTTGATCTCTACTAGAATTTCATGGGAGACTGTTGAATTTTTGCTGAAGTCAAGATACATTACATGGGGCTACCCTTGAAGAGTGTCCGGCGACTGCAATTGGTACAAAATGCAGCTGCGCGAGCTGTGGTGTACCTAGATACACCCACGTAACACCCATCCTTCGCCAGCTGCATTGGCTGCCCATTAGTCTCCGGATCCAATTTAAGGTGTTGGTTTTGACCTTTAAAGCCCTACATGGCTCAGGGCCAGGTTACCTTCGGGACCACATCCTGCCGCATACCTCCCTATGACCGGTTAGGTCCCACAGAGTTGGTCTCCTCCAGGTCCCATCGACCAAGCAATGCCGGTTGGTGGGGCCGAGGGGGAGAGCCTTCTCTGTGGGAGCTCCCTCCCTTTGGAACCAGCTTCCTCCAGAGATCAGGACTATCCCCACCCTGCTGGCCTTCCGTAAAGCAATAAAAACTTGGCTCTTCCGGCAGGCAGGGTGAAAGTGAGACCAACCAGACCAGATATGGGTCTCCCCCCTTGATTATGAATGTTAGATGCTCTTTTTAATTTTTATAGTTTTTAATTGTTGTGTCTTTTTTTTATATTGATAAATGGACTGGACATGTTGTGAGCCGCCCAGAGTCCCCTGGGAGTTGGGCGGCATATAAATCCATTTAAATAAATAAATAAATAAATAAATAAATAAATAAATAAATAAATAAATAAATAAATAAATAAATAAATAAATAAATAAATAAATAAATAAATAAATAAATAAATAAATAAATAAATAAATAAATAAATAAATATCCCCATGATCAACTAAATAGTCTGTAAAAAAAAAAGATCAGGTTTTTGAACCTCATAATTCTTGATAGGCCTCTGCTAGCCTTCCAAGCACTTCATTCTTTCCTAAATGCTCACAAAATGCTTAATAATCTATTCCAGAATTTTTCCAGTTTCAATATCAAGATGACTAACCTGTAATTCCTCAGGTCCTCCTTTTTCCTTTTCTGAAAATATCAGCATTTACCACCCTCCAGTTCTCTAACAATGTGCCTCTCCTCCATATTTCTATTTTAACCCAATAGAATTACACTGAGTCAGCCTCTCTTTTTTTCAGATCAAAATGGTCCTTTGCCCAGAGAAAACGGTAGAATAGTCAAAAAAGCTCTTTTTACGGCTTTCAACTTCCCTTGCGAGCGGAAGTTAACTTTTGCAATTTAAACTTGATTTCTTTCTGCAAATATTAACTACTTGCTGATACTTCTTGGAAATTACAACACACTTTCTGCTTTCTCTATATTTTATCTTCAACATTTAGCTTAGTCAAAATTACCCAATGCACTCATAACCGTTTTCTAAGCTGCCCATTTCCCCCCTCAATGGAATGAGGTGTTATTGTATTTCCAGTGCCAGTCCTCCTGTACTTCCTTTGACCTAAGGATTTCTGTCAATGCAGTCAGAATTGGTTAGCGTTTCTCTCAGCTTGTTGAAATTAACTTTGTAGTGTACATTTATGATTATGCGCCAATCTGTTTCTGGAACACTTGAACTCCAAGATAATATCAACATTCTTTCCAAGGTTCTCCTTGTTTTGCAACTTCAATAGCTATTCCCTACTTCAACATTCTTCCCTGCTCATTAGGATCATCAGTTCTCTTGATTCTTCTTCAACTTTCTTGACAATGAAACAGTCAGAAAGACCACAGAAGAATTTTGGAAACTTTGTAGTTTTTCCTGAAATGGTTTTCCAACATATGTCCAGGTAGTTAACGTCTCCTGTTATTAGCATTTCTTCTAAAATTTGTCACTGTAAATAGTAGATCTTTTTTTTGACTGCTTAACTTTTGTATTAACTTCAGAAAAACATCCCACGTGCACCAGGGCCTATTTGAAATACTTGCATCACCCTGTCTTGATTGTTAGCTAATTTAAACAATAAAATTTATCTGGATGAATCTCGCTTTTCCATATAACAAGTAACTGTACATTCTCATTTAATGAAATAAAATGTTCTGATGGTTCCAATGGCCAAATAAGATTAGTGCTTGAAAACAGGAAATATAATATTTTAAAACAAAGTGAATAATGTAGTTGAATCACTAACAGACATACAATCTGAAATACATCCACAGCTAACATACAACAGAGCCTCTGACTGCATTGAGCTAAGGAACACATCATGCTGGGAGTTTCTTCTCTGAAATGCTGCTTTAATGATGGTGTGGGGCGGTTGGATTTGGTAGCAATATGGAATAAGAGGTCCATCTCACCAAAATTGTACCTATATATTTTCCTTTGTAATTGACAGAGACTTGGGTGAGTCAGATTGTTAAATAGTAAATTATTTGACAACCCCCCCCCACTCATTTGTTCTCAATCTAAATCATGTTCTTTTCCTCAGTAATTGACCATTCCTAGCTTACCTAAAAATTTAATACCTTTGCTGTCCCTCTGTTACAATTATATATTAAAAAGAAATAATTAAAGTTCAATTTTGAAGAACAAAAATACTATAATGACACAATCAACTGTAATTGGAAATATTTGTTCAGGGCAGCCTTTTCTCTTAACTCTCAATCTGGTGAAAGAGCTTTGGGTCCAGCTTTTGCTTCTCAAAAGGGAGAGTAAGACAGAAGGAACTGTTACAATAAATGAAGTATAAGTCCCTTCAGTAGAAGTGCCTCAAGAGAAGGAAACAATTAGGGATCTCAATCACTTAATACTTTATGTTATGGGCTCATTTAATTGGCTAAGGCAAAGGAGGAAGTGCAGAAACATCAACTTTCCTTCCTCTTGCAACAGCACCAAGGCAGTAATAAATATTCGGTATACAATGGAGTAATAACATTACTGCTACCATTTAAATACAAGAGATTCATATGATATTTTCATACATTGGTACTTGTTGGATCTTAATCTTAAGGTCAGAATCCAACAAGCTGCAAAAAAGAAAACACAGCATGAGCCAAATCCAATTCAGCAGCCAGCAAGATATATCTTGCAGGAAGGACAATTGTTACTTTTTAATCTAGGCCAACACTCTTTGGAATTAGTTTCACCCATCTAAATGCTGTACGCCGCCCTGAGTCCTGTCTGCATTGGAAGAGAAATTGAGACCTCCACCCACTTTACAACTAGCCAATACATATGCTGTGGTGCTGGAATGTAAAGATCCCAAAAATGAATCATTCTGCTAATAAAAAATACAGTAGCACAAAAATAAGACTGTAAATCTTTGTCCATATGTCATAACATATGTGTAAAGATTCTTGCTTCTTTTATCTAGATTTACTTTATTTATACAAAAAAATAGCCCTATCTTATATAACCCAAAAGGTTGAATGTGTTGAAATGGAAATAGAGAATTACTTTGCTTAATTGCAAGGTAACACACTTTTCTATATTATATGGCTGAAATCTTTTCCTGTTTAATTGGTGTCAGTGTCTTCAAACAGGGAAACTGATAAAATATGAGTATTAAAACAAAAGAGAAATGAAAAATGAATGAAATGAAATATGTATGGGTTTTAAATTGTTTTAATGTTTAAGATATTTTTAATGTTTATTCTGTTGTTACGCTGCCCAGAGTCCTTTGGGAGTTGGGCGGCATATAAATTTAATAAATTAAATTAAATTAAATTAAATTAAAATTTAAAACTGACAAATGCATTGAAAGAGAATCCCTCCATGTCATCCCAATCACCAATCCCTTCTCTGCAGTTACAGTGTTGAACCTTAAGTTAAGGAACCCTGTTGGTTTGATTTTGAAATTCAACTAAATTTTTCATTCATTTTCCTTTGCTGTTCTTACTCTCCCTTTATGTGTGATTGTTCATCTTTCTAGCCTATTTAAATGGAACTGTCTATATCACTTATGAAAAATGCTTTCCTTGGCACATTTACTGTTGCTTATAAAGTGTTCTTTATTTCAATTTTTCAATAAAAAGAAAGTTGTTTTATAGTCTGCAAACTTTTTATTTATAAATCCCCAAAAGAGAAGAAGCTAAAAGAGAAAAATGTCTGCTCCTCAATGGAAAGAATTAATAAGAATTAGAAGCTTATGGGTTTTGTGACTGTGGTTGTGTTTTTACTGTATTCTATTACCTTATGTACATCAGTGATTCTCTCTTTTTCACAAAAAGGATCAGAACTGTGTAAAACAAGCATAAGGGGAACGTGCTAGTACCACATTTTTATCAGCCAAACAATAGAAGGTATATTGTTATTTACTGGGCAATGTGTTTAAGATCTTAGACTTGGGTAGAGTCTAGCCCTACAAATTGGACCACAAGGGAAGTATATCAAGCCAATCTAAGTATCTTGCACTAAGAAATCTCACAGCAGGTTCTTTTTTATGAGGTCATAGATTACAGTGTTATTATTACTGTTGTACTTGTTGTTGTTTACATCCCTTTATCAAATACTTGTCTTTGAGTTTCAGAAACAGAATATTTGACTATAGATTTTTTAGAGCTGGGAAATCCTAAATAAGAAAAATGTAAAATTAGGTACTGGAAATTCTATTTAGTTCAGCCATAAACTCTTGGGAAATAAAATGTTTTTCTGCCAGACTTCCTCATTCTTTACAATGGAAGTATTCATACCTATACATTGATTACCATTATAGCCTTTTTGTGAAGAGGTAATAATAATGAGAAAATAATAATCTATCTATTGAAAAAGATACTTCATGAAAAAACTCAACCCTATAGTTAGTTATTGGCACATTAGGCAGAATAACAGATTAAACACATTTTTACAATAGCTAAATAATTTGGCTATATCAGATATGGATTAGCAAACTATCTCACCTGGCACATTATGAAGTTACTTGGAAAAGGCATAGGATCCTCAATGAGACTCAAATTTCCAAAGAACAACAGGAAAATAAGTGATTTTTTTTGTTCGTTTGTTCTCTGCATTGTGTTATTCCTTGATGAAATAATAACAATGAAATGATTTTGTCAATGCTGATTGTGTTTAAGTGGTGCTCCAGATGATGATAATATTATATATTATATAATTATATTTTATAATTATATAATATTTGTTTATGTTATTAATCAAATATATGTGGCTGCCCATCTCACGAAATTCATCTGGAAGGTGTAAAACAAACCAGTAAAAATGGTAAATGAATAAGACAATTATTAGTTAAAACTATTACATAATATTATTAAACAGAATTAGAAATTATAGAAGAAGGCCTAAAACAGGTAAGGAGAATAATACATGGATGGATATACATAATAAAGAAGCCACATCCTGGGTCTAAAGCTTACTGGGTCACCAGGACTTGATGGATTACATCCCAGAGTTTTGAAGAAACTGGCAGATGTGATCTTGGAACCATTGAATCATATATTTCAAAGTTCTTGGAGCACCAGGGAACTACAGAAGATTGAAAAAGAGCTGATGTGATTCCTATCCTCAAAAAAGGAAAAACTACAGCTTGACATCAATACCTGGGAAGATATCTACATGGAGGGAAGTAAGAAGTAGGGTATCCCAAGGTTCAGTTTTAAGCCCAGTACTCTTTAATATCTTCATAAACGATTTAGATGAAGGAACAGAAGGGGGACTCATCAAGTTTGCAGATGACACTAAACTAGCAGGAATAGTCAATACCCCAAAAGATAGGCTCAAGATCCAGATGGATCTTGAGCACTGGGCCCTATCTAAACAAATGAAATTCAATATAGAGAAAAGTAAGGTTTTCACTCAGGCAAGAAAACCAAATGTATAGTTGCAGATTAGGTGAAACTTGGCTCCATAGCAGTAACTATGAGAGCAATTTTGGAGTCCTAGTGGACAATCACTTAAAAGAGCTGTGGTGGCACAGTGGTGAAAATGCAGTATTGCAAGCAAACTGACGATTGCCAGCAGTTTGACCCTGGCTGGCTCAAGGTTGACTCAGTCTTCCATCCTTCGGGAGATCGGTAAAATGAGGACCCAGATTGTTGCAGGAAATATGCAGACTATGTAAAACACTTAGAACTGTAAGGCACTATGAAGTGGTATATAAGTCTAATTGCTATTGTTATTGTTAAATATGAGCCAGCAGTGTGCGGAAGCAGCCAAAAAAGCCAATGCTAGGTTGCATTAACAGAGGTATAGAATCAAGATCTCATGAAATATTAGTACCATTTTATGAAGCCTTAGTAAGACCACACGTAGAATACTGCTTCCAGTTTTGGTCACCATATTATTAAAAAAATGTTGAAACTGGGGAAAGAGTGCAGAAAATAGCAACAAAGATTATTAGCGGGCTGCAGACTAAACATGAAGAACATTTTCAGAAATTGAGTATGTCTAGTCCAGTGAAAAGAGGGACAAGGGATGACATGATAGCAGTGTTCCAATATTTCAGAGGCTACCACAAAGAAGAGGGGATCAACCTATTTTCCAAAGCACCAGAAGGCAAGACAAGATACAATGGATGGAAAATAATTAAGGAGAGAAGCAACCTACCTAGAACTAGGGAGAAATGTCTTGACAGTGAGAACAATTAATCAGTGGAACAGCTTGCTTTCAGAAGTTGTGGATGCTCCATCACTAGAAGCTTTTAAGAAGAGACTGAACAGCCACTTTTCTGGAATGGTGTAGGGTCTCCTGCTTGAACAGGGGGTTAGACTGGAAGACCTACAAGATCCCTTCCAACTCTGTTATTCTATTCTGTTCTGTTTCAATGTCCCCATTCAACAATGGAGCTTAAAATATGGTACGAGTATTTGCAATCTAACGGATGTCACAGCATTGTTGTTTGCTTAAAATTGGGAAAGGGATGATACTAAAAGCAGAACTGAAGAGAGTATACAGGTCTTGAGGGATCTTCGGAAGCTTTGGAGTAATGATAACTTATATCTGGGGCGAGAAAATGCTACAATATGGATGCCACAGCAGAAAAGGCCTGCTGTCTAGGACCCATCAAATGTAGCTTTCTAGATGATGACTGACATATCTGACATAACATATATAAAATAATATAAGTATATGAAATTATATAATATTATAAGTTTGGTTGCCAATCCGGTGTAAAATTCTGTCTAGTGGTCAGCCATATAATGGTATATAATAACCAAACTGAGAATCACTTGAACATTATTGGCATTGACAAAATCATTCAATTGCAAAAGGCATTATTTAGAACACCTGACATTCTGTAACAATATCTTTAATACCATCAAACAACTGCTTATCCCACATCGTTGGGAAGGATTTGCCAAATTCAGTCTAAATATCTGGCTATATGTATGGCCAACCATAATAATATCTAAATATAGAGAGGGAACTCTGGTCCACAATATATCTTGTCAGATGTCAGATCTTACTGTTTGCCTGGCTTACCAACAACAATGTTGCAATGGATGGGCATCACAAAGCAATCATTTTTTACACTCACAACTGAGTACCTATTGCCAGTCACAGCAATTTTGCAATATAGGAAATTATGGCTGCCCAAGGATTGCACAATTGAATCCAGTCAAGCATCTCTCTTAGAAAGGATGGAAGATATGCACAATCAGGGCGCAGTCCCCCTTAACTAGCTCTGACGGTCTTTCCCTTAAGTCCCTATTGCAAGGTTGATCAAAATTGCTATTTTTAGCTGCGAAATCCAGAAAGAAATACTGATCTGTTCCTATCCCTTGGCTAAGACAAATGCCACCCAACAACTATTTGCAGTCCAAAGCTTAATTTAGACAAATATTTATTCTGGGTAGAAGTTATAGTGGAGAGTCGGATTGGGGACATGGCTGTTTCAAAAAGGACTTTTGTTTACATCTGAATATGGCATAAATATGGCAGAATCTGTGCCAAAGACCCTCTCCTTCTTCCCTAATGGAATTATAAAACAAGTTAAAGTTGAATTAAGAGGGAAATTAAGGTCAATACTTAATTACATGAAAAGAAAGTAGATATTCTTGTGGGCCTGGTTTGCAATAGTTTCAACTTGGCCTGTATAGGAACAAATATATTTTTGAAAAAGGAATGCCTGGTAACTCAGCTTCCCTTCAACTGTGCCATTCTTACTATGCAAGCGTTAAGGTGAGTCATTTCCCAGCTACCAGGTACTTAGGTGAGGTCATTTCACAGGGAGTAACTGAGAGGAGTGGTAAGATTGTAACTACTTACTCCTTTTCACTCATATAAGGACCGCTCTTGATGGAAACTCTTTAATCTATTTAATCTATTTAGAGCAATTATTCAAACATTTTCTCCCTCCAACACTGGCCCTGGAAAAGTAGCTGAAAGGCTTGCATTAAAGGGAGGGGGATGAACCCTAGGCTACTCAATAAAGAGGGGAGAGTGGCTGTGTAACTGGCATTTGGAAGCACCAACTGGTCCCGGTCTTAGCTCCTGGCTTCACTGTTGGTTGGTGACTCCTCCTTGAGTTTCACTTGCCTATGTGCCCAAGTGGGCCAGAGGCAAAAGCTTAGGAGGTGTAGAAATGATTAATTACTATCAGCATTAGAAAGTGCTTCATTGGGTAGATATATTTTAAAGGGTTCAGTTAAATTCCAGTTTATTATATACTTTAGGCCTACACCCACTTTATATTATGGTGTTATAACAATGTCCCTGATGTGACAGACAGACTCAAATATTGCAGACTATGGAGAATCCTAACATATTGCTCCTATGTAGATTAGTGATACAAGTCTAGTGTGAAGTGAAGCTATAGCAACTGGTCACCGTGTCAGTGTCTTACACTGCTTTTTTTTCCAGGCCTATACCATTCAAGGACAATATGCAATTCCACATCCAGATGTGAGTTTCTCTTTATTATTTGTAAATGTATTTTGTTACCTGCATGCTTTGTCAAATGAGTAATATTAATATTAATATTTAATATTAATATGCTTTTTTCAAAATAATTGGCCATGTGTAGTATTGGTAATAATTAGGACCCAATTATATTTCTATTGAGGACTTGGCCTGTTGTTAAATTATCAAAAAAAATTCTGTGCTATCCCTTTGCTAATTTTTTTGTTTCCTGATATTAGCCATTAAAGAGTCTTTCCTTTTATTTTTTTTCTCCCATAATGCTGATAATGACATAAACAACCTGAGTTTATGCGTCTTCTTACTTTATGATGTGGTTATACCCAGAATCCTTACTATTTACTTAGTCTTTGCTAATTTATTTAATTTATATTCCATCTTTTGCCAAGAGCTCAAGACACTTTACATTTCTTTAGTTATAATGAAAGAAGAGAGTAAATTTTTGCTGATGAAGAATCCTTTATTTTTAGAATTTGGGGGAGAGGGAAACAGTTGGTTATTGTTCTCCAGTTGTCATTCCAAACCAGAAGTGGGCATCATTATTTGTTTTTCATCTTTACAAAAATATTTTTTCTTAATAGCAATAGCAATAAGACTTATATACCACTTCACAGTGCTTTACAGCACTCTCTAAGCAGTTTACAGAGTTAGTATATTGCCCCCAGCAATCTGGGTCCTCATTTTACTGACCTCAGAAGGATGGAAGGCCAAGTCAACTTTGAGCTGGTCAGGATTGAAGGAATCGAGCTCCTGGCAATGTGAGCAGAGTTTGCCTGCAATATTGCATTCTAACCACTGCGCCACCACAGCTCTTACTTTATGTTCCTTCCTTTCTAAAAAAAAAGCATATAAATAACATCTGAAACAACATTTGTGAAAATACTTCTCATAAATGAGATTAGTACCAACTGTTGTCTCTTTTAGCTGCAAAATGAAGATTATGAATGAGTTTTATTTAGCCCATTCTATGCTGCCAATGGATGCTCACACTGAATTTTATACAGGGAGAAAAAAATTAGGCCTCATTTTTACCTGTTTTCAATGTCTAGGCCATGGGTCCTCAAACTACGGCCGTGGGCCGCATGCGGCCCGCCGAAGCCATTAATCCGGCCCACTCAGGACCACGAGGCTGCCCCACCCACATCGCCCTGCCAACCCTTCGGCTGAGCGCAGGACTTACCTTTGCGAGCCCCGCGGGCTGGAACTGAAAGGTAAGGCCAACAATTTTGGCCTGCAGAGATGGTCTGGAGGCGGGGGAGGTGAAAAACGGGGTGCACAGATTCCCCAGGAGGCCAGAAAATGGGTGAAAACGGCCTGTTTTTCACCTCCCCTACCTCCAGAAGATAAAGAGAGAGAGAGTGAGAGAGGGAGGGAGAGGGAGAGACAGAGACAGAGAGAGAGACAGAGAGAGGGGGAGAGACAAAGAGAGAGAGACAGAAAGAGGGAGACAGAGGGAGAGGGAGAGACAGAAAGAGAGTGAGAGAAAGAGAAAGAGAGGGAGAGACAAAGAGAGAGAGAGAAAGAGGGAGAGACAGAAAGAGAGAAAGAGAAAGAGAGGGAGAGACAGAAAGAGAGAGAAAGAGAGAGAAAGAGAGGGAGAGATAGAAAGAGGGAAAGAGAGACAGAGAGACAGAAAGAGAGGGAGAGACAGAAAGAGAGGGAGAGACAGAAAGAGAGGGAGAGACAGAAAGAGAGGAGAGAGAGATTTCTCAAGCTCCTTGGGGCTGAGAAGAATTGCTGCAAAACTGAGTTTCCTGAAGTGGACCACTAGACTCCTAAACAACTGAAAAAATGATCTAGTAAAAAGAAAAGTCAACCAAAAGACCAACATGCAAACAAAAGCAAATAAAACACCCCCAGGAGCAAAACAAATTAAAGTTTAATTTGTGTGCATTGTTTAATGGACTGTTGAATTGGCCACACCCACCTAGTCACATGACCTAGCCACAACCACCCAGCCGGTCCTGCCCCCCAACAGTCTGAGGGACTGTGAATTGGCCCCCTGTTTAAAAAGTTTGAGGACCCCTGGTCTAGGCTTTATGCTTGCTTGCTTGTGTATTTATGGATGGAAGAAAAAATGTATAGCCTAAAAATTGAGAATGTGAAATTAATTACTGTTCTCTGATCAGAAATACATGTCTTAGGAGAAATGTAATAAAACGTAGTTATAAATAACAATTGCTTAGAAAATGTCTATCTGATCAACTGCATATAACACTGAATGTAATAGGATAAATATACAATACATAAAATTATGGAAGAAAAATGGAAACATGTTCAAACAAACTTAATCTACTTCTCATGCAGGGACTTTCAACATGCAGGGATGGGAAATTGATATGGAAATGAAACTGCTAATTGAGGGTCCTTGGTGCTCTCTGAGCTTGGTTGTTTACTTGCAAATGTTTCATTATCCAAACTAGGTAACATCATCAGTACTGATTGCACACTAGCACTGCCGATATTACCTAGTTTAGGTAATGAAACACCTACAAGAAAACAACCAAGTTTCAGAGAGCACCAAGGACCCCTCATTTCAATCATGAGTTACAAATATTCTCCTTTAAAGTATTAGTTATCCTTATATCTCTCTGCTGGTGTTACACAGTAATATAGTTGCCAGTGGTGAAATCCAATATTTTTTACTACTGGTTCTGTGGGCGTGGCTTGGTGGGTATGGTGTGGTGTGGCTTGGTGGGTGTGGCTTGGTGGGCATGGCAGGGGAAGGATACTGCAAAATCCCCATTCCCACCCCACTCCTGAGGCCAGCCAGAGGTGACATTTGTCGGTTCTCCGAACTACACAAAATTTCCGCTACCAGTTCTCCAGAACATGTCAGAACCTGCTGGATTTCACCCCTGATAGTTGCCCATAATGAAGAACTTTGCACAAGAGCTTCAGGGTGATACGGAACACTGAATGATATGAAATTAAAACTTCAAAATTAATCACATAAGCAATCAATACACTATATGTCACGGGTGTCAAACTCGTGATGTTACATTGTTGTCATGTGACGTATCATTACTTTCCCTTTTGCTAAATTGGGCGTGGGTGGTGCGTGACGCATCTGGCCCGCGGGCCACAAGTTTGACACCCCTGCTATATGTCATGCAGCTATTACTCTTCAGAATAAAGAATTTTTTATATTTTTTATATTTTTTTAAAAAAAATTAAATTTCTCTTCTTCAGAAAAAGAGCCTACTGATCATTATTTACAAAAGAGGCGGGTAATCTAGTCCATCTCTCCTTTAGTTTAATAAAATTCCACAAGTTCATGCATATTATAAAAATGAGAAAATAGTCCAAGCGTGTTTGTAGCAGTAGGTGAAAAAGAAAAGTGATACAGCTATAGGAAAAAAATAATTACATTTTAATAATTTGTTCTCAGCTGGTTCAGTCCCAAACCAAATGAGAGTAATGAACTGGAGTTGGATAATAAAGAGCAGATCAGCCCATGGAAATCAATGCCATTATTTCTCAAATAAGAAATGTTATCACGTCTTACAAAGCACATCCTTAACCAGAGAGAGCAACATAGAACACTTTCTAGATGCAAGAAATCTCATCAGCTTAGAAAAACTTCAGCTGCTAGACTAGAGTAAGATTTGATTGATCACATGTTTCAGTTTAGACTGTAATAAGTGAAAACAGCACAATTCTCTTTGTGCCGATTTGGAGCTTTTTTCTTATTTCTGGCCATTGTTGTCTGATTTAACTGTTTATGCATAAATCCAAAACATTGGTATTGGACAGCTTGAAAGAAGGCCTGACTTTTTTATAAACACAATTATCCAACTCAAATTTGGGAATATGCAATTCATTGAAATTCTGTTATCTTAATTCCCTGCAGCTCAGGGGTTCATGGATTCCATGACAACCATGGACCTGACCCAAGTAATCATTCATGAGGGAGGCCACACGCTTGACCTAGTGTTTCTTTCGGGGCAGTGGAGAGATGATCTGAATTTAGGGGACATAGTCACCACCCCGTTGTCGTGGTCAGATCATTTTCTATTGAGATTGGATTTCACAGCCCCACTCCTCCCCCGCAGGGAGGCGGGACCGACTAGGTGGTTCCACCCCAGGCGCCTAATGGAGCCGGAAGGATTCCAGAGGGAACTTGGGGAAATACCTGAAACCCTGGTACACAATTCGTCTGAGGCCCTGGTGGCTGCCTGGAACACCGCAGCATCAGAGGCATTAGATTGGATTGCGCCTTTGCGATCTCTCCGTGGAAGTGAATTCCGGAAAGCTCCCTGGTTTACCGAGGAGTTCCAAGAGATGAAACGCCACAAGAGACGTCTGGAGCGATGCTGGAGAGCCAGTAAAACCGAATCCGACCGAACACTTCTAAGAACTTTTATTAAGTCTTATCTAGTGGTGATAGGAGCGGCAAAACGATCTCATTTTTGCGCTCCTATTGCATCCGCAGATTCTCGCCCAGCCACCTTATTTATGGTGACTCGCGCCCTCCTTGCCAAAGGGGGGAGCGAGGAACACTTGCAAGGTAGAGCTGAGGAATTCGCGCAGTTTCTGACGGATAAAGTCACTCAGATCCGGTCGAATCTGGACTCCGGCTGGACAGAGTCCATTGAGCTGACAGGGGCAAGTCTTAGTCCAGCGTTGTGGGAGGAGTTTGAGCCTGTCACTCCTGATGACGTGGACAAGGCCGTGGGTGCGATGAGCTCTTCCACCTGTTTATTGGACCCGTGCCCCTCCTGGCTGGTTTCGGCCAGCAGAGAAGTGGCACGCGGCTGGATCCAGGCGGTGGTCAACACTTCTTTTAGGGAGGGATCTGTACCACAGCCTTTAAAGTTTGCGGTGGGAGACCCCTCCTTAAGAAGCCTTCCCTGGATCCAGCGGATTTGAATAACTTTCGTCCGGTCTCCAACTTACCTTTTATAGGTAAAGTTGTTGAAAAGGTGGTAGCTTTTCAGCTTCTTCAATTATTGGAGGAAACTGATCATCTAGATTCCTTTCAGTCGGGTTTCAGGCACGGCTACAGTACAGAAACTGCCTTGGTCGCCCTGATGGATGATCTCTGGCGAGCCCAGGATGGGAGTTATTATTCCATCCTGGTGCTACTTGACCTCTCAGCGGCTTTTGATACCATTGACCATGGTATCCTTCTGCATCATCTCGGCGAGTTGGGAGGCACTGTTTTATGGTGGTTCTCCTCTTATCTCGCCGACAGGATGCAGTCGGTGTTAGCAGGAGGACAGAAGTCGTCTCCTAGGCCCCTGACCTGTGGGGTGCCTCAGGGTTCGGTCCTCTCGCCCATCCTGTTTAACATTTACATGAAACCGCTGGGGGAGATCATCCGTAGACACGGGGTGAGTTTTCAACAGTACGCTGATGACACCCAGCTGTACATTACCACCCCGTCTCAATTCAGGGAGGCAGTCGATGTAATGTGCCGATGCCTGGACGATGTCAGGATCTGGATGGGGAGAAACAGACTCAAGCTCAACCCCAACAAGACTGAGTGGCTCTGGATATTGCCCCCTAAGGACCATGTTGACTGTCCCTCCTTGGTTCTTGAGGGAGAAAAATTAACTCCCTCGGAATGGGTTCGCAATTTGGGAGTTCTCCTAGATCCACAACTAAAATTAGACCAACATCTTTCAGCTGTGGCTAGGGGAGCTTTTGCACAGGTTCGCCTGGTGCACCAATTTCGACCATACTTGGAGAAGGAGGCTCTACTCACGGTCACTCATGCCCTTGTCACCTCCCGATTGGACTACGGTAATGCGCTCTACATGGGGCTACCCTTGAAGAGTATTCGGAGACTTCAACTGGTGCAAAAAGGGGCTGTGCGTGCTGTGGTGGGTGTTTCAAGATACACCCACGTAACACCCATACTCCGCCAGTTGCATTGGCTGCCCATTGGTCTCTGGGTACAATTTAAGGTGTTGATCATCATCTTTAAAACCTTACATGGCTTAGGACCAGGTTACCTCCGGGACAGCATCCTACCTCATACCTCCCTTTGACCAGTTAGATCCCACAGAGTGGGCCTCCTCCAGGTCCCGACAACCAAACAATGTCGGCTGGCGGGGCCTAGGGGGAGGGCCTTCTCTGTAGGGGCCCCTGTTCTCTGGAACCAACTCCCCCCAGAGATACGAATTGTCCCCACCTTGCTGGCCTTCCGAAAAGCCATGAAGACATGGCTCTTCCTGCAGGCGGGGCTTTGAGATGATTTTCATCTTGGTCTCCCTCACGTATGTATGTTTTTGTATGTTTCTTTTAAATGTATTTTAAATTGTTATTAAATTATATTGTTTAGCTGTTCTTTAAATGTTGTTCGCCGCCCTGAGTCCCCAGGGAGTAGGGCGGCATATAAGAGCACTAAATAAATAAATAAATAAATTTCAGTACTACCCAGTTTCTGGGTCTTTTAAAAAATGTGCAGAATTCCAGGATTGTTAACTGAGATTTCATTAGAATTGAGCTGAAAGAGACCTTGTTTGTCTCCTAGTCCAATTCTCTGCTCAAACAGGAGATCCTATACCATTTCAGACCAGTGACTGTCCAATCTCTTCTTAAAAACCTCCAGTGATGAAGCACCCACAACTTCTGAAGGCAAGCTGTTCCACTGGTTAATTGTCCTCACTGTTAGGAAGTTTCTCCTTAATTCCAGGTTGCTTCTCTCCTTGATTAGTTTCCATCCATTGTTTCTTGTCCTGCCCTCTGGTGCTTTGGAAAATAAATTAATCCCCTCCTCTTTGTGGCAGCCTCTCAATATTGAGAATACTGCTAACATGTCCCCCCTACTCCTTGTTTTCTCTAGATTAGCCAAACCCAAATCCTGCAACCATTCTTCATATGTTTTAGTCTCCAGCAGCAGTGGGTTGCTCCCGGTTCAGCCCGGTTCTGTGAACTGGTAGCGGCGGTGGCGGGAGGCTCTGCCCACCTGCCTGGGACGCTTCTGCGCATGTGCAGAAGCGTCGCACGTGCGCAAACAGGTAGCAATGGGTTTTAGAACCCACTACTGGTCTCCAGGTCTTTAATCATTTAAATTTAATGTAAAAGGTTTTGTAAAATGATACTTATATTCATTTGCAGTCTTTCAGACATCTGTAATATATGCATATTTATGTATTTTCCCTAGTGTGCTGTCAAGAGTTAAGTAAATGAAGGAAAAGAGATTGTGGGTTTTTTATTGTTGTACATTAGGTATCTGTAATTAATTTGCCTAACCAAATGATTACATAAGTGGTTATACAAATTACATAGCTTCTAGGGAATATATAACATTTGCAATCTGGCTTTTGGAACTCTGGGAACATTTGGTGGTTGAATGTCCAGGACAGTTAGCAGCACATACTTCACAAAACAGCAAAGTTTACACTGATACAAGTCTTCCAAAGAGCTAAAACTTTTCTAACTTTGTTGCACACTGCCCAGTCACTTGATTTTGAGATGGGAAGCTATATAAATAGATAAATAAAACCAGAAATCTAAAGCAATTTATTTTTAATGAAAAATTATTTTGTATCCTTACTAAAATAAAAATCAGACCATCTTCTTTCTTTCATTCTCCTTATATAAGAAACTTACTGAGAAAAGTATCATTCACGAAAGACACATTGACTAGTTTGATTGGTTTGAAGTGGAGCTGTTGTGTTCTGATTAGTCCCTTGAGTTTTATATTGTGGTCTATTCAGGTAAAATAAAGCTGGTTTTCCACAATAGATCCTCTGAATGTATTCTGAACTCAGTATATTTCAGTTCTGAGTTCACTCCATTTCAGTAAAGTCTATTTTAGTTTGGCATCCCTGAAATCTTTCTGAATTGGCCAAATTGAGTTCAGTGCACCTGACTAACGGTACCGAAGCATGTGTAAATACAAAGAGATGTTCAAGCAATATATATATATATATATATATATATATATATATATATATATATATATATATATATATATATATATATATATATATATATATATATATATATATATATATATATATATATATATATATATATATATATATATATATATATATATATATATATATATAATGAAAACCAGCTGAGTGACAGTCACTCTCTCTCAGCCCAACCTACCACATAGAGTTGACGCTGTGGGGAAAATAGGAGAAAGGTGAGTTGGATATTTTCGCTGCCTTGAGTTATTTGTAAAAATAATAAAGGTGGGATACAAATAAATGAAATGAAATGAAATAAAAAAATATGCATACTTAAAACTTATTTTGGGAGATGAGCAGTACACTTTGGATCCAGAGAGGAACTATGTGTTATTTTTCCAAAGCTTCTGTTTCTTCTTATGTATAATAGATAAATCACTAAATTATTGTAACATATTTATGTTTTGTGGAATTGGATGGAATTTAGAAACCCAGATACTTCTCCATAAAATCATAGAAGTAGAAAGGGTTTGAAGTTCTGAGCATTTAAAAGGACAAGCCCTTCTCACCAGGAATTACTATAATAAACCTGCCCTTATAATTTCTGAAGGTCCAGCACAGAGTTTGATATGGTGAATAAACAACAGTTTTAAAGTTTAAAAATTGTTCCATTGGGTCCCAAGTCCTAAAATTCTTGATGGAAAAATTAGATTACATTATAATACTGAACATGTGTAATGTAGTGCATGAGAATCTATAAACATGAATTTAAAAATGGAGGAGTTGTAAATTGGAAGCGATTGTCAGAATAGATTTCTAATTGCAATTTATATGTGGCAGGGAATTCTACTTGGTGATACCAAATTTACAGGGGCTGAACACTGCAAAACAGGCATTTGAATTGCAGGTAACCAGAGATCATGATTCTCTACTTCTCAGGTCTATGTAGTATTCAACGTCTCACATTCTGAAAATGCATAAAACACAGATGTTCTATTTCTCTCTCTTCCATCTGATTTTTTACCTTCTGTTAAATCCATCTGAAAAACAGCCATTGCATCTGATGGCAATAAAGTCATAGTAGGTTAGCTTGGTTAATGAAGAAGGCTTTTCTGTTTCTCTGGTTTTAAGGGTCACTTGAGAGCCAGTTTGATTTAGTGATTAAAGCATTAGACTAGAAACTGTAAATTCTAGTCCCGCCTTAGGCATGAAGTCAACTGGCTGATTTTGAGCTGGTTATTTTCTCACAGCCCTAGGAAGGAGGCAAAGGCAAACCACTCCTGAAAAATCTTGCCAAGAAAACATCTGTCGGCACGCGAGCCGTTGCCGTAACTCAGCTCCAGTGTGCATGTGTGTGCTGGCCAGCTGATTTTCGGCTCACACGGAGGCTCTGGGAGGGTGTTTTCAACTTCCGGAGGGTCTCCGGGAGGACGGGGGAGGGCATTTTGGCCCTCCCCAGACTCCAGGGAAGCATCTGGAGCCTGGGGAGGGGAAAAATGGGCCTATTGGGCCCACCAGAAGTTGGGAAATGGGCCATTTCTGGCCTCCAGAGGGCCTCCGGGGGGGCAGGGAAGGCGGGTTTCACCTTCCCCAGGCATTGAATTATGGGTGTGGGCACTCGCGCATGCGCGATAGTGCCCGTGCTTGCACTTTCGGCACCCGAGGAAAAAAAGGTTCGCCATCACTGTTCTAGGATATTGGCTATCCAATCAAAGTTTTATATCTGTAAATTAGATAAGGGTTTCTATATCTTTGCACTCAAACCATTAATGAAATCATTAGCAAAAAATAGAGGAGAGAGAATTAATCCTTATGAACCCCATTTGATACCTCTCTCCAATTTGATGAGGATCCTTTGATTAACATTCTTTGAAGAAGTTTGAGTCACCTATGAACTGTCATGCTTAGCTAAGTTGGCAATTTTAAATTAGCTAGTTAACCAGTTTAACTCCTTGCATGGTTAAGTTTAAGCCATGGTTGAGTTTGAGCCAGCTATTAATTGTCATGCCATTCAGTCCATGCTTAACTAGATTAGCATGTCATTGAATAATTAATCAATGCTTTGTTGAAGTCAAGATATTGTGTCTGCAACATGCTCACAATCTATTAAGGAAGCTTCTTGTTCAAAACATAAGGTAAGATCAGTCTGGCAAAATGTTTCAAAATCTTTAGCATCTGCTCTGGGATTTTCCCTTGTATTAGTGTCAGACTGAGTGGTCTGTAGTTTGCTGGATGTTTCCTTTTGCCCATTTTAGTAGACATGGACAATGTCTGCTATTCTCCAGTCTTCTGGTACTTTACCGGTTCCAATATCTCAAATATAATAAATAAAAATTCAGCTAGACCACCAACAACTTCATGACCATGTTTCTATGATTTTCAAGCTTTAATCCTGCCTCTGCATCCGGTCCTATCAAATTTCCTGGTGGAACATATAGTTTCTTATAGGAGAGGAAAAGGCGGAATCAAATTCATATTCATTAGGTGATGTCAAATTTGAGACAGTCCTGTAAAGAAGATATGAAGAACATATTTTGTTGGCAAAAACAAAACCTCATAAGAAAGAAGCACTACTGAATCATCCATGGATTGTTTTCTTTTAAAATTCCTACATATACCGGATGGTGGCTTTTGCAAAGCCAGATCTTCCCTTCCTTCCCACAGTGGGTTTGATCATAATTGTGTATTCCCTCCAATGTACACAATCATAACTGAAATCAGAAGGGCAGCTCTGTGTTACTTCTTGTCTCTGTTTACACTTCATACTAAAGTAAACTAACTGTATTATGGCTTAGCATGATGTGTGAACTTTACAGTTTAATTTCCCTAAGAGGTCTGTAAAGGGCGTGCATAAGCGCACCATTGTGCCTACCATCCCTGTCCTACTGTCCTATTGCCTTATTTACCTGTACCTACTTTGCTAATGTTTATGTTTATACCAATACCTACTATCTTGTACATGTGTGACAAACAAACACATAAATAAAATAAATAAAATTTCCCAGCAAAGAACTTCTATATCCCATTACTTTACTATAAATTAAAACCATAATTTGTTGATTAAGCCAGAAAGATTCTACAGACAATCTTCTGGTTAAGAAGCAGTAACCAAATCTTGGTTTGTTTTTCCTTACTTGTTGTTCCAAAATTCCATGGTGCTCACAAAACACTAACCTAAAGAATATCCAATTTGTGATTAAGGATAGTAAAGGTTGCATAGAGAGAAATGAATGTCACACTTTTGAAGAACAGAACATTTTATTTTGGAGTACTTCAGCGGCGGGTTGCTCCCATACTGGTGCCGGTGCGCTGCACGCGCATCTCCACGCTTCGTGCGCTCACGCGCTCGCTACACACGCACGCCCTCGTGCAATTTTGCTTATGCGCAAAAGCAAAATCTCGCCAAAATCTCGTGCACGTGTGCGCGTCCCCTCACAAGACTTCGGCACGATTTTGCTTCCATGCATGCGCAGAAGCAAAATCGCCCAAAAATTCACAGAAAAAAATGGCGACGCGCGCGATGGACCGGCAGAGAGGGCTCTGGAGCTGTCGCGTGCAAATTGTGCAATCGGCCACTCCCTACCGGAGCTGCGCACCAGACAGCTCCGGCAGGAACCCACCTCTGGAGTACTTCATATAGAAACTTAATTGTTTTAGATTCTATCCCCTCCCCCCAATCTGTTAAGTTATTTCAAGACAACATAGGTTGTACAATGGCATTTGTTTCTCGTGTTTTGCTTGCCTTCTTGGTTGACTAATAAAAGCTCTACTTTTCAAACTCCTTGTAACTTTCCTGTCTTCTTTAGTCTCTCAGGTATACTGGTTTCAATACTTCATCTGACTGTTATAACACCAATGTCAGACTTCCCTGAACCCTTTCACTCAGATATGCTGCAAAAGCAGGAGTTTGGGTGTTGTTGTTTTTTATTTTTTTTCCCTTCTGAATTCAAAAGATCAGAACCTCATAGTTTAGTTGGCTAGCCTGGATGGCTTTAGGGGAACTTCCCACAGCCAATTACTATGCTGTAGGGAGTTTCTGTAATGACATCAGAATTTAATTATCATGCTACTACCTCAGGCTGTTACACAGCATGGCTTTAAACACAGATTTGGTTTCAAGTTATTTTGGTGTTTGAATAACAGCATAAATTTGGCATAAAATATATTGGAATTGCCTTCCTCTTTGTGAATGAGTTATTAGAAGTCTAATACTAAAAGCACAAGAAGGGATGAACAGGATCTGAAATACATACCTATTTTGGCCAAAACACATCCTGGACTTTTCATTGGGTCATCTTCCTAGTTATGAAACTTTCAATATTTTGAAGAAACTACCAATTCCAGGTTACAGCTCCAGAAGCACTGATAGCCTCTTTGCAGTAGAACCTCCTTGGGAGATGGTAATCTCACATCCATATATTCTTCTACTTGGTTCAGGTTTTGTGATGAACACATACGTATGTACAATTTCATCTGGAAAGACACAACACCAAAACTAGGCTGCTGTGTTTCAGATCCTGATTGAGCACATCTGCCAGAAATTTGACCAATTATAATTTCCCAGGCCAAGTCCTTCTATAAAACCTGTATGTTGCCATGATTCCACATGGCTTCCTGATTTCTTTCTTAAAAACATTACTATTATAATTTTGTTCTTGGTTTTCAGTGTGACTTGTACTCTATAACAATAACCTTCTTAGTTCTAATATCCCTCCTACCCCTCAGCAGTTGACCAAGCTCCACCAGTTGGCTATGCAGCAAACCCCCTTTACTCCCCTTGGACAGACCACCCCTGCTTTCCCTGGTACGTACCCAAAATCCCTTTACAGATTTCCTTCTCTTTTTACCTATGCAGTTCTCTCTTTTTCTAAGCTTGGTTTGTTAGATTAAAAGAAATAGGATGTATAATTGCAGTGGAAATATTAAGAGAGGACAAGAGGCAGATACTAGAGTTGAGAAAAGGTCAGGTCATATATTTGCACGTTGTGTTGCTATTATCTGCTCTAAGACACCCATGTCATTACAATCCTTTAGTCAGGGGTCAGGGTTAGGATTAGGGATGCATTCTGCATTGAGAGGCAAAGATTAATTTCTCATACTTGTCCCTGATTGTTTGTGATATTCTAAGTTATACTACTGGGAGTCAAAGATATATAGATGACTAATGAATGCTTAGCATTTGAACCACTGCTTTTGTGGAAAACTAAGAATAGGCCAGCCTTTTAGCTCAACTAGATTTCTGAAAATCATTTCTGATAAACTCAGAAATGTTAGGAAAAGGGAATATTTTCTATAGAAAACTAGGATGGCAGATATTATTTACATGTTACTGAACATATGTTTTAATAGCATTGCATTTGATTTGAGTGAAAACTTGCTTTTTCTGCCATTTTGTTCATCATATTTTGAGCTTCCTAGATGAAGTGACATTGCTTCTCTCCTTGAAGGCAAAAAAAAAAAAATTAAATGTATTTCTTCTTTGCTCTTCAGGAGAAAAGCTGCCCTTACATTCCTCCGAAGAAGCTCAAAATCTGATGGGCCAATCCTCAGGTAAAATGAGCACAGGAAATACAGTCTTAGAATTCTTTTTGTCATTGTCAAAGGGATAAATAAAGCAGCTGTTCTGATTATATTGATGGGATAGTTTTACTGATGTTCAGGAGGCAAGACACAGCACAATAATAGTTATGACACTACAATAAGAAAATGGCAGCAGTTAAGACAGCGTGGCCCTTTTTCAGAATAACTCTCCAACAGAATAACTCTCCATCACTGTTAAATGGCTCCTCTTTAGACCTTAGCTCTTTCATCTTTATGTCTTTCCTCAGCTTTTGAAACTGTTCTTTCATCCTCAAATTTTGGCTTGGAGTAAACAGCATCCTTTCACTTTCCATTGCATTCCACACACTCTTTCTAAAGGAAACGGTGATTTAGCAGAAGCCATAACAAATTAAAAATTAGAGAGTGCTTGCACTGTGAGGCGGTATATAAATCTCACAAATAAAATAAAATCCAAGTAAAACCACTGTGCTCATCCTTAGATCCTGGCTTTGGTTCATAGAATGATTTTTGTATGTTTTGTAGCTGTATAAAAGACATTTACTAGATACTATTAGAAAAGAATGAGCGAAGTAAAAATAATATCCATATTAAAAAAACTTCTGCATAAAAATATTTATTTTTAATGTACCATTCTATAAGATATCACTATTATATAAAATTATATAAAAATCTTTCAAATGAAAGACATTAATATTATTGTGATATTATAATAACACATTTACCACAGCATAGTGTGTGACGCCCCATTCTCTATCAATCTGACGATTCACATAACTTCTCCTGGAACTAGGAATATCTCTGAAAATAAATTCAGACATCAATAAATAAATTTAAAATAAATTCAGATCATCACATATACCAGATCAGGCCCCAAGACTCCATAAAATCCTTATCCTTACAATCCTATACAGCTGAATATTTTATTAGCTTTGTTAAAAACTTTACAAATCAAATCTGTAAGTTGATGAGTGCAGACTTCAGTATTACTAATCTTCCTTTCTAAGTTTCAGCAGTTTGAACTGGTGTTTGGATGATTGCTTAGTGACTCTTCTCTCGCATTCCTGCTTATTACTTATTTGCAAAGCAGACTATGGCTTCTCTCACATCCCTTTCTTTTGGTTTTCGGTTATTACTGTGTATTATGCTGAAAATTCTCAGCATATAGCATGGAATAACTTACCTTCAAACAATTCAGAAAGAGGCTCAAAACCAGATTCCGTTACTGGGCAATATTACAAAAACAAATTCAGATTGATCCCAGCACAGTTCCATGGAGTAAATCTTATTAGTCTTAATGGAACATACTTCCAAATTTCCGTGCTTTCTCTGAGACACAGTCTGCAAACTATCATTGTCAACACTTATAAATATTTAATATGAATATCAATGGAGATCATGAAGTTGAAATTATACCAAGTCTTCCCTAGCAACTCTTCATTATCTGATCTGGAAAGTTTTATAACTACAGAATATTGCATAGACTATATATCTTACACATCCTCTGTTTTTAAATAAGGTGCACATTATAAGATTGTTCACATATTGCATTTATGCATGTTATGACTTATTCATAACAAGGAGCTTGTTCATTTAGATTTTTTTAAATTACTGCATGTACCTACACCCTGGAAATCTTGTGATTAATTCATATGTAGATTTTATGTAGATTTGTATCCTCAATCAATTCACATGGCTAAGATTGCATGCAAAGTTCTAACAAGGAGCAATTTAGGCACTGGAAGTTCACTATATAAATACATTTTTTTAAAATGATAACTTGCATCGGGTGATTAAGAATGTATTTTCATTCTTTGTCTTGGAGTTGTATTGATTTCAGAAAGCCATATATTGTGCATACTGTTCTATTAAAGGTTGCCCAACAGGCTGCACAAATTTTTATGCACTTTCATAACAAAGTTTGTAGAATAGTGTTCACTCTTATACTTGGACAAACTACTGTCGTTCTGTGGCTCTTATTAAAAAGCAGAATTCCTAGGTTTCGTGATGGCCGCTTTTTATTAGATATTAGACAGTGAATTCTAGTCCCACCGTAGGCATGAAAACTTGGCTGGGTGACTTTATTAGTTATAAAGTAATAAAGGTGGGATTTTGAAAAAAAAATATTATAAATAAATATTACTTGGGTTTTGGGCATTTGACTATTTAGGCTACATTAACAAGTGATTAGGTCATTGCTTTCCATTCTGAAACATTTACTTTGCAACATGTTCCTGCCGGAATTATGTGGAATCATAAAGAATTAACTGTAGCAGTACACTTCCAGTATTACTGTACATTTTAAAAAACACAGTTTTAGAAAACAGATTATGATGTCTGCAATTTATTGGCTGAAGTCCACATTTCTGTTTGGATTTCTGTAATTTTAGTACAAAGAATACGTTATCTAAACATGTAAAAACATTCATTCTATTGTGGATTTACTGCCTATAATAATTTGTTTTCGTACTTTGCAAAAAATATATAAATAATCCTTGCTATTAACTCCCAAGAAATTAACTCTTAAGAAATTCCATTTCCCTACTGGCAAAATATGTCTGTCATTCATGCTATATAATTCAAAGTAATTTTGCTATAAAACCATTATTTCACCAGAACAGGGTTTAAAATACAGTATTCCTCTTCCTTGCAAATGGCATCCATACACAATGAGCAGCATAGAGGATATTAATTCATCCTTGGGGGGCGGGATTTAAAATAACCACTGTATCATAGTTTGCCTCCTAAATAGCCACAAATATTCCCTAATATTTCTAAGCAGCTGTATCTTTTATTTCTCAACCAATAGTGATATTTAGAACATTGAAAACTGAAAATGCAGTATAGGCCAGCTTGTTTATTCCAAAAGGCAAAAAAATGAGGTGAGGATATCAGTATTCAAAGAACACAGCATTAGAATCTATTGAATTGTCACCTAGTGAAATATTACAGCAACTGCTTTCAGAGCTCCATTTTTTATCTGTTATTTATTGAAACCTTCAACCTTCCTTATCCTTTGGCTCTAGTGCAGTCTGGAAATTCACAAGATCTGCTATTTTGGTGAAATGCCATCAAAAGTGCAATACTTTCTCCTCAAGCAATGACCATTTTCTCTTACATATGCTCAGGTTTGGATGCCAATCCCCCGGCCAGTACTCATGAACTCACCATTCCCAATGATGTGAGTATCGCATCTCGTGTTCTGCTTATCATTTGATAAATGTATGTAGCCAACAATGACTTCTCATTGTGACATGGTGCAAAAAAGCCCCTTTATTGACTTTAGGCATGCAATTTCATTTGTGGGTACATAAAGCTATTAAACTGAGAAATAAAACAACAATTTTGGGAGGTCTGCTTTTGCTAATTTTCTTGGTGCTTGGAAAATTTGCTTGGTTAGAATTCCTGATAAACAACAGCATTTTTTGCTTGAATCAAGAACTCCAGTTTGAAAGATCTGTCCCTTTCAGCTGGATATCTAAAGCCTAACGTGCTACCATATGAGAAGGGAATTGTTTTCCTCACCCATCCCAATCCTGATCCATCCCATTATGGTCCTTCTTTTGTGATGGAAGGATATGTTATATGTCTAGTACTCTTATATTAGAATAGATATTTTTCATTGGAATGGTGTTCATGTAAATGTCATAGTCCCACATTTCAGACACAAACATGCAAAGCAACTCAAACCACTTGTTTAAAAAAGAAATCAAATATATTGTACTTCTTTTGGAATTACTAGTGAAGAAATTGTACTCTTATTAAGTTGTTTAAAAGCTCAATTATGTTTTTTTCATATTCCTGAATTGCCAATTTCTCTCAAGTAGAGAGTCTAGATAGTATGCAACAAAGTATTAAAATATAAAAACAATATATTAAGTTGAAAAATTTAGAGAGAGAGAAGGATGATAAAACTTTGTTAAAATTAATTCAAAAATAGAAGAAGGGTTCGCAGGGCATAGCCAGCCCCATAGCTGCTCACTCCTCTGGATTCCCCATGCAAGGCTGCAGAGCCATATTTTAACTTATTTTCAGAAAGCCATGAAAGTGGGGGAAGAATATTCCATTGGGTGGGGGCAAGGGCAAAGAAGGGTCTCTTCCTAGATCCCACCAGTTGGATTTCTTTAGCAGACTGGGTCTGCAACATATCTTCCCTGTCTGACTGGGTGGGATAGGCCGATGTTTTTATATGATAGAAATGAAAATAAAAAGTCTCCATTCTAAGGTATATTTTTTATTGTTTTAGGATGAATGGCTCTTTTCTATTTCTATGTAAAATGATTGTAAAAAAGATTATATTAATTAATAATAAATCCAAAAGGTATTTCAAGTTGTTTTCAAAGTTAAAACTTTTAACAGTTGTAAACCATTGTTCCATTAGCAGTAGCCAAAATAATGTACAAAATGAAATCATCTCTATGTTCTAAATTAGGGCATCTATATAGAGAAATGAAGATGGATATTATAAGGTGACCAGACGTCCCGCTTTTGGCGGGACAGACCCGATTTCAAACAAATTGTCCCACGTCCCGCAGCGTATCCAAAAAGTCCCGCTTTTTAAATTTGCGCCACGGTTTGGCCACCCCTGCTTTAGCGCGTCTTTGCTGTGTCCCCCGGAGCTATTTAAGCAGTGTGATAAGCAAAGCAAAACATTAAAAGCCGAGGAAGGAAAAAAAAAAGAAGAGCAGCCACCTTCTCCCCAGCAAAGCCCTGAACGGAACGGAACAGAGGCGGCAGGGGATGACAATGGAGGCTGTTTCGTTGCTTAGCAACCAAGGCAAAACAGATTCTCTCTGTCCCTCCCTTCCTCGGGCCGCAGTTCTTTGCACATGGGTTCAAATAGATATCAGCCTTTTTTTCGTCTCTGCCTCGGCGCGAATGGTGACGCAATCGGCACGTGCCTAATGTGAAAGAGGAAGGAGACGTGTGGGGCTGAGGAATTGGGAGTTTCTCCCCTCATGAAAATGTTATGGTGGTGAATTTGGGTAGGAGAGAGATGTTTCGCCGGCGGTTCTTTTCCCTGCTCGGCTCAGTAGAAGAGGGACCCTGTTTTGACTGCATGGCTTGAAGAGCTCGCTGCTATCCGGCAGGGCTCTGCAGATAAGTAAAAGCATAAGAAACGGAGCAGGTGAATCTTCTGCCCTGGTTTGCGGTCTCTTTCTACAAAAATTGCTGCTAATTAGGGTTTGCGGAAGTCGTTCTTCCCTCTCCACAGTTATATATGAATATACAATTATATCGCAGCGTTCCAGGGCCAGACGCAGCAGAGGCTGCAGCTTTGTGCACACACACCCCAACACACACACCCTTCATCGTCCTTCCCGAAGTCTTTTGTCCTGGCGCGGAAAGGGGAGGCGTGGATCATCTCTTTCCCCCCCCTCGCCCCCCCCCTTCAATGGTGTCCCGCTTTACCAAAGTGAAAATCTGGTCACCTTAGGATATTATCACATGTATAATAGAATTATATATTCTAGGTGTATCGGAAGGAATAGACATGAAATGGCATGGGTATTTTCTTGCAGTGTTTAAGTAACTTAATTGATCCTGCATTAATCTATGAAATGAGTTGCCTTCTAGTCTTGCCTTACGTATAAAGCCAGTAGCTATCAATATGGACAGACAATTAGTTCGGGATGAGTGAAAAGATTAGCAATTTAAAGAAATAGCCATCCCTCACAATGTAAAAGCACTGATAGCACTAGCACTTAGCACTTAGACTTATATACCACTTCAGAGTGCTTTACAGCACTCTCTAAGCAATTTACAGAATCAGCATATTGCCCTCAACAATCTGGGTCCATATTTTACCAATCTCGGAAGGATGGAAGGCTGAGTCAACCTTGAGCCCTGTCAGGATCAAACTTCAGGCAGTGGGCAAAGTCAGCCTGCAATACTGTATTCTAACCACTGCGCCACTACAGCTCCTAATGATAATGATAATGAAGTGTTAGAGAAAATTTCCACAGAATGAGTATAATTAACTTCCAGAATAGACCTAATTGAAAGCATTATTGACTGTGGCTTTGAAACTCAATAGTTGTCAGTTTCTCTAATTGTCATTTCACTTGAAATAGGTGTCTTACAAACCTATAGAATAATAGATTTCAATGCAGGATGGCAAGCCACAGTGCCACTGTGATTCTACTCAGATGAAGTCCAGAATGAATAGATTATTGCAGTAAGAACAGTCTCCCTATCTTAGAGTTTCTCAAGTTGCAGTCATAATTCTAACATACAAATGGACTAGATCATGGCATCTATTCAAAAGAAGAAGGTTAGCAGGTTCATTCACTATACCCCATGATCAATGTTATTTTAACTAAAGTAGAGTAGAAAGGCAGAATATACAAACATAATTTTTTTGGAAAGTAAAGAACCTCCATCTAGTTATGACTAAATCCAAGTATGATGTTCCATAAATACAATTTTCTCAGAACAGTTTGGGTTTCCTAGCTACTGGTATATGACCATAAGGTTCCAGGGCACCTGTCAATCCAGAAGATTTAATTGATACTGAACTCCTTCATGTCAACAATTCCACATTCTAAGATACTAATGAGCAAACATGTTCACCAAATACAGCTTATTTCTGTTCTTAATTTACTCTAATTAGAAATTCTAAATATTAACTGAAAGAGCCGTTGTCTTACCTGAACGGTCTTCTCTGTGCGCTGCGTGGAGAGTCCAACATAGGTAAAGCTCTAGCCTGATTGGTAGTGACAGAGTTTAATTTATTTGAAGTATGCCCTCTAGGTGCCCATTTAGCCAGTTTTAAACAAAGGCGTAAAGGAGAAATGTTGTAAGTCACATATCATTGAAAGGTCTGCGACCCTGGGCCTTAGTAGCCCGGATGGGTATGGACTCTCCACGCAGCGCACAGAGAAGACTGTTCAGGTAAGACAATGACTCTTCTCCAGTGCGCTGCTTAGGAGAGTCCAACATGGGATATACCCAAGCTTAATTGTCCGGGGCAGGAAAGGCTGGACCAGGGGAGCAGGAGTATCAGCAACCCTCTGGAGAATTCGTCTGCCAACGTCCACCTCTGTCGTTGTGAAGGAGTCCAAACGGTAATGCTTCACGAATGTGGATGTCGAAGTCCACGTGGCCACTTTGCAAATGTCCTCAGGAGAGACTTGCATGTGCCAGGCTGCTAAAGTTGCCGCGCTACGAGTGGAGTGTGCTTTAATTCCTCCGGGTGCAGTCTTGTTCTGACTTCGGTATGCCTCAGTGATGCACACTTTGAGCCATCGGCTCAGTGTCTGTGAAGATATTTTCTGTCCCATCGTGGCCGGAAGGAAGGACACAAAGGACACCGTTTTTCTGAAAGGTCTAGTCCATTGAATGTAAATTTCAAGGGCTCTACGCACGTCCAGGTTGTGCCAGCTGCGTTCTGGATGTTGAGTGGCCCCGGAGCAGAAGTCCGGCAGGACCACCTCCTGTGCTCTGTGGAACCCCGTGTTCACCTTTGTAATAAATGCCAGATCGAGGCGTAATACGACTCTGTCTTGATGAAAGTGGCATAGGTCTTGCCTGACAGAGAGTGCCGTCAGCTCTGACACCCTCCTTGCTGATGTAATGGCCACTAAGCAGGCCGTTTTGATCGACAGGTGACGAAGAGTAATTGACTGTAGAGGTTCAAAGGGCTGGTCAGTGAGCGCCTGTAGAACCAAGGTTAGGTCCCAAGTGGGATATCGATGGATCACCTGTGGTCGAAGATTGGCTGCGCCCTTCAGAAATCCCCGTATACTCGGATGGTGATAGAGGAATCTGAAGTTGTTCAGGTTGAGTACTGTTGACAGTGCAGCCACATGCCTATGCAACGTATTGGGTGCTAGCCCGTTGTTGAACCCTGTCTGGAAAAAGGTCAGGATTTGATGCAGTGATGATGGCAAAGGTTTTAATTGGTTTTTGGTGCAGAATCTACAGTATGTCACCCAGTAGCGTTGTATATACACATGGTGGATGCCCTTCTGGATGCCTGGATAGTGGCTATTACATTGTCTGGGAGGTCGTCTTGTTTTAGGATGACCCCTTCAAATGCCAGATGGTGAAGGTAAAGGCCCACCAGGCAGCAGCCAGGCCATTGGGGTTCTGGGTATAGCAGGGCCCCCTGACTGAGAGAGACCTGCTGTCTGGTATTCTCCATGGCTGTGATACCGACAGTTCCACTAAGTCTACAAACCAAGGTTGGCAGGGGCCAGTGCGGAGCTACCAGTAGTATCTCTGCTTCCTCCCGAATTATTTTCCTTACCACCTTCGAGATGATTGTCGTGGGTAGGAAGGCGTATAGCAGGCCCTTCGGCCATGGACCTCGCAATGCGTTGACTCCCTCTGCTCTCGGTGATGGAAAGCGGGAGAAGAAGCGTGGGAGGTGTGTGTTGAGGTGAGTCGCGAACAGGTCCAGGACTGGTTCCCCGAACCTACTCGATAGCTCCCTGAACAGGCGTGGGTGTAGGCGCCACTCTGCTGGGTGTACTGTGGAGCGGCTCAACCAGTCTGCCTGCACATTCGATGCCCCCGATATGTGCTCCGCCCGAATATACTCGAGGTATTGTTCCGCCCAATTGCCTATCCATTCCGCCTCCGCCATGAGGCACTTGGACTTCATGCCCCCTTGATGATTTATGTGTGAGCGAGTAGCTACATTGTCCGTCAGGATGAGCACGTGTCGTCTCGACACCAAGGGTTGAAACTGACGTAGGGCGAGATATATCACATGCAGTTCCAGGAATTGATGTTTGGTTTGGCCCCTCCGATGGTGACCAGCAATCTTGGGCCAAGTGGGAGGATACATGAGCTCCCCACCCCCTTAAGCTGGCATCTGTTGTGATAGGCACTCGATCCAGCTCTCTGAATAGGCAACCCCGCCTTAAGGCTGGGGACAACGACCATGCTAGGGAGTGTCGGACCTTCATAGGGAGAGGGATGAAGTTGTTTGAATGGCTGATTTCCGCCCTCTGGTAGGGGAGGAGACACCACTGGAGGTCCCTGGAGTGTAGTCTTACCCAAGGTACAATGTCTATGCATGAGACGAACTTCCCTAGCAAGCGGGAGAGAAGGGCCAATGGTGCCCATTGCATCCTTTGGATCTGGTGCATCAACTCTGTTATACTGTCCCGCCGATCTGGAGAGAGGCACACCTCGCAGGTCTCTGTGTTGGTGATAGTCCCCAGATGAAGGAGATAGATGGTGGGAACCAAATGACTTTTTGGGAAGTTGACGGAGAAACTGTGGTGTATGTGTGTGTGTGTGTGTGTGTGTGCGCGCGGGCTCGCGCGCGCGTGTGTAGATTTGATTATTGTATGCATTTTTTCCCTTTGCATGGAATTTCATGTAAAACAAGTTTCAATAATTGAATAGTCCTGAATATAACCGCCCTAATTCCAGCATTAAATCTATTAATGATAACTCATTAATTAGGATAATTTACTTGTTTTTCCTCTGAAAGAGCGTATAGTTTATTTTAAATTGTAAATTTAGGTTCACAGTTCACAATTCAAATTTGAAAGATTATCTATTGGAGGCAGTTCAGTAGTCCCAAACCAGCAGGTCTGCAAATCTACAGATCCCAATCTCTTCCAAGATCACACTGCACAGTTCAAACAAACATGGGACTGTATGTGATTACTACCTTAAATTTGTCTGTGATCATCTCAACATGAAACTTTACTAACTTAGAAAAGATCCACATTCATTAATAGTTCCTTGTTACATTCTATGGACATGTTTTCTTTCTATCCCATCAGAATAAAAACAATTGGCTATGGCCTTCTGGACTACAGGTAGGTTCAGAAACTGGTTTGGCCTACTTGTCAGCCTTTGCTTATTTTTGCCACCAGTCTTTGCTCATTCTATACTTGTTGGACAATGTTGAAGGTTTATGCATAGAGTCTAGTCTTCCTAGACTCACAACTGATCAAGAAGCAGATGGGAGTTGTGGCGTAGGTGGACCTTTGAACAGCCTCGTCTGCTGTACCAACTATATGTTCCTGGATTGGCAGCTCCTGCTCAGTCAATCATGCTCTAGTTGCCTCCAGATTGGAATAATGTACTCTACATGGACTACTTGAAGAGTATCCAAAAGCGTCAGCTGGCACAGAAAGCAGCGACGTGAGCAAGTGTGTGAATTCCTAGAGCAACACATATTCCACCTTTACTCCGCAAGTTGCATTGGTTGCTGTTTTGCTTCTGAGTCCAATTCAAATTACTGTTTTTAACCTTCAAAGCCTTTCATGGTTTGGAACTGGGTCTCTGATGGACTGGCAGAGTATATTAACAAACCATTTTTATTGTACAGTTTTTGTTCTTATTGATTATCTGCCCAGAGTCATCTTTGGTGAGATAAACAGTTATATACAGTAAATTTGATTAATAAAATAATATGTTGTCTCAAAATGTTCCCCAGTGCTCTGCCGAGCCTGCGTTCTGTGTCCTTAAGGGCTACTTCTGAGGTAGAGGAGGTCTTGGACTTGTTTCTAGATGAATGGCCTTTATCTTTGGCCTTCACTGGGGCAGGGACACTATTCTCTTTCCCAGGATATTCCTCCACATTATCAGCCATAATGCTTATAATCCCACCGGCTAAGGGACTCAGGGAATGCAATGAAGGAGTCTTGCAGGCTCTGGTGGCTGAGAGCTTGGATGTCTGCTCCTCAGAAGAGGGGGGGTGCTTCCGTAGGTAACTCACCCCCCCGGCTATGAGGCAAGCTGAAAACGCAGTGAGAAGCTTCCGTGAGAATGATCCCCAAGGCTAGGCAGGCTCCGATTGCAAACAGCGAAGAAAGGAGGAATAACGAGATGACCGGCAGACAAAAGCCACTTAAAATGACTGTCGGCACAGTTACTCACCAGCAGACTGGATACTGGCTGTTTAAAAAGCCCGCCAAGCTTGCCCAGCTACCATCTGAACCTGGAAACTCTTCAAGTGTAGAAACTGCAGCTGCCCTAACCTTAAAGGGCTAAACCTTTAAAACCTTAAATAATCCGGCAACCAGTGACATCATGAGGCTAAAATGGCCCCCGCCAATGCCGGCAATCAAAGAAGCAAGCAGCTCCGTTTGAAACAATGGTGGGAAGCACCGCACTACCGAGAGCAATCCCACCAGGCTTAAACAGTGGAAGATCAATTATTCTGCCTCAGCACGCAGCGGAGAGACGGACTCTCACAGCTGCGCTCAGAATTGCCAGTAATAGAGAGGAGTTATGCTCATGAATGGCAGAAACTCCAGCAGGAAGTGATTGCAATGCTGGCTTCCCCTGGGGAGTTATGCCCGCGGGGGGCAGGGACTCTGGGGAGAGGTAGATCCAGAAGCAGATAGAGGTAAGCCCGGATGATTGAAGCCATGAAGGCCAACGGAGTCAGTTAAGTAGCTAATACCCAGCGGGGACAAGCAGAGATCAGCGCAGGCAAGCGGAAGCATACGGAGGTAAGCGGAGGCAAGCAGTGGCAATCAGGAGGCAGGCAGAGATCAGCAGCTTTGTCTAGCGATTACCGGCAGAATTGTTTACTAAGATGGCCCCTGCCGCATGGGACCTCTTCCTAGCCGGATGTTGACTTTCAAATTTGGCGCTGCCTTCCCCAGAAGTCTTTATCTGCTTCTGCACATACGCAGAAGCCTCTGCCCTGCTCCAAATGGCTCCTCTTGAGCCTCTCCTGTTTAAAATGCAAGGCAGGAAGCTGCGGAAGCCTCCTTGCCCCGATTTTCATGGTTTCGCTTTCCTGCAGCAACGGAGGGACGGACCCTCACATCCGCTTTCATTTAAGCCTTTTCAGAGCAGACCCAAGCCCGCGGAGGACAGGAACTCCTATTTCTTGCAATTAAGGTTCTTTTCGCTTCCTAAAGAGTAATGCCTGACAGGGACTCCAAAGCCAAATTTTAGCCTAAGTTCCTTAATTTCAGCAATTTGTAGTGTCAATACCAGAATCCAACAATGGTATCCAGCAATTTGTAGCCTCGCTTCCAAGAGGGTATTGCCCACGGAGGACAGGGACCCCAAAGCCAACAATAATGATATTTCTCTCAATTTTGCCAGCTTGCTCACCAAATGAATATTAAATTTTTACCTGTTTGAATAATTTGAAGTTGTCCATTCGCTGTTAGAAGAGTCCAACAAAGGTATAATCCTGTAAATAACCTATTTCCTGTACGAGAGAAAAACTACACGTCCCTCCACTTTCGACTGAGTTTAAAAACTGGCCAAATGGGCACCTAGAGGGCGTACTTCAAATAAATTAAACTCAGTCCCTACCAATCAGGCTAGAGCTTTACCCATGTTGGACTCTCCTAAACAGCGCACTGAAGAATTGCAGAAGTACAAATATGCATTTTTCTTCAGTATGTCTTATATTACACAGCTCAAGAAAATCTACAATTTAGATGCAATTTTCTCTTTCTTAAAATCCACTTGTTCTGTCAGGATTGTCTGTCTCCCCGCCCTCTTTCTCTTTCTGTCTCCTGTATCTATCTACAGGTAGTCCTCAACTTACAACTTCCACAATTGAGCCTGGAATTTTGGTCATAAGTCATTGTGATCATAAGTCAAGTGACCACGTGACTGGACTTGATTTTATTACTGTTTTTATGATGGTCATTAAGCAAGTCATTAACAAATCAAATGGTCCTAAATCTGAACCCAGTTTATTCAATAGGCATTTTTTGCTTTATCCAGTAGGCATTTTTTGCCCTTCTTTTGGTCAGAAAATGGCAAAAAAAAAAAAATCTTTGCAAAACACAATCACAGGATCATAAATGTGAGCTAGTTACCAAGCAGCCAAAATGCAATCAAATAACCATGGGATGGTGCAGGTTGTAAGTAAATTTTTTCAAGTCCATCATAACATCGATCAGTGATTAAGCAAGCAGTTGAGGACCACTTGTATCTATCTATGCTACAAATTGCAAAATAAATAAGAAGTTGATATTGGTCTTGAAGATTGCTTCTCCAGGGCTTTGGTGTGCCAATAGATAATTTTGGACTATAGACCCCACAATCCCTTGTCACTGGCAATTCTGACATTCCATAAATCCAGTTAATTAAGTTTTAGCAAAAGAGAAAGCAAATGTTTAAAATAATTTCTGAAGAACAAAACTTCTATTTAATATCTTATAACATTTTAATGGATGTTGCTATATTTGAGTCCTAACTTTTCATCTTTTGTTTGGTCAGGTGTTTTTTTTTTGTCCAATTAAGAGGATTTTGGCTTGGCTTTCACTTTCCATCCTTTCTCTGCTTATTTTCACATCTAAACATTTATGATTATATGTAGGATTGTTGAATGTTTATCGTTGTTATTTATATTACTAAATATATATTCCTACTTCTTGTTTTATAGTAGAATGATTCATCTTCTCAGTTTTGCTTGTGACCATTGACTCACTTCTACTCCAGGCCAAACACTTCAAGAAGAGAAAGAAGCCCAGTAGTCAGTCCATTGACCATTGACAAAGCAATTGATACGCCCTCCTGTCTCAGTTGCTTCCTTAGAGCAGAAGCCCCCATACCATTCTGAGCATATAGGGAGGAGGAAAAAGAGTTGTCTGGTTTATGTGGATGACAGAAACCAATACAGAGCTAGGACAAAGCCTGGGCTTGCAAAACAAACACTCTTTGGGATTGTGTTCAGGGGTGGGATTCACATAATTTACCTATTGGTTCACCCAGCAGCCCCAAAAATGTGAGTGCACGCACGCGCCTCAACCACACATGTACAAAACCTTCCGCACATGCGCTTGGCTCGCACGTGCGACTCTAAGACGTGGCAGCACTCAAAGACAGCCCTCGGTGTCAGCGCTGGTGAGCTGAGCTGTTGTTTAGCTCAGCTGAGGCGCGGCAATCCGCTCTGCCGCGCGAATCAGTTGAGCAAAAAACCCCGGAATATAGCACAGGGAACGGCGGGGGCAGGAGGGTGGAGCCAACCAGAGGTGGTATTGGCCGGTTCTTCGAATTGGTCAAAATGGCCACTACCGGTTTGCCTGAACCAGACAGACCCGACTGAATACCACCTCTGATTGTGTTGTAGAACAACAAAATGGAGAGAGATCCTTCAGACCTCACCTAAGGCTGCCCATCACCATCTGTATGTTATGACACAGGCAAAATGGGGCACAAGATTGATTGCAATTGGGTAGTGGTGATTTATAAGTGCTAAGATTAACTACGTCTGGGAATAAATTCAGTGCTCCATTGTGGAGCAATTGAATCCCTAATCAGCCATAGGAGACAGGAATATTAGGTACAGTATGTTCGTTGCTTTGAGTTACATATAAAAAGGCAGAATAATTATTAAAAATAATATACAGTTTTTCAGTTGTATATAGGAATGCCTATATTTGCTATATGTTCTACATGTGCTATATTCAATCACAACAAAGCATACTTGGCCAGGCGAATCTCATGTACATACCATAGTTAGAAATAACATTTTAAATAAGGAATCATCTAGGAAGATTTCTGCCTTAATAATTCATAGCTTTCTCCAGCTAGTGCAGCTCCAATCTCCATTAGTGATGTTTCCACAGTTATAGTGGGTAGTGCTAAAAAACAGTAGTTTGAAAATAGCCCTGGGTTATCTTATAGGAAAGAGCATAGTTACAGCATATTGTTAGTGACAAAAGAGAAACTAATACCGAGATTTCTGGTCAATTTTGTGCTATTTGTTGTTCACAATTCTTAATTCCCAAAGGGTTAGTTTAAGACAGTCCTAATATTTCTTTTCCTAGTTAATAGGCTGCATAATTGGACGCCAAGGGACCAAAATTAATGAAATCAGGCAGATGTCTGGAGCCCAGATCAAAATCGCCAATGCCACAGAAGGCTCTTCAGAGCGTCAGATCACCATCACAGGAACCCCAGCTAATATCAGCCTTGCTCAATACCTCATCAATGCCAGGTGAGATTTCCTCCTTAGACCCTCATTCCTATTTTTATCAACTTGTTCATAATTGGTTAAACTAATGTTCATAGCATGTTCATTTCCACTGCATCACAGAATTTCCAGGAAATAAATTTCTTTAGAAACCCATTTCTGCTGAATACGATGCAGAGCTAGCTGCCCCCTGTGGTACATCTTGGAAAGCATGCAAGTGTGAACCAAATGGGCTAGCAGTCTTAGGCAGCCAAACTACTACTCTGTATTAGCATTGTATTCTCCTGGTTAACGTAACATCACCATTTTGATTGATATTATGCAACAATTCAGTAAATTATCAGATTATTCAATTAATTGCATTAAATCAAATACTTATTTTCCAGTTTATAGCCATTATTTTTCCTTAATTCATCATTTTACTTAGCCAGATATGTCAAATTCTTTTCATTTTAACAATAATTTTTCACAAATAAAAAATTCATTAACATCAAAATTACAACAGCTGTTCTTTTTCATAGTAAACTAGCTGATTACCCGGCATTGCCTGGGTATTTATTTATCCCAATCTTGTATTAGACAGGAAAAGGAATGAATTATATCTATAGTGTCAAATCAAAGCAATTTTATTTACAGGGGTTTACAAGTATAAGGACCTTGTTCAAATTCCAGTTACGGAACCTGTGGACAGCTGGGGGATTTAGAAGTGCCACCCCCTGCCTCTGCCACCACCCGTTTTACCATTTTCTCAAATTGGGCCTGGGGCTGGAACATAAATCCCTGAGCTGGCCCAGGCTGTGCCTCCTCCACCCCTGCTGAAATGGGCTGGGTCTCCTCCAATGGTGGGTTGTAAATTATTTTGCCACCAGTTTGCGCACGCGCATGACACTTCTGCGCATGCACAGAAGCGTCCCGGGTGGGTGGGCAGAGCCTCCTGCTGCCGGTGCTACCGGTTCTAAGAACCGGTCCGAACCGGGAGCAACTCACTGCTTGTCTCCTCTATGGCCTCCATAGTTGTTTCACCTCGGTTGGGGTGGTCCTGTCCTTTGCACGATGAGTTGGAGCGAAGGACGATCCTGGGAACATGGGCCGAAGCTGTGAGGTGGGGGTGGATGATCCGTTTAGGCCGTGGCGTGCTCAATCAAAGGCCTCTGTATTGGCCTAATCAGGCTCCCTTTCCTTCATAGGCCTACTGTGTGAGGAAGCACGGTCAATCAAAGGACTGTGTACTGGCCTAATCAGGCTTCCTTCATAGGCCTACTGTGTGAGGGAGGCCTAGGCCTTAAAGGCCCACTGTGAATAGCATAAGCATTTCTGAGGAATTAGTACCATAAATTTAACTTTGAAAACTAAATGCTTTCATATACAAAATACAATAAGCTTTAAGCAATATTTTCCTTCCCAAAAGTGTATTTCCCATTACCATAAATGTTGATTCTACTAGCTCTAGGTTATCAAATTATTAATTTTTAGATACTATAACCATTATAAATAATGACTATTATAGGTCATTATTTTAATAGCATTTTTGCTGTCATATATTAAATAATATGCTTATTTGATATTAGATTTATTTGAATGTGTTCTACTCAAACATTTTTGTAAGTTAAAAAATATATGCTTGTTTGCACATGATTTTGTTTGGTATTGTTTTGTGTTGTAGTGCCCTTGATAAAAGATTTCCTATGAGCCATACTGACAGTTGAATTGCAAATTATCTATTTGCAAGAACTTTGAAATAGTGTTGGAAAACACATATTAAACCAATGGTTAAGGAATTTAAAGAATATTGCGAATGTTTCTCTTAATCTAAGGTGACCAGATTTTTTTTTTAAGCGGGACACCATTGACGGGGAGCGGGCCCGCCTGGACGCCGCCATTTGAGTTTTGCCCTCTGTGCATGCGCAGAACGCTGCGCATGCGCAGAGGGCAAAAGAACGCAAATGTCGGCGTCCAGGTGGGGGGGGGGAGGTGGGAGGCCTTTCCTCGCCTCCCGCCTCCCCTTCGGGAGCCGGCAGTGGCTTGGGCTGGCTGGCTGGCAAGCGACGAACGGGAGGCGGGGAAAGGAGGCAGCCGGCAGCGGCGGCAGAGCCGAAAAGCGAACGTGGGTAGCCGGCGCGAGGGAAGCAAGGGAAATCCAGGCAAACTTTTTCTTTTGCACGCTTCCAGGCCGAGGTGCGCGCAGGACTTCCAAGTCCTCCCACGCGGCAGGACGGGGAGGAGGAGGAGGAGAAGTTGGGGGCGGCAGGTGGAAGCCAGGACCTGGGCGAGTTGGAGTCTCTGGCGCTCTCCAGCCTGTTGGACTGGTTCTGGGAAGGGCAAGAGGGAGAAAGAAAGAAAGAGCCGAAAAGCGAACGTGGGTAGCCGGCGCGAGGGAGGGAAATTTCTTACAGATCCTTCAACGGAAACAGCCCGGCTAGGATTTCCAAACCCTCCGGCACCCCCTTTTTTCTCGCCCTTCCCCGAGGTGTTTGTTTGGCTTGCTTGATGCTACAGTTAAAAGGCTCGCAGAGGTGGGGAGGGCGCCCCGGTGCCCTTCGGATGCCAAGATCGTCCACTTCCTGCCCTTCCCGAGACTGCTTTTTCTTTCTTTCTTTCTTTCTCCCTCTTGCCCTTCCCAGAACCAGTCCAACATGCTGGAGAGCGCCGGAGACTCCAACTCGCCCAGGTCCTGGCTTCCACCCGCCGCCCCCAACTTCTCCTCCTCCTCCTCCTCCTCCTCCCCGCCCCGCCGCGTGGGAGGACTTGGAAGTCCTGCGCACACCTCGGCCTGGAAGCGTGCAAAAGAAAAAGTTTGCCTGGATTTCCCTTGCCTCCCTCGCGCCGGCTACCCATGTTCGCTTTTTGGCTCTGCCGCCGCTGCCGGCTGCCTCCTTTCCCCGCCTCCCGCCTCCCGTTCGGGAGCCGAAGGGCGCGCGGGGGCTGCGCCCGTGTGCAGCGCTTTCCCTGCGGCGTCTCGCCTCCGGTCCCCCCCCCCCCACGCAGTGTTTGTGTGTGTGTTCATGAGCGCGCGTGGCGGAGTGACTTGCTCGCTCGCTTCTCTCTCTCTCTCTCTGCCTGGAGCTGCCGCTGGGGTTGTTGTGATCCGCCGTCGCCTCCTGATCTCCTTTCTCCCCCTGTCACTCCAGCAGCCCAGCGCTGGCGGAGGGGGAGCAGGAGAGCCAAGAGTAAGGTGACCAGACGTCCCGCTGTTTCGGCATTCTTTCCAAAAAAAGCGTGACTTTTTGGAAACAATGCGGGACGCGGAACACATGCTTGAAAAGCGTGTCTGTCCCGCCAAAAGCGGGACGTCTGGTCACCTTATCTTAATCATAAAATTAATGCAGCAAAAATGATTTTCATGTTTATTGGACACTTCAGATAGTTTAAAATGGATGTCAAATTTATTATGCTGGAGTATGAAATGATTGGGGCACCCTAATTTATATGATGTGGCTTGAACCATCATTGTTCTGTTTTGATTTACTATTCATATGTTTATTAATATGTTTTTGGGAAGTATAATGTTCAAAATACAATAATATTGTATTTTAATTATGTACCCCAGATTTGAAATGTATCATTTTATGAAGTATTTGGTTTTAGTGAGCAAGGTTTGCTATGAAAAAGATGGAAAGAGTTTCCCAGATTTACAGTTTTAGATTATGTTTAATTGCTATTTATCAGTGTAATGGAAAGAGTAATCAATATTACTATGTGGTCAAGATTAGGTTTAATGCTGTGCTTAAAGCTGAGCTTTTTTAGGTTTCCTTTCTCTTTTCCTTTTCCCTATGTGTTTGCTTTTTATTTGTTTCTGTGTTTTTTCCTTTCTATGTATTAAAGCAAAAACTTAAAAAATAAAAGACAATCTGCTAATAGCAAGATTAAATAAAATTGCTTGTCATAGCAGAAAGGCAAGATACAATATTCTTTCTAAATATAAGACTGATTTCAATACCATTAATTATTTTCCATGGAGGAGAAACTGTGGTATACATGATACAGGAAAAGAAATACATGGCATATCTGGATAGAGAAAAAAAATTAAGAATGTGTCCTATGGTGCTACATCAGGCCTGCTTCTTTTTCAGTTAAGCAGAAGCTGGAGAATGCACAGCATTTGCATGGTAAAGTAGAACATTACTCAGGTGAAACAGGCAATATGCCCATTGTCCCCAATCTTGGTAACATGGCCAAAAATATCAACGCTCTGAAGGATAGGCATTACAGGGGACATTGGGACAATTTCAGCAAATGTGGTGCTACTGTTTCATTGAGGTCTTTCATCCTGTTGAACTTATTCGTACACTAGTGCAACTAATGAAAATGCTGGCCGGCATTGTTCCACAGCAAAAACAGGTCTTGTTACAGTTTTTAAATGGGATATAAATAATCATTATTGCCTAATACTATCATACCTAGGCCCAGTACTCTTCAATATCTTTATAAATGACCTAGATGAGGGAATAGCAGGAGAACTAACCAAATTTGCAGATGACACCAAGCTGGCGGGAGTAGCAAACATCCCAGAGGACAGACTCAAAATCCAGAGGAACCTCAACAGACTGGGCCCAAACCAATAAAATGAAATCTAACACAGAGAAAAGTAAAATTCTGCACCTAGGTAAGAAGAATCAAAAATACACATACAAACTGGGCGAAACCACACTCAATAACAGCAATTGCGAGAGGGATCTCGGAGTCCTGGTAGACAGTCAACTAAATATGAGCCAGCAGTGTGCAGCAGCAGCCAAAAAGGCCAACGCAGTCCTGAGCTGCATAAATAGAAGGATACAATCAAGAACCAGAGAGGTACTAGTACCACTCTATAAAGCCTTGGTCAGACCACACCTAGAGTACTGCATCCAGTTTTGGTCACCACACTACAAAAAGACATTGAAACTCTAGAGAAAGTGCAGAAGGGAGCAACCAGGATGATAAAGGGTCTGGAAAATAAAACATACAAAGAACAGTTGCAGGAACTGAGCTTGGCCAGTCTAGCGAAGAGAAGGACCAGGGGTGACATGATAGCGGTGTTCCAATACTTGAGGGGATGCCACAGAGAGGAGGGAGTCAGGCTGTTCTCTATGGCACCAGAAAGCCAACCAAGGAATAATGGATGGAAGCTGACCAAGAAGAGATTCAACCTGGAAGTGAGGAGAAACTTTCTGACGGTGAGAGCGATCAATCAGTGGAACAGCTTGCCAGCGAGGTTGTGAGAGCCCCAACACTTGCGACCTTCAAGGAGAGACTGGACTGCCATCTGTCTCAAATGGTGTAGGGACTCCTGCTTGAGCAGGGGGTTGGACTAGATGACCTACACGGTCCCTTTCAACTCTAATAATAAATCTAAATCTAAATCATTTTAAACATACTCTCTCAGAAAGTTCTGACTGGAGTTGGTACTTTTGACTATTGGATTTTTCCCAAGGTTCTAGGATAGTTGAAGATTGTAATGTAATACAGGTAGTCCTTGACTTACGACCACAATAGAGCCCAAAATTTTTGTTGCTAAATAAAACATTTGATAAGTGTTTTATCCATTTTATGACCTTTCTTGCTCCATTTTATGACCTTTCTTGCCACTGCTGTCAAGTTAATCACTGCAGCTGTTAAGTTAGAAACCCGGTTTTTAAGTGAATCTGTCTTTCCCCTTGACTTTGCTTGTAAGGAGGTCGAAAAAGGGGGTCACATGATCCCAGGACACTGCATTCGTCATAAATATGAACCAGTTACCAAGCATCCAAATTTTAATCACATGATTAAGGAGGTACTGCAACAATTGTAAGTGTGAAAAATAGTCATGTCACTTTTTTCAGGGATGTAACTTCAAATGGTCACTAAATGAACTGCTCTAAGTCAAGGACTACTATATATGCACTGTTCCAAGTAATGTGACTATTTGTAATTGAAGTATTGAGATTCTGCCAATTTCCATTGTGTTTAGAAGCATTTCCAGACCTTTTGATAGGGCACCAGCATTTGAACACAGTAGGAATGGACATAACAACTACAACTCACTATATGAAGGATGGAGCATGATGAATAATACACAAGTCCTTTGATTTCTTCCTCATGAACTGCAAACACTCCTGCTGTTTTTCATCTGTATGTATCTTTATTTCTTCTAGGCTGACGTCTGAGGTCACTGGAATGGGCGCACTCTAATTTGTCTCGGCATCTTTAATTCTACATCACCTGACTCCATCAAGTTAATTATCCTTCATTCAGCTTGTACAGTCTGCATATTTACTACTTCACATACCTATTTTATCTCTTAGGATATTTTTCTTCAAAAAGGAATGTGTGCATGCACATTCACTCTCACACACTCATGTAATAAGAGTCTTTCCATTTTGTGCTCCTGGTTTTCTTCTTAAAATTTAATTTATGCTCCAGGCCAGTCTGTGTTTCAGGTGTAAAGTGCATACTAATCTAAATAGATTTTGCTGGGGTTTTCTTTCATTAATTCTTCAGAGAAGGCATTCTCTTAACCAGAGTTGTTACCTTGATTCTCTCAGCTTTTTTTCAGCACCTGCAGTAATTCTGAGACTGAGCCTCATTTAGAGCAAGAGTTGCTTTGACATAGATATTCAGTTATGTCATTATTCTCTCGGTTTCTAAACCTTATGGGTTCCTGCTTCATCCTTAAAATTACCCTTTGAATCTGGCATGGTTTCTCACATTAAACAGAGCAGGCAAGAGCCAGTGAGCATCAGCAGGAAATCTCATAGGTTCCTTGGTGGTTCCTGCTGCTTTGCAGTGGCATAGCTCGAATAAGCCCTTCTCATAATCTTACAAGAATCAACAAGGGGGGGAGGGGAGGGAGAAAAACCTTTTCCTGAAATGTGGAAAACAGAGAGCATGAAACTAAATTAACTTCAAAGTGTGGCTGGAACTGCTGAAAACAGCCACCCACAGACTTTTGGACTTAGGTTAGGAAGCTCCAGTTTCTGTGAGCCAGCTGTGTTTGCCATTGTTTAAATCCAATAAAGTCTGTGCAGCTTTGCTAGTAATAAGTCCTAATGTTGATTTCAGTGCATTTTTGTTGGTGGAATTTGTGTATCATTTATCTTCTCAATTTATTTCACACTTTGATTGGGAAAGAGAGAACTTAAGATATAGCCATTGGAGTGACTTTTTTATAACGGGAGAGTTCAAATTACAGTGAATTCAGAGGGCTTTAATTCAGGGGGATGCCTAATGAAGACATCCCTCCCGTCTCCTCCAAATGTTTCAGGCACTACTTAAGCAAGCAAACAAACAAACCAGAAATTCAAGAAGCACAATTCTAAATGTACTTATCCTCGTCTGATTTCCCAGTACACGTAGTCCTTGACTTACAACAGTTACATTACATTTGTAACTCGAGGACTACCTGTATAATAGAGCATTAGTTAGGTATAAACTGCTTAGAGAGACCAGAAAGGGACTTATGACCATTTTTCACGCTTACAACTGTTGCAGCATCCCCATAGTTATGTGATCAAAATTCAGATACTTGGCAACTGGCATGTATTTATAACAGCTGCAATGTCCCACGGTCATATGATCACCTTTTGTGACCTGGCAAGCAAAGTCAATGGGGAAGCTAGATTCATTTAACAGCCATGTTATTAGCTTAACAATTGCAGTGATTCACATAATTACCTGTGGCACAAAACATTGTAAAATGGGGCAAAAATCACTTAACAAATGTTTCACTTAGCAACAGAAATTTTGGGCTCTATTGTGGTCATAAGTCGAGGACTACCTGTATCTTCACAGTATTGGGAGTTTTCACAGCCATTAGCTATTAATAATAAGGTGGATGGGCTCAGTTACAATGGAAAAGAGTGCACCATTAGAAGACTTGAAAGACCAGGTTGTCATGGAGAAAATCTTTGTGATGCAGAGAGTCAACTAGAGGTGGGTTCGGACCAGTTCACTCGAACTGGTAGCTATCCACTGGTGACATCACAATGATGTCACGGATCCGGTTCAGTAGGTGCTGGTCCGTAGGTGCCGCCATCTTTTTAATTTTTTTTCTTCTCCGCATGTGCAGAAGCTGAGTTTCCGGCACTGTGCATGCATTGCCATCTTGTTTTCAGCTTTTTTTTTTCGAATTTTTTTTGTGTGTGTGTGCGCTAAGGAAGCGAACCGGCAGCGAGGTAAGTTAGAACCCTGGGTACGAAGGCGAGGGCATGGGACCCAGGGGGTTTCTGCCTGCCAGCACGCCATGGGCAGTAGGAGATTGCAAGCCGCAAGGGCTCAGGGTGGGACGTAGAAGGCATGCGGCTTCTAGCATTGCAGGGGGGAGGGGACGGAAGTCTACCTGTTTCTCCATTGTGTTTCTTGTGCAGGGAAACAAAAGGTTGTGGGACTAAAAATGAAGTGCAATCAATCAATTTCAACTTCTCACAAAAGAAAAAAAATCCCACAAACTTTTGTTTTTCTGCACACGATAGCAAGAAACGTGACAGAGCTAAAAATCAGGTAGGCAAAGAAATGCTTGGGGGAAGCAAGGGCATCTGGCTGGTGGTGGGTGGGGCAAGTGGTGGCAAACTCTCTTCTCCCTGCTGCATCTCCTTCCCTCATGTTGTCTGCTCTATTTCCCATTTCTGCAAGGATCCACTTTGATAGCGAAGGGGGAGGGGGATAATTTGCCTGGCCAAACTAACCCCGCAGTCTCCCCTACACTGGGATCAGCTTCGATCAGGTCAGTCAGTTGGTCAGTGGCTCCTTTGGCGGCAAACAAAATAGCCCCATTGCACCACGCCTCCTCCTGCCAGGAAGTGCAAATGGGCTGCCTGTGTGCACAGGGGGCGCTTGGAGAGAGAGAGAGAGCAAGAGAGCTCTCCAACGTGTGGGTGGGTGAGTGGGTGGGTGGGGCTTTTTTTCTCCCTTCCTCCAATTTCTTTTTTTAAACAAAGGAGGAGGGGGGGGTTGTCCCAAAACACAAGACCACAAAGTTAAAAGAACAGCTTTTGAAATCCTTAAAAAGTTACGATGCCGACCCTGGGCCAGCAATTTCTTTTTTTCTTTTGGGAAAAAACAAGCAGCAGGTATCTGAGCAGGCATCCCCAACTCTTAATAAGGGTGACATTTAAAAGCTGGGGGGGAGGGGACGTGAGGCGCGCCCTAGACATTTACTTAATGCGGACATCTACCTTTCGTAGGACCGAGGCATTGTTTGTCTCCTTCCACTCAGCTTCCATGAGCCGGAAAGCTTCCTCTGCCACTGTGGGTTGTTGGATTCATACGTCATTGCTCTTGCTTACAAACAGCTGTCCTGGCCACGACCCACTAGGATCACTGTCCTTTCCACACGCAGTGCTGCCACCACTGTGTGTGGAATACAGTAATCTCCCCCAGAAAATGGAAGGGAGGATAAAGAAGGAAGGAGATGGGAATGAAAAGGAGAGAAGGAGGAAGGAAGGAAGGAGATGGGAATAAAAAGGAGAGAAGGAGGAAGGGGGAGGGAGGGAGGGAGGAAGGAAGGAAGGAAGGAAGGAAGGAAGGAAGGAAGGAAGGAAGGAAGGAAGGAAGGAAGGAAGGAAGGAAGGAAGGAAGGTTATAATGAGAGTCAGTGAGGGTCTGAGATAAATCCTGCCTTAGCACTTTGCTACCAGCAGCCCTGATGCCTTTTGACATGTGGCTTCTTGAGGGTGCATTTTAGAATAGAATAGAATTTTTTATTGGCCAAGTGTGAATGGACATACAACAAATTTGTGAGAATTTGGAGAAGTGTCAAAATAAATGCTAAAAAGGCAATCAGTTTGGGATTAAATTCCAAATGAAATTGGGTCTTCAGGGTAAGGTAAGGTGACCAGACGTCCCGCTTTTTAAACATTTGTCACGCGTCACGCGGCGTTTCTAAAAAGTCCCGATTTTTTAAAAGAATGCACAGCAAGCACTGAAGAGAGAGCGCCCTACTCCCCCCACGCTCGGGGCCTGAGAGGGCAGGTGGAGCGGAAGGCGTCCCCTCTTGCTTTGCTTCACTCCGACCCTCCTACTGGCTTGTCGAGAGTGCTTGTCCAGGGCTCCAGCCTTTGGAACTACTTGCAAGAGCTGCTCAGCTGTGAGTCGGGTCTTCCGACTCACGTGATCTCGGCTCCATTGTGCTTCGCTGCTTGTGAGGAGGCTGTAGGAGTTCCTGTCTGGGTTTCCCGGCGAGTGTAGCGGTGGGAAGTTTTTTGTGAGTCAGGGCTGCTGCTCACGTGATTCCCCTTTGCCCTGTTAGTGATTCTGCTGCCAAGGGGAGAGCTGTGGGGAGGAGGAGCCCCCAGTCCCCGCCACAGCCACCAAAAATAGAGAGAGAGAGAGAGAGAGAGAGAGAGAGAGAGAGAGAGAGAGAGAGAGAGAGAGAGAGAGAGAGATGAGAGGGAGAGAAGATAGATGATAGATAGATAGATATGGATGGAGAGAGAGAGAGATAAAGAGATGGAAAGGGAGAGATGAGAGGGAGAGAGAGATGATAGATAGATAGATGATAGATAGATGATAGATAGATGATAGGTAGATAGATATGGATGGAGAGAGAGAGATAAAGAGATGGAAAGGGAGAGATGAGCGAGAGAGAAGATAGATAGATAGATAGATAGATAGATAGATAGATAGATAGATAGATAGATAGATAGATAGATAGATAGAGATAGATAGATAGATAGATAGATAGATAGATAGATAGATAGATAGATAGATAGATAGATAGATAGATAGATGGATGGATGATCGGTAGATAGATATGGATGGAGAGAGAGAGATAAAGAGATGGAAAGGGAGAGATGAGGGAGAGAGAGAGGAGAGAGAAGATAGATAGATAGATAGATAGATAGATAGATAGATAGATAGATAGATAGATAGATAGATAGATAGATAGATAGATAGATAGATAGATAGATGCACACACCCCCAAACACCCACCCTCCCGAAGCACCACAGCCACGGTTTGCTTTCTTCCTTCTCCTGCCGCTGTCCCTCTCCGGGCCAGACGCAACAGAGGCGAGCCTCGGCCATGGCAGCGGTAAGGGCTGCAATGAAGGGGGGGTGTTGGGGGGGTGCACAAAGCTGCAGGATAAGAGAGACGGACCCCTCCCGTCTTGCTCCCCTAGAAACCCCCCCTCCGTCAATGGTGTCCCGCTTTACAAATATTAAAATCTGGTCACCTTAGGGTAAGGAGACATGAAGAACTTTCAACTGCAGATTTCTAAAAATCTTATTAAAATGAATGTCTAGAGGCAGCTCAGCTCCAGAGGGAGCAAAAGAGATAGGGTCCCAATGAGAGTCTTAGCTATTTAGCTCAGGAATAACAGAATAACAGACTTTGGAGGTCTTCTAGTCCAACCCCCTGCTCAGGCAGGAAAACTGAGGATGCCAAAATCTGAGTAGAGGGCCTGGGAAAGGTGTCAGAATAACAGAATAACACTTAGAAGGGACCTTGGGGGGGCGGGGAAACCCGATACCATTTCAGAGAAATGGCTGTCCAGTTCCCTCTTGAAAACCTCCAGTTTTGGAGCACCCAGAACTTCCGGAGACAAGCAGTTCCACTGGTTAATTATTCTCACTGTCAGGAAGTTTCTCTTTAGTTTTAGGTTGCTTTTCTCTTTGTTCAGTTTCCATCCATTGCTTCTTGTTTTGCCTTCTGCTTCTTTGGCAAATACATTGGCGCCCCCTTCTTTGTGGCAGCACCTTAAAAGTCTGTTGCCTATCACACTCTTGGGCAAAGCATGTGAGCCATTTCCTCCTTTCAGTGGTCCATAAAAGTACATGTATAGTATGTAGATAATAAAGTTGAAAAAAGGTGAACATTTTTACACAACTATAGATACGTTGAGGCTGGGTGTGAGAAGGAGTGGCTGGGAGGGGAGGGGCCAGGCGAGGCACCCTTTGACGTGAGTGACATTGAGTTGGTCACATGACCATGGAGCCATGCCCACCATCACAAGACCATGAAGCCACACCCACAAAATTAGCCACGCCCACAGAACCGGCAGTAAAAAAATTAGAACCCACCCCTGGAGTCAACAATGACTTGATAATTTAAAAAGGCCATGAATAGTAGATTATATTAACAGTTGGTTTCAATGTTCCCAAGTTTGTAAACATTTCCTTAGCAAAATTCCTTTAGGCCTACCTGCCTGTATTTGGCAGGATACATTCCTGGATACAAGGGCCAAATATGCCCACAAATTACTGTCCAAATACCCCCCAAATTAAAAAGAAGTATGTTCTTATTTTAATAGTGGACTACATGCCCTCAAAAGAATCTATATGCCCACAAAATCTTATTGTGTTAAAGAGATTGGTTTTTCCCCCAGCAATGTTTCCTGGCAATATCTTTTCTAAGATGCAAATAGCAGAACAGAAAACAATATTGTATTCCAAGAGTGGCCACACAGATTTCTGTAATGGCATAACAATATCAAAAGCTTGGTTTTTACCTCTTTCCTAAAGACAATCTTTGTAATAAATGTTAGACCAACATCATTAAGCTATCACAAATTCACAAACCTCAAATTTTAAAATGTTTTGAAGCAATTAATGAAAAATTAAAACACAGGTTTAGCTCAAACCAGAGCAGTCTAATCAACCTACCGTATTTTTCGGAATATAAGACGCACCGGAATATAAGGCGCACCTTAGTTTTGGGGGAGGAAAATAAGGGAAAAAATGTTTTCTATGCAAAGCCCATTAAAAGTCATCTACTTACACTGGGCAGAAGTAAAACAAGCCCAAAAGTGATAAGCAAAAGGAATTTCAGCAAGTATATCCTGCTTATCATCTGGTCATCCCACATAAAAGTCATTCAAACAAGCAAAATATTTATTTAGGATATCTTTTTCAATAAATTATGCCCAGAGATAACAAGTATGACAGGGACCTTGACAACAAGGAAAGGAGAACTTTCCTATGGTACTTGTTTTTCACTAAAAGGAACTTCATTCTGATTAAAACTGCCATAAACATGCTGCTATTTAGATATTTAGTTGTCTAGATCTTAAAATTATCAGACACTGCAGTGGCTGCTAAAATAAAATACTTTTAAGTAGATTTGCAAATGTTGGAGAGAAGAGTTGTAAACATCCATACTATGTTTTCTTGTTTAAAAAGGGAAATACTTCTGAGGAATATTTCTGCTTCTTTCCAGTACACTAAAGCAGATATAGGAATAATAAGAATCAATAAATAAGATTGAGAAGTAGTACTCTGCTATTTAAAAGGAGATACAAAAGCACTGGGCCTGTTCAGATCAAGCATTTATTTTAAAAAGCTTCTTCATTTTGTTGTCTAGAACAATAATAAAGCAGTCTTTAAAAAATAAGTCTAATAATTTGAACATTCTACAGACATTTACAGTTATTCACTTACTCCTTTGCCTCCAGTTCAGCAGAAAATAAAAATCTCCGTGTCTCTCCCAGCTATTTGCCTCTTTGCAGCCTAGTTTCAGTTTCACTTTAGCTAGCACATGGCCATGTAGCCTCTCTCAGCTGTGTGTTGGGAGGCTGATAATGACCAGTTTATGCTAATCGGGCTCTGGCTGTTTGCTGCAAAGAGGTAAATTGATGGGAAGCAGAGGCCAAAGGGTGGGGGTGGCTGTGTGAGTGGGGCTACATTCGATGTATAAGACGCACCCAAGTTTTCACCCTCTTTTGGGGGGTAAAAAGACCTGGTATGTGTTACCGAGACCTGGCTAGGGCAGGAGGGGGGAGTAGCCCTCTCCGAGATATGCCCAGCTGGTTTCTCGGTGCAGCATCATTCTCGACCCCAGGGAAGGGGGGGAGGAGTGGCAATTATAACGCGTGGAAATCTGCATCCTCGTAGGATCCCTGCCCCGGAGATTGTTGGGTGTGAGACGCTCCTTCTGAAGTTGGACTTAGGGGTTCAGGTGGGCCTTTTCTTGATGTACCTGCCTCCCAGCTGTGTAAGTAAGGCCCTGCCCGAGCTGCTTGAGGCAGTAGCCGGCTTGGCGGTTGAGTTCCCCAGGCTTATGGTGCTGGGGGACTTTAACCTGCCATCTGCTGGCGAAACCTCTGGGGCAGCTCAGGAGTTCATGGATTCCATGACAACCATGGACCTAACCCAAGTAATTCAAGGTCCGACCCATGAGGGTGGTCACACACTTGACCTAGTGTTTCTCTCGGGGCAGTGGAAAGATGATCTGAAGATAAGGGATATAGTCACCACCCCACTGTCATGGTCAGATCATTTCCTTCTGAGGCTGGATTTCACAACCCCACTCCTCCCACGCAGGGAGGCGGGACCGACTAGGTGGTTCCGCCCCAGGCACCTAATGGAGCCGGAAGGATTCCAGAGGGAGCTTGGGGAAATACCTGAAACCCTGGTACACAACTCGGCTGACTCCCTGGTGGATGCTTGGAACACCGCAGCATCAGGGGCGTTAGACCGAATTGCGCCTAAGCGACCTCTCCGTGGCAGTGGATCCCGGAAAGCTCCCTGGTTTACTGAGGAGCTCCGGGAGATGAAACGCCAGAAGAGACGTCTGGAGCGCCACTGGAGGAAAAAAAAGACTGAGTCTGACCGAACACTATTAAGAATTTACATCAGATCTTATTTAGTGGCGATAGGGGCGGCAAGACGATCTTATCTTTCCGCTCTTATTGCGTCCGCAGATTCTCGTCCAGCCGCCTTGTTTAGGGTGACTCGCTCCCTCCTTGCAAAAGGGGGGAGCGAGGAACACTTACAAGGCAGAGCTGAGGAATTCGCTGAGTTTCTGTCGGATAAAGTCGCTCAGATTCGGTCAAATTTGGACTCCGGCATGGCAGAGTCCATAGAGTTGACAGGGGCGAGTCTTAGTCCACCATTATGGGAAGAGTTTGGGCCTGTTTCTCCCGAGGATGTGGACAGGGCTATGGGAGCGATGGGTACCTCCACATGTTTATTGGACCCGTGCCCCTCCTGGCTGGTCTCGGCCAGCAGGGAGGTGGCACGCGGCTGGATCCAGGCGGTGATCACCGCTTCTTTGCGAGAGGGATCCGTACCGCAGTCATTAAAAGCTGCGGTGGTGCGACCCCTCCTGAAGAAGCCTTCCCTGGATCCATCCGATTTGAAAAACTACCGTCCAGTCTCCAACTTACCTTTTCTAGGTAAAGTTGTAGAGAAGGTGGTGGTGACCCAGCTTCTGCAGCTCCTGGATGAAACAGATCATCTAGATCCTTATCAGTCGGGTTTCAGGCGCGGCTACAGTACAGAAACTGCCTTGGTCGCTCTGATGGATGATCTCTGGCGGGCCCGGGATGGGGGGAACTCCTCCATCCTGGTGCTACTTGACCTCTCAGCGGCTTTCGATACCATCGACCATGGTATCCTTCTGCATCGGCTCGGCGAGTTGGGAGTGGGAGGCACCGTTTTGCGGTGGTTCTCCTCTTATCTCGCCGATCGGATGCAGTCGGTGTTGGCAGGAGGGCAGAGATCGTCCCCCAGGCCCCTACTATGTGGGGTGCCCCAGGGGTCGGTTCTCTCGCCCATCCTGTTTAACATCTACATGAAACCGTTGGGTGAGATCATCCGCAGGCATGGGGTGTGTTTCCATCAGTACGCTGACGACACCCAGCTGTACATCACCACCCCGTCTGACTTCAGGGAGGCAGTTGATGTAATGTGCCGATGCCTGGACGACGTTAAGATCTGGATGGGGAGGAACAGACTCAGACTTAATCCCGACAAGACCGAGTGGCTGTGGATAATGCCCCCTAAGGACCATGATAACTGTCCCTCCTTGGTCTTCGAGGGTGCGAAACTGACTCCCTCAGACCAGGTCCGCAACTTGGGGGTCCTCCTAGATCCACAGCTAAAATTAGATCATCACCTTTCTGCTGTGGCTAGGGGGGCCTTTGCACAGGTTCGCCTGGTGCACCAGTTGCGGCCATATCTGGAGAAGGAGGCTTTACTCACGGTCACTCACGCCCTTGTCACCTCGCGTTTGGACTACTGCAATGCGCTCTACATGGGGCTACCCTTGAAGAGTATCCGGAGACTTCAGTTGGTGCAAAATGCGGCTGCGCGTGCTGTGGTGGGTGTGCCGAGGTACACCCACGTGACACCGATTCTCCGCCAGCTGCATTGGTTGCCCATCGGTCTCCGGGTCCAATTCAAGGTGTTGATCACCATCTTTAAAGCCCTTCATGGCTTAGGACCAGGATATCTCCGGGACCGCATTCTGCCGCATACTTCCCTCTGACCGGTTAGGGCCCACAGAGTTGGCCTCCTCCGGGTCCCGTCGGCCAAGCAATGCCGGCTGGCGGGCCCCAGGGGGAGGGCCTTCTCTGTGGCTGGCCCCGTGCTCTGGAACCAACTCCCCCCAGAGACCCGAACCATCCCCACTCTGCTGGCCTTCCGAAAGGCCGTTAAGACTTGGCTCTTCCTGCAGGTGGGGGGGACAGCTTAACCATTTGAGCTTACCCCCCAAGTATGTATGTGGTTGAATGGATGGATGTTGTTGTTGCTTTTATACTGTTTTTTTTTTTTTAAATTTTGTACTGTTTTTAAATTGTTGAAATTTTGTCTATTCTTGTATCTCTTATGTTGTACGCCGCCCTGAGTCCTTCGGGAGTTGGGCGGCATATAAGAATAACAAAATAAATAAATAAATAAATAAATAAAAAGGTACGTCTTATACTCCCAAAAATATGGTATTCGGGAAAAAGTTCTTTTCTGAAGGTTTGCCATGAAGGAAATGGATAAGCCCTCATGATCACCCAGTAATTCATTTCATCCACTTTTTTTATTTACTGGGTGGCACTGAGAAATAGTCATAATTGTCCGTAAACCGTTAAGGAAGTTGCAGGCTGCTTCTCATTTTCAGTTGAAAATTCAGTGGTAATGCAGTTTGCACCCATGCTATGAAATCTCAGTTGCCAAGTGCTGGAAATATTCGGTATAATACAAGGGTTTCCATGGTCCTGAAAACAAGGTCCTGAGCTGAGTTCAGGTGACTGAAAGTAGGAACTGGTTTCAATAAAATAGCCCAATCCCACTTCCTTCTGCCTACCACTATTCTGATCTTCATCCTTATCTCCAAATTCCATGTCCTAAACCCTTGGCCTCAAAGGGATCCTCACCTAATATTAGGTCAATCTCGGCTTTCTTATAATCATCCAATTCCATTCCTCTAACCAAATCATTTTCATTCACATCACACAGTACTGCACTGAACTGATTTGGCAGCCACCACAGGTCCTAATGTTCAACTTCCACCATTTGCCCTAATCTCAGCCACTTCTTCCTGTTTCCCTTAAATCCCAATAGACACTGCTTTCAGCTCAGACTGCTAGGGCTCCTGGTTTCTTGCCCAAGAAGTCTGCTCTAATGACTCTCTCCAACTATCATATGGAGAAAGATGCCCCTCTTCTCCCTGAACGGTCCCTTTTTTTCATACTTTACATTATCCACAAACTCCAGAAATACATGCCATATCCCTAATTTCCTTAAAGAGTTTCTGTGCTTAGTCCTTTTTGTTTTTCTTTAACCAAGCTAAAGGTACCATTGCAGAAAATATTTTTGTGGGATGTTAAAAACATGTTTTACAGAAAAAAAGAAAATACTGAAATGTTGTGAAATGTTAGAAGCAAATGCCACACAGAGATCATTTTTGTGTTCTGCCATAAAACATTAGGACAGTCTCAGATTTTCTTTTTATAGGTTGAACACAACTATTTTATAAGCAATATCTATTTACTTGCCAGTTTTCAGATGATCTATCAAGATCCAACTTTTTTGATTTACAACAAAAGTTAATTAGGAATTTATTGTCTGAAACCTCTTGATGATTTTAAGAAATACTACTCTAAATTTGTTCACACATCTGTGGTTTAATGAAATATCTTTTATATAGCCCACATATAGCTTCCATATACGAGCACATATTTCATGCTGACGCAACCTATTAAGATTTTCAAATCAAGGAATAATTGCATGAAGAAATAGAGTTTATGAACTGTGCAGTATTTGCTAATCTATTCTGTGTAATTTCAATAGAACAGGCTCAACATCACTATGAGTGATAACTTCTGTGTAAGGCTATCCAAAATATTTAAGGATATGTTACATTCTTGCAGTATGACTGAGGACTTTTTCTGTCTGTTTTATTATTAAATAAAGTATCTCTTTGGGGATGTTTTTCAAAATGATTGTTCGGAACCCGCAGAGATTCATGCAAACTTTGGATCTATTTTATTGCTGGATGTGTTAACTGGCAAATACAGCCAAGACCAACAAATGTCCTACTTTGATTTTTTTGTAGAAGCTTCAGAATTCCATCATGCTTGCCAATCATTACAGAGGCTTCGTCTGAAACAACAGCCACATAATTTTTAAGACAGCTTCCTGAATCAGAAGCATTTTCTGAGAATCTTTCAATATTTTCTGCTGGTTACTTCTGGATATTTTGAGTCCTAATTGAAGTTTAAAGTATTTTGAAAGAAGAACTTGTTATTCCTGCTGCAACCATTACCTGGGTTCAGTATATTCATGGTGATTATTCTATAGTATTTCTGTGTTCAAAAACATTCTGCCTGTTACAGGAGAACTCTGTTATGGTGGCAAAAAAAAACCCAATGAGCAACTTTTCTAACTAATTAATTAAGTTTAATTTCTAAAATTAATTAAAAGTTTGTTTCTTCTTATAAAATTTGTTGGAAAAGATGCTACCAAACTTATGACATTCTCCAATTAAAGCTCACAGCAAGTGGCAAATGGGGCTCCAGTGGAGAAGAAAACCTTAAAAAATATTTGTGTTAACTGCTCTGCACAGGATGCTATAAATTGGACAATTACTGCCCTGAAAAAAATGCCTTTCCTCATTTATTCTATGCTTGACAGCACTTCTGTATATGCTCCTTTAGATCCCACCAAGATCCCAACATTGCATTTCATGAATGGCACGTTTCCTTCTCTAGACAGTTTTATCTATCTCTACCCTCTAAAATGTATGGATCTCAGTATTGCTTCATGATTTTTTCCTTAGAAAAACATTTTAAAAACGAAATATGATTTTAGCTAAGAAATTTCTTTAGCTTTTGGGCAGTTTTTGATAAAACAATAGTTTTGTAGATTTAAAACAATATTATGGAATCACATAAGTAGTTTCTGAAAATAAAGTACTCGTCTACGGTAGATACCAGTAATTAAGAATCTTGAACCACCAAATTATAGACTGCATTACATACTGTTCTTACTATTTACAAACACTTTCTGGCCTTGTAAGCTAATATATAGAAGAGGCAATAGGATTGCACCAGAGAATTCCAATTCTAATATTGTGCAGGCTCCAACTCTGAAGTATTGGGCCAAATGCAGCAAGAAAAACCCATCCTGCACTTAACATGATGAGACTTCTTGCATTACACAAAGACTCTCCTTGCTACTCATTGTATAAAGATGGCTACATATTGCCAACAGATTGAGGGGGCACAGTCCTACTCTTCCTTCTGTGCATAACAGGGACACCTTTCCTAGAATTCATGCATTAGGTAAAGATTATGTTTGCGACAGTGGCACATTTATCTCATTTCCTACACAAAGCTTAAATATGTAGGCTATGCAAAGACATTCATATTCCCTGACAGTTCAGACAAGAGCCATCCGATCCCAGCTTCATTCTTCCTTATCCACATGCATATACACTTCCACCCCCTACTTAAGTAGTCTTCACGTGACGTAGATGTTTGATTTCATAGAAGATCCTGTGCCCCTTTTGCTCTTGAAGTGCATGATTGTCAATAGCAACCCAGTGAACTGGACAGTAGCCATTTTAGAACAGATCTCAGCTGCTGAAAAGAAAATGAGGACACTGTCAGATCCCTGCTCTTTTTTTTTCATGGCAGAACAAACTCATGCTGACCTGATCTGTTTGGAGACAGCCAAGGGAGGCTTTGTAGGGAAAAGGTTGAGATAACCTTGACTGGGATCCATAATTAGAAGATGGTATGTGGCTCGGTAGAATCAAACTCATTAAGCAAATTTACAGACATATGTTTAAGATGCAAAAGAACAGGTTTATTGGCCGAATTACATGTACCGTATTTTTCGGAGTATAAGACGCACCGAAGTATAAGACGCACCTTAGTTTTGAGGGAGGAAAACAAGGGAAAAAGGCCTCTGCCTCCAAGCAATTTGGCAAACAGCAAGCAGCACAGATGATATATACTGTTTGCTGTGTATTTCTTTGCATGTGTGCTTGACCCATAGAAATAGCAAAGAATTTGAGAAATGTACATTATGCCAGAAAGTTTTCTTAAATGTAGTCACACTAACTCTTCCCAATTATTTAAATAGATCTACTCCAAGGTAACTAAACTCTAATACTAAACAGGACACTGTTACATTTCATACTATACTTGTACAGAGCTGTTAAAATTAATTAAAATTTCTGGAAAGTATATATTATTCTCTATTATTTAAAAGAAGATACAATAGCACTGGGCCTCTTCAGAGCAAGCATTTATTTTAAAAAGCTTCTTTATTTTGTTAAGTTGTCTAGATTTACAGGGATCTCCAACCTTGGCAACTTTAAGACTTGTGGACTTCAACTCCCAGAATTCCACAGCCAGCAAAGCTAACAAAGCTGGCTGTTGAATTCTGAGAGTTGAAGTCCACAAGTCTTAAAGTTGCCAAGGTTGGAGACCCCTGGCTCTAGAACAATAATAAAGCAGTCTTTAAAAAATAAGTCTAATAATTTGAACATTCTACAGACATTTATAGTTATTCACTTACCCCCTTCCATCCAGTTCAGCAAAAAATAAAAATCTGCTGTGTCTCTCCCAGCTATTTGCCTCTTTGTAGTTAGTTTCACTTTCATTTTCCCAGTGGCAAACCTAATCAGCTGTAGATCGGGAAACTGCTACTGACTTGCTCTTCCCTCTTTCCTGCAAGCTCTTTACAGAGCTCTTCCCTCTTTCCTGCAAGCAGGTAAATTGCTGGAAGACAGAGGCCAAAGGGTGGGGGTGGCTGGATGGGTGGGGCTGCATTCGGTGTATAAGACGCACCCAAGTTTTCACCCTCTTTTGGGGGGTAAAAAGGTGCATCTTATACTCCGAAAAATACGATAATGATCGAGAAACTGTATATCTGAGGTTTTTGGTCATCAGAATGGTAGAAAAGAGAAGTAAGAGGAGGAAATACTTGTCCTTTAGGAAACCTGCTATAGAGGCCAGCCCAAGAATTCCAGTCAGGACAAAGCACAGCAGAAACAAAAAGAAGAGGTAATCCATTGCATATTATTTCTGTTCTTTCTTCCCCTAATGGCCAAGAGGATCAATCACTGTAAAGATTAAATGATATTCAGCTTCAGCAATGCCATTTTAACACCCCTGCCAGGCTTGTTCTTCATACTCCAGCACTCTGTTTCTCTTGGAGGCCAGAAGGAATAGCTAACCCTCCACAGTAACCTATTCATCCCTGTTCAGAGCTTCTTAGTCACTCAATCCACTGCTGCTGACTGCAGTGCTTATAGAATATGTTAATCCTTAACCCATTTAAACATGTAGCATGAACAAGGTCAGATGCTGGTTTTAAAAAATTGTTTATAAGCAAGGAGGAGATCTTTAAGCAGACCAGAGCATTTTCCAAATTGGCTATTTGTGAAACCAAAGAAGAGTCAGGGAAATAATCAGTCAACTGTTTGAAGAAGATGGCAAGATGGTGACAAACAACAAGGAGTAAGGTGGAACTACTTTCATTCCTATTTTGAACTTTTTTTCTATAAAAACCAATTTTTTTCAGTGGTCCATGAGCAACAGAAAAGAAATGCTAGTCAAAATAGGCAATAAATTTGTTCTTCTTTAAATGGTCAGAGGTGAGCACTGGTCAGTAGTTATTGCATAAACTTTCCAGGCCCTTTTCAGCTAAAGAATGCTAATTCTGGCTGAATTTAATAAGGTTCTGGTTTTAATTAAGTCCTTTATTTTTCACAATGAATTATTGAAAAAAAATATTTTAAAGCAAATTATCATTGCCAATTTCAGTAAGAAATGTGTTTACAGTATAGAATTACTTTTTGGGGTTATGCCAGCTGTACATTTTAAATGAGCATTTAAATGAAAATTTAAAAAAAAACCAATTATTATGAGTTGCATCCAAGTAAGTATGAGAACACAAAATACATGTTTTCTAGTTTTTCCTTCCAGACTATTATCTCAAATTTATCCAGCAGGGCTTTTCAGAGCAGATTTTGCAAAAGGGCACTAGGGAAATTGTCACCTTTCCATTCTGTTAATGAAAGTTTTGGGACACCCATTAGAGTCTGTCCCATGTGTGTATGAAGGATATGTGTGGCATATTACTATACACTTCTAATTGTGTTCAGTGAATGACAGCTATATTGAATACCAGATGGTTTGATTTGCCTTAGCAGCAAGAAAAGAAAAAATGGTAAGTCATATTGTTGCAGAGAACCCCTTTAACTACCCCACCTTTTTTTTTAACCTTTTTTACCTGCAATGTTCCTTGTTTGAGAAGCTGGCTGCCTTTCTTCTGAGGGAGGTTTTGCGAACAAGATGTTCCAAAGGGCAACTCAACTGCAATGCAACCCTACCATATCTTTACAACTTTTATCATGTTGCAGGCACTGACCACAAGATGCTGCTCTGAAGAAGACCTCTTCCTTTAAATATGCCACTGAGGCTGAGTTAGCTCTGAGTAATCATGACTAAGAGTGCTAAAAGCTAGCAAAACCAGGGCACATCTATGTGTGCTGTAATGGATTTTAGAGGAAGAGGCCTGTCTTTTTCAACATAATGTCAAATGACATACATAGCTGTAGGGTTTGACATTTTTATTCCTTTATTCTGGTGTATTTATAGTATTAAACTGATGTATGCTGTGCAATTAGAAAATTAAGCATTGATTGATTGATTGGTTGGTTGGTTGGTTGATTCATCATGGAAGGGAAAATGTAGTGTCAACTGGTTGGGGAAAAGATATTATTAAGAATATAATAACTCACTACCTGACTCTGTGGTTTCGTCACCAAACCCCCAAAACTTTACCCTAAGACTGACCACTGTTGACCTCATCCGATTCCTAAGAGGTCAGTAAGGGGCGTGCATAAGTGCACCAGAGTGCCTACCATCCCTGTCCTAATGTTCCCTCTTTCAGTACCAATCTTATGTATATAAACAATGTTACATCTATGTATATTACCAACACATACTTGACTAAATAAATAAATAAATAAATAAATAAATAAATAAATAAATAAATAAATAAATAAATAAATAAATAAATAAATATACATGATTAAAACCAAAGACATACAGCAGGATAGTTTTCCAGATCAAAAGACATGGAACATTCTGCAGCTTTCTTTTATTCACTGTAGTTCTATCAAAGCAAGAATAAGAATATTATGTAGAGTCCATGAAGAGATTTACATCCTCTTCCTAGCAGGACTTTTAATTTTACAATTCCTGCCACCTCTTGTACTTTCCAGGGTGTAGTGCTATGTATCACTGCTAGAGCTGATAGTTCTGAGGAAATCACATAGGAGATTCAGCACTGGCCTGGGAGCTTTATTGTTGTTCCTGGAATGTTTAGGAAAGTTACTGCTAGAGCATCTGAAAATGGCAAGGCTCCTAAATTTGCAACTTTGCTGAAAGTCAAAGCCCTCACTGTCCTCAGAGGTATACCCTTGCCAAGATGAAGTTCTGATATCCAGCATGATAGCTTGAAGGCCATCAACATCTCCAGAGGTTTATTCTCAATGTTCTGTTTCAGAAGGGTGATGTGAGGTGAGGTTTCTCTTAGGATTTACTTAACAGTTGCACATTCCAATCTTTGTTTACTTCTCTCCTGACCAGCTGTGGCAGAGGATTCAAGATCAATGTTGGTAGGCAGCAGAATTTATACGCAGTTAGTTGGCCTCCCATTTACTTGCCTGAAGTAGAACTATCTGTACTTCATGCTCAGAGCCAAATCAGTTTTCATCCAAAGTCCACGTGGGAAATTCATCTTGAAAGTATTTTCAGTACTTTCCCTCTCAATACTGGCACTATTATAATGGGATGAGGTTTCACTGCTATTTGCAATAGATTCAGTTCTTTCAAGGAGTGCAGCTATGAACTTGGGAGAGTGTTCCAAGCTCTAAAATAGCACCATGTCACAAAGTCTAGTGTTATTCCAGCAGTGCCTTAATAGCTTCAAGCTAGTTGGTGGGTTGTTTTGTACACTACTAAAGAAAGAACAGCATCTGAGCCATTCATCAAAATATCTGACATGTCTCCATACTGCTCAAGGATTAAAACAAGAACAAGCAATGCATCACAGATGGTATATGTAAATGTAGCTCCATCAAAAACCAATAAAATGCCCAAAGAAACAGAAGTGTGCTGATTAACTACATTTCTGGTTTACTACTACCTTGAAAGCCACCAGCTGAGTGACCAAGAAAAATTCTATAAACTACAACTTTTATAAAGATTATAAATGAAAAGGACTTGTACATTTCCACAGTGATCATGGCTGATGGTCATTAGCCACAAATTTAAACATAAATAATTAATGTGGGTAAAAAGGAAATGTTAGCCTCCTTTTGCTGTTTTAATGAAATACTTTAATGAGAAACCAGCTTCACGCTATGTTAATTTTCTATAAGTAAAAGCATACTATAGTTATTTCACATGGCCTCTGAATATGAGACCCTGCTCTTGAAATTTTTTCTATAATGTCAACTAGGACAGTATCATCTGGTAACACAAGCAGCATATGGGGAAGAAAGAAAAAGGAAAGAGAGAGAGGGGGGGGAATAAATAAATAAATAAATAAATAAATAAATAAATAAATAAATAAATAAATAAATAAAATTAAGGATGCTATTATAAGCATATTTTCTAAGGAATTGGGCACATTAGATACAACAATCTAAGAACTGAGTCTTGAATGAATCTCATAAATAAATAAATACAGTTAAATATATACAAAGAAATCGGGCATAGTTAGTTCTACACTATTGAGTTGGATTTTATTCTTAATGACTGCACAGAAAAATATTCACCATGTCAACTTGTCCCCAGAATTCACACTTAGCTTTTCCAATGTCATTCTAGTATAGTAGTCTCTTTTCCCAACCACCCATCTTATTTAACTTCTCCTTACTTTAATTCCCATTACTCAAACTCCTGCCCTAACTAATACTGGATTTTTTTTTACATTTATTGATCTTATATCTAGCCCCTGTTGTAATTTGCTCTAGCATTTATCAATGGTCTTCTCTATTACAGCTATAGTAAGTGGATATACTTTCTGCTAACCTCTCTAAATGCATTTGGATATTGCCGGGTGATATTGTTATGCATAATTTGGAAAAAAAAGAGTGTACAAAATCACCATAATATGTTGAAACAAGCAACATGCATTCTAGGGTTTTATCAGGAATTTTATCCTCATCTGACAGCCATATGCATGTGAGTTGAAGAACATTTACAAACAATGGTTTACTTGATGGGACAATGAAATCATCAGCCATGTGATCAATTTAAAATCTTCAAAATCACTTATGAAAATTATTCTGATGTGAATCAAATTAGGGTTATCATAATATACACTATATCATGGTTCACAAACTATAATCCATAGAATGACAGAATTTGAAAGAGACCTTGCAGGTGTTCTAGTCCAGTGATGACGAACCTTTTTTTCCTCGCATGCCGAAAGCATGCGCACGCATGCTATCGCATGCACACACATGCCCATACCCATAATTCAATGCCCCCCACGTGCCTTTTCCCCCCGCACATGCACACACCCCCGGTGCTGCCCCATTCCCCACGCATGACCCCCCCACACTATCCCGTTTCCTGACTTCTGGTGGGCCTGGTAGGCCCATTTTTTGCCCTCCCCAGGCTCCAGAGGCTTTCTTGGAGTCTGGGGAGGGCGAAAATGCCCCCCCGCCCCTCCGGAGGCTGAAAACGCACTCCCAGAGCCTCTGCATGAGCCGAAAATCAGCTGACTGGCACGCACATGCACGCTGGAGCTGAGCTAGGGCAACTGCTTGCGTGCCGACAGATATGGCTCCGCGTGCCACCTGTGGCACGCATGCCATAGTTCGCCATCACGGTTCTAGTCCATCCCACTGCTCGAGCAGGAGACCTATATCATTTCAGGCGAATGGTTGTCCAGTCTCTTTCTGAAAACTTCCAGTGATGGAGCACCCACAACGTCTGAAGGCAAGCCATTCCATTGATTAATTGCTCTCACTGAGATGAGAGTTTATACTGAGATTACAGTATAAACAATATACTGTATAATAAACAATCAAAGATGTCTTTTGACACATTTAATGTGGGGACCAACCAAATATTTCAGAATACATAGCAAACTATGTTAGATTCAATTTAACAGAATAACAGAGTTAGAAAGAACCTTGGAGGTCTTCCTGCTCAGGCAGGAAACCCTATACCATTTTAGACAAATAGTTGTCCAATCTCCTCTTAAAAACTTCCAGATCACCCACAACTTCTGGAGGCAAGTTATTCAACTGATTAATTGTTCTCACTGTCAGGAAATGCTTCTCTCCTTGGTTAGTTTCCATCCATTGTTTCTTGCCTTGCCTTCTGGTGCTTTGGAAAATAGTTTGACCCCTTTATCTTTGTAGGATTCCCTCAAATATTGGAACACTGCTATCATGTCTCCCCTAGTCCTTCCAATTCCTGCAACATTCTTCATATGTTTTGGCCTCCAGCCCCCTAATCATCCTTGTTACTCTTCTCTGCACTCTTTCCAGAATCTGAACATCTTTTTTTAATATTGTGGTGACTACAAATCAGTGGTGAAATCTAAAAATTTTCCCTGCCAGTTCTGTGGGCGTGGCTTGGTAGGCGTGGCTTGGTGGTCATGTGACCAGGTGGACATGGCCAACTCAATGTCACTCACGTCAAGGGGTGCCTCACCTGGCCCCTCCCCTCCCAGGCATTCCTTATCACACTCAGCCTCAACATATCTATAGTTCTGTAAAAATGTTGTTCACCTTTTTTTGACTTTATTATCTACATACTATAGATCAGTGGTTCCCAACCTGTGGTACGTGTACCACTAGTGGTACGCGAGGGCCTTCCAGGTGGTACGCGAACACTTTCGGGGTCATGAATGATTTTTAGTTAGTTATTTTTTACCTCACAAAAATGTTTACTGCCTAACACAACTGTTGCCACACGCCACCCACCTGGTCCCAGCGGCCCGAGAATCCAGTCGCTGGATGCACGGGGCCAAAAAAGGAACGGTACAATTATGGAAATAAAGTGATATCTGATCGAATTTAGTTTCTCTGGAACCAGGTGGTACGCGGCGACTATACGGGACCTCCAAGTGGTACTCGATCACAAAAAGGTTGGGAACCACTGCTATAGATGTTGTCACATGATGTTGGACTTGAAGCATCTTTTGCCACATTATTGCTCAGAAGGCTGCGGACTGTGGGAACCTGGGAGGGGGGAGTGCATGAGGGAGAAACTTTAGACATAACACATTCTTGCTAGCTCCCCAAGGTCATCCTTTGTCCAGCACCTGCCCGGAAACTGGGAGGAGGAACGGCCACGCAGGGAGAAGATGAATGGACAACGTGACCCAGTTGGGGGTGTGGGACAAGGGGTGCCAACTTCCTACTGGTGGGAATTTGGGGAAAAGTCAGATTCGGGTTTCTACCTTGGATGTGCCAACATGGCTTCAGCAATAAATTGGAACTTTGAGGAATACTTTGCCTTGGACGCTGATTTAAGTTTGAATGCTATTTGGAACCCTGACACATGTACTTTCATGGACCACTGAAAGGAGGAAATGGCTCACATGCTTTGCCCAAGACTGTGATAGGCAACAGCCTTTTAAGGGGCTGCCACAAAGAAGGGGGGGCAATGTATTTTCCAAAGAAGCAGAAGGCAAAACAAGAAGCAATGGATGGAAACTGAACAGAGAGAGAAGCAACCTAAAACTAAAGAGAAATTTTCTGACAGTTAGAACAATTAACCAGTGCAACTGCTTGTCTCCAGAAGTTCTGGGTGCTTGATCACTGGAGGTTTTAAAGAAAAGACTGGACAGCCATTTCTCTGAAATGGTATAGGGTCCCCTCCAAAGTCCCTTCTAAGTGTTATTCTGACACCTTTCCCAGGCCCACCATTCAGATCCAAAATGTGGCTGTGATAGTTGGTCAGAGCTCCTCTGTTTTTTATGTGCAACAGTTTAGGATCAGAGCTAAGTTAGTTGCTTTTCTATTAATACATAATCCTTAAAAGGGCTCTCCTGTAGGGACCCTGCATGGTCTAATTCAGAGGTCCCCAACCTTTCTGGCACCAGGGACTGGTTTCATGGAAGACAATTTTACCATGTGTGTGAGACAGAGGGGGGAGACAAGTATACAGTTTGGGAAAGAGGCACAGACAGAAATGGTAAATTAAATAGTGGGTAGGCCACACATTGAGTAAAATAAGTGTGGGATTGTTATTGAAGGCCTGCCACCAGATGATTCTGCTCCAGTCCAGATGGAAATCAGAATAAACATACAGGGAAGACTTCACTAGAAAGGGCTTTCTTTTGCTCCAGGAGAAAATCAGAATAAATAACTGGAAAAGCCTTCACAGGAAGTGGCTTTTTTGTTCTGCTGTGAAAGAAAAATAGAAGACACAGAGAAATCTTCACTGAAAGAGGCTATCTGCTTTTGCTCCAGAGGAAGCAAAAGGCAGTTTCTTTTTGAGGCAGTTTCTCAATAGGTAGGTTCCTTCAGGCAAGGTGATTTGCAGCTTGCAACATTTTAACGAGGTGATAATTGCTCTTAGCTGAACACCCAGACATCTCATTAAAGCTAGTATTCCTTTCTCTGCTTGAGGGGGGGTGGAGGAAAAAAGCGGCAAAAAATGTCAGTTTATTATTCTATCTCATTTGCTGTTTCTTAGATCTCCGTTCTGCAGTGAGAATCAGCTGAGCTAATAAACAACAGAATATAGGAGATGTGAGATGGGGGGGGCAGGTGGGCAGGGCCCACCTGATTTTCCCTACTGGTTCTCCAAACCAATCAAAATTTTCCCTACCCGGACGCCAGAACCGGTTCGAACCAGTAGCAGTTCACCCCTGCTACAAATGTTTCATCTTACTTTCACTGATTCAGAGAACAATATTCAATTCACAATTTCCAGTCTTAGCTGCTTGAACCAAACACAGCAATTAGAATTTCCTTAGCCTGCTGTAAGAAAAGAAAAAGGTTGTATTTTGCTCAATTTTATTTCCTCTGGTTTTCTTTGATGTATGAATAACATAAATGACCATAGTAACCACTAGAAGGAGCTCTTGTACCAATCCTAGAATAGAATTCTTTTTTCTCTTTTTTCTCAACAGCAAATTTAAGTATCTGAAAAGTGAGATTTCCTACAAGATATTCTGAAATCACCAACAAATTTTTTTCATTTAAATGTTTATAAATGATTTGTTAAAATTATAGAAACATGACATCATGAACATTAAGGAAGACTTAAACTAGGTATGAGGAAAAGAGAAAAGTGGGAATACAGGATGTATATAAGTGCATATGTGAGTAACTATATGTATAATGGGGCAGTCAATGTGTGGGTCAATGCCATTCATGTCACCCATCATCTTCTAAATGCAATTGCTCAACCATAGAATTTTGTGACTTTTATAGCGATTATATTACATATACCTCTCAATAGAATTAGCACAATTTCAGATTGAGGCCAGTTTAAGCATCTCCTGATAAGGTAGGAGATTAGGTCTATGTGCCAGGTATGATCTGTAAAAACAGGAGTGTGTGAGTGAGTGAGTGAGTGAGTGAGTGTGTGTGTGTGTGAGTGTGTGTGTGTGTGTGTGTGTGTGTGTGTGAGAGAGAGAGAGAGAGAGAGAGAGAGAGAGAGAGAGATCAGAATGTAATTGTGATCAGGATTGTAACTGTGACCTTGACTGATCACAAAAAAAAGTTAAACAGAATTAGGCTTTGTTACTATGTGGATGTGGACCACCAAAGAATTCTATGGCTACAGAGAGGACTAAGAAAAAAGCAATGGTGACCCACTCCCAATCATTGTGAAGAAAACAAACACCAGGAACATCATGAATTGATGTTCCTGATTATCATATTAAGAGGGATTTAATATGTTTAGGAATATGTATAATAAGAAATCCTCACTGATTCCTAAGCTAAATAGAAAAATGTTCTTAAGGCTGTGTTCAAATGGATGGTATCCTACAATTCCATAGCTACATTTAGATCTTGGGAGATCTGCTAGGACCAGTTATAAGTGGAATAGAATAAGCCACACACTGAATATTGAGTTACTGGTTCATACCCTTCTCTACAACTGAGAGTGGTTTGTGTAATTAAACTTTGATGGATGTATCATGGATGAGACCTTCAGTTCTCTACAGGTATCTTCAGAACTTTTTTCTATGATCAATTGAAAATTCATATGAGGAATAGTGGGGCCATATTGAGAATGGAGGTCCTACTTGGACACACCTTGCCTCTCTCTCCATGTGTTGGGACTCAAACTTTACTCATCGAAACTCCTAACTAGATTTTCAACTCTTGAAAGTGGAGCTTGGAATATCATTTACCGTAGGAAGAAAATCCATTTTTGCCATTAAGAGGACCAGAAAAAAAAGTGCATAACTATCTGTAGAAGAGGGGTGTCAAACTCAAGGCCCGGGGGCCGAATTTGACCCATGGGGTACTTAGATCTGGCCCACAGGGCCACCCTGGAAACAACAAAGGACCTGCCCTTGGTGCTTCTGCCATTGAAAACGGAGCTCGGGAGAGCTGCACGTGGCCCTCCCGAGCTCCGTTTTCACTGGCAGAGGGTTGCAGGAGGCCGTAGCAGCTGAAAACGGAGTTCATGAGCTCATTTTCGCTGGCAGAGCACTCGGGCTGCCACAGGCACCCCCGACACAAGTGACGCCGAGTGGCCACGCCCAGCCTGGCCCCCAGAGGTCAAACACAACCCTGATGTGGCCCTCAATGAAATTGAGTTTGACACCACTGCTGTAGAATGTTTTTAACATTCCATTAAAAAAAAACCAATCAAAACATGCTCTGTGAATAATTTTCATGATGGTCACTGACCAGAATAGTATAAGTAAACAAATATTTAAAATAGCTAAACAGTTTATATTACAAATAGAAGTGATAGAAGCCATAGAATAACAGAGTTGGAAAGGGCCTTGGAGGTCTTCTAGTCCAATCTCCCCTCTCAAGAGGGAGATGCTTTACCACTTCGGACAAATGGTTGTCTATTCTGTTCTTGAAAACCACCAGCACCCATACCTTCTGGAGGCAAACTATTCCAGTGATTAATTGTTCTCAATAACAGAAACTTCTTTAATTCTAGATTGGATTTCTCTTTGATAATCTTCAATCCGTTACTTCTTTTCCTGCTTTCAGGTGCTCTGGAGAATAGAGGGCACTCCTCTTCTTTGTGATAGCCCCTCAAGTAGTGGAAGACAGCTACCAAGTCTTCCCTAGGCCTTCTCCTTGTTAGACTACTATATTAAAACTCCTTGTTAGACTACTATACAGTGATCCCTCGTTTTTCGCTGGGGTTACGTTCCAAAAAGAACCCGTGATAGGCGAAATCCGTGAAGTAGTAACTTCAGCTTTGCGCATGCGCAGAGGGCAAAAGAACGCAGATGCCGACATCCAGGTGGGCGGGGGAAGCGGGTGGGGGAAGCCCCACGCCGCGAATGCCACCAGGTTGTTGAGCTGTGCGAACCGGGAGGATTTCACCCCTGGCCTCACGTGTATTTCACTGCTCTTGGCAAGCTGTTTTACCAATCAGCCAATCAGAATGCAGAACACAATGCACGATGCAAATCCGTGAAGCAGCGAGACCGTGAAAGGTGAACCGTGATATAGCGAGGGATTACTGTATTATAACTACCTACCAGTTCCTGCAACCATTCATCATACAGTTTAGCTTCCAGGCCCCTAGACCTTTGCCACTCTTCTCTACACTCTTTCTAGAGCCTCAACATCTTTTTGTATTGTGGTGACCAGAACTGGATGCAATATTCCAAGTATGATCTTATTAGTGAAGTATAAGCCAGTACTAACATTGCACATAATCTTGATACTATCCCCCTGTTAATATAGTCTAGAACTGCATTAGCTTTTTTGCAGCTGCAGCACACTGCTGGCTCATACAGAAGTGGTTGTCCGCTACTAGGACTCCTAGATCCCTCTTATAGTTATTGCTGTTGAGCAGGTACCTCCTATTCTATACTTGTGCATTTATTTTTTCTTGCCTAAGTGTAAGATCATACTTTTTTCACCACTGAATTGTATTTTTCTGGATAGGGCCCAGTGTTCAAGTCTGTCAAGATCATTCTGAATCTTGAACCTATCTTCTAAAGTATTGGTTATTTCCCCCAGCTTGATGTTGTCTGCAAATTTGATAGGCTCCCCTTCTATCCCCTCATTTAGATCATTTATGAAGATGTTGAAGAGTACTGGGTCTAAGAGAGAACTTTGAGGCACCCCACTGCATTCTTCCCTTCATATAGATGTATTTTTTATTTTATTTATTTATTTATTTATTTTTGTCAAGTACATGTTGGTAATATACATAGATATAACATTGTTTATATACATAAGATGGGTACTGATAAGAGGGAACATTAGGACAGGGACGGTAGGCACGCTGGTGCACTTATGCACGCCCCTTACTGACCTCTTAGGAATCAGGTGAGGTCAACAGTGAACAGTCTAAGGGTAAAGTTTTGGGGGTTTGGTGACGAAACCACAGAGTCAGGTAGTGAGTTCCAGGCATTTACCACTCTGTTGCTAAAGTCATATTTTCTACAGTCAAGTTTGGAGCGGTTCACTTTGAGTTTGTATCTGTTATGTGCTCGTGTATTGTTGTGGTTGAAGCTGAAGTAGTCATTGACAGGAAGGACGTTGTAGCGGATAATTTTATGAGCTGTGCTTAGGTCGTTCTAAGCTTTCTAAGCCCAGGATTTCAAGTCTGGTTGCGTAAGGTATTCTGTTGCGAGTAGAGGAGTGGAGGACTCTTCTTGTAAAGTATCTCTGGACACTTTCTAATGTATTTATGTCCAATATGCAGTGTGGGTTCCAGACAGATGAGCTGTATTCGAGGATGGGTCTGGCGAATGTTTTGTATGCTCTGGTTAGTAGTGTGATATTCCATTGAGGACCACAAGCTGAGTGTGGTTGATCAGCCAACTGCATATCCACCTGGTAGTGCTATTGTCTATCCCACAATAGTCTATCTTACCAAGAAGTAGAGTGTAGTCTACTTTGTCAAATCCCTTACTGAAGTATAAGTACAAACCACCACCCCGGTCACTGCCACTGGTCCACCAAGTCCACTGAGCTCCACTGGTCCACCAAGTTGAAAAAGTTGGAGAATTCTTTCTAACAGGAGATAAGCTATACATTTATAAATTCTTCTCCACAAAAGTCCAATGCTCCTTAGGACTCTGAAGTTTAGGGACATTTGTTTGATTTATCATATTTTTTGCACTATAAGACCCTCCGGATCATAAGACGCACTTAGCTTTTGGGAAGGAAAACAAGAAAAAAAATCTGTCTCTGCCTCCCAGCATCCATCGGTATTCATCTGGCTTGCATCCTTGCAGCAAACAGCAAACAGCCTGGTCAGCTTCAGCACTTTATCGCAGCCTGATTTAGCATGAGCAGCTGATTGGCAGTTGGATCAGTCTCCCAGAATACCGTCAATCAGCTGTTCCAGGCTGCGGGGATTGCTGCCGCCCGTCACTGCCATCGCCGCCTCCGCGCATCCCATTTTTGGCCTCTATCCGCCCCATTTTCAGCCTCTGCATGCCCTGTTTTTGGCCTCCGTGCATCCCGTTTTTGGCCCGTTCCAGGCAACAGGGATTGCCGCCGATCGCCACTGTCTATCTTCGCTGCCTGGAACAGGCCAAAAATAGGACGCACGTAGGCCGAAAATGGGGTGTGCATAGGCCAAAAATGGCCGAAGGGTGGGGGCTGGTGGGTGGGCAGGGCTTCAGCAACATTCGCTCTGTAAGACGCACAGACATTTCCACCCATTTTGGGGCGGGAGGGGGAAAGTGCATCTTATAGACTGAAAAATACTGTAATCATTTTGCTGACCTAAAAAATGGAGGCATGAGTACTCGAAAGGCAGGTTGATCCAAATGGGTTTCCAAATTTCTAGCACATAGATTGCATGTTATATGGACTCAGCCATAGCTCATCATCAGAATGGCCCCTCTTGAAATGTTGCCATTTTTTGCAGGAATTTCCTTTTCCATGTTGATTTAGAACTCTCTGCGATGAGCCAAGAGCTCAGACTTTCTGGAAAAAACAGTAACACTAATCAGTGGGCAAGAGTGCATGTGCACATTTCTACTTGCCTCTTTCTAAGGATAATACCACATTAGGCACATATGGGATCACAATGTATTACAGTACTTAAAATTTAGGCTGAATCCTTCTCAGAAGGGCAAAGAAGCTGTATGGTCCTAACTGAGCACCAAACAGAAGTTGCCTAAGGGCTTAGCCAAATAAAGCTTTAATGCTGCTGAGGTATGCTGTGGCTCTGGGAAAGGACCATATAGCTGCTGTTAATTTTTGTGCATTTTAGATTATGTAGTGTGACTATTCACTACATTTGGTAGAGCTATAACATAATTTAAAACTTTAACCTACTCTATTTTTCAGCCACAAGTTGCAATATAAAAGTGTAATCAAAACCTGAGAGTCCAGTTTGCTCATCAGTCAAAATATGTTCAGAATTGATCGAAGCAGATACTTACGTAAATGTTTTGTCGTAACACATACTTGAAGGCTGGTGGGCCAATAATTGGCAGGCAAATTTTAGTAGCCCATTTTGTCAATAACCAAATAACTAATTTAAGAAACATGCAGAGTAGAATTCACCATTCCAAATTATTACATTGGACTTATCACTTCCTGGGACATTACCAGGCTTACTTTGTTTTAAAAAGTGACTTGTTTTGCTTTAGAATTTGTGGTAGGAATCGGAAAAGAAAGGTGATTATTAAGCCCTAGATCTAATGCACATGAATTTTTTTGCACATATAATGCCCTAAAAGGATCCTCACAGACTGTTGCTGATAGCAGATAGGAGAATTAAAAGGCCCTAATAATTGAATAGGAAGCTAAGAAACTCCAAAAGAAGGCTGAATTCTGACTATGATACCATTATTACCGTGTTTCCCCCCAAATATGACCTACCCCGAAAATAAGCCCTAGCCTGATTTTTTGGGGTGGACCTAATATAAGCCCTACCCAAAAATAAGGGGTAGGTGTGGCGAGCACAGGAGGCAGCCCTTCCCTTCTCCGGTCACCTCATGGAGGCTCGACCCCTTAATTGCAGCCAGCGGATCAGCTGAGCCAGCAAGGGCCAGACAACTCAGCCCAGATCTCCGGAGCATCTCCCCAACTGCCGGCCTACCAGGGCCCCTTCGCCAGTAGTCACACTGCCCTGCAGTAGCTCCATGGCAGCCCTGCAGCAGGAGGGAGTGAGAGATCACCCCCTCCTCCCTTTGCACCCGAAGTCCCATCTTCCATGGCCGCCGAGCCCCCTGCCTGCACCCCTCTCACTGGAGCAAGACATGCAATTCAATACCAGTATTACCCATGGAGGCCTCCCAGTACAACATTCTGCCGTAGTCTAGGAGCAAACCTCCTCCTTCTCTGCGCAGGATTGCACAGGAAAATACCCCCCTATTTTCCTACCGATGGTTCTTTATTTGGGATCGCAGGACAGATGCACGTCCCCAAAATGTTCCATCCAAAGGCTTCAGCCTTGCAATCCTGGGATGTGTGTCTTTGCTGCAATCCCAAAGAAAGAATGGTCTGCAAGAACCCCCCGCCCCATTTTCCTACTGATCATTATTTGGGATCACAGGACACCCTCTCTCTCAATCCCTCCCCCTCCCTCCCCCTCCCTCCCTCCCTCACACACACACACACACACACACACACACAAAGCTCCCTCACAACCATCCCACCTCCCCACCCAAGGCAGCCACATTTCTTCACTAACCTGCTTTCCACTCCGTTCTCCGCTGTGTGTGCAGGGCATGAAGTCTGTAGAACTACGGTAAAAAAAATAGTTGAGAACTTCCAACTTTGCGAGATTTTTTTTTCATGAGAAGTTGGAAGGTCTGAACTACGGTATTTTTTTACCGTAGTCCCACAGACTTCTTGCCCTGTACGCGCAGTAGAGAGCGGAGCTGGAAAGCAGGTTAGTGAAGGGATGTGGCTGCCTTGGAGGGGTGGGGGATGAGGGACCTGTGTGTGTGTGTGTGTGTGTGTGTGTGTGTGTGTGTGTGTGTGTGTGTGTGTGTGTGTGTGAGAGAGAGAGAGAGAGAGAGAGAGAGAGAGAGAGAGAGAGAGAGAGAGAGAGAGAGAGAGAGAGAGAGAGAGAGAGAGAGATCTGATACAACCTCCGAGGGCTGGCAGTGGTGTGCTCTCTCTCTACTGAATGTTAACCATGTGACATCCTGGCAATATTGCCATGAGCATCTGGGTGAAAAACGGGCATACGTCACTTTTGTTTCAATCGGATATTTGGAAAGAGGAGGTTGCAAATATCCCAGCCAAGAGCACGGAATCCAAAACCTCCTGCAATAAGGCATCTTTTTTGCAAAGAAAAGGCCCGTCTTCATTGCTGTGACGGGCCACATGGGTTGGGACAAAATAAACACCATTAAAAAAATTGTGGATGGCTTGTGTGAACGTTTGTTCAGGCAGCACGAAGCGCATGAGGCGGGTCGCTTGGCCTCCCACTCTTTGCAGCCGCAAAAGAAGCGGCCTGGTGGGTAGGGTTGTTGGAGTGGCCGCCGTGAGGCTGCTTCGGGTGGATGGCAGGTGCGACCTTTAGGTAAGGGTGTTTGGGGCGCATGAGGCATGTTCCGCCCCCTCTGTGCCCCCCTCCGGCCTCACCTCACCTTGTGTTGTCTGTACGGCAAGCAACAAGGACGCCAAGCGATATGCTTGGCCTCCTGCCGCTTTTCCGGCTTCAAAAGCAGCCACACTGGCTGGAGGTGGCGGTCTGAGCGGCATCCACAAAGCAGCTGCTTCGTGGACTGTGGGATGGCCTGCTGTGACCATCACACCATTAGGTAAGGAGGGCGCAAGGGATGCTTCACTTGGCCTCCTGCCGCTTTTGTGGCTGCAAAAGCGGCCACGCTTGCTGGAGGCTGCGGAAACAGTGGGTTGCTCCCAGTTCGTCCCAGTTCTAAGAACTGGTAGCGCCGGTGGCAGGAGGCTCTGCCCACCCACCTGGGAAGTGTTGCGCGCGCAAGCGCAAACCGGTAGCAAAGGATTTTAGAACCCACTACTGGGCTGCGGCCTGAGTGGCACTCACAAAGCAGCTGTTTTGTAGATGGTGGGATGGCCTGCTGCGACCCTTCAGGAAGCTGGCGCAAGGGGCCGCTCACCCTCCTGCCTCATACTGGTACATGGGGGGGGGATAAGACCCTTCCGAAAAGAAGCCCCAGCCGTTTTTTCGGGGGGTCAAAAGAAAATAAGACCCAGTCTTATTTTCAGGGAAACACAGGTACTTGTCAGGAGATCCTAGAAAATTCTCTTTTTAAAAATTTATAGTGTTTCTACTGCTTTCTTAGTAGTAAAATATCCTAAATGGTGTATGGAATGGATCATCATTATATGGTTTAAACTGCCCAACCAATTAAATTTTGGACTCAAGGCACTCAGGATCAAATCAGGAATGACAGGAGTAAGACTTACTGTCAGTAAGTCAATAATAATAATAATAATAATAATAATAATAATAATAATAATAATAATAATAATAATAATAATAATAATAATAATAACAACAACAACAACAACAACAACAACAACAACAACAACAACAACAACAACAACAACAACAACAACAACAACAACAACAGAGTTGGAAGGGACCTTGGAGGTCTTCTAGTCCAAACCCTTGCTTACGCAGGAAACCCTACACTACTTCAGACAGATGGTTATCCAACATCTTCTTTAAAATGTCTAGTGTTGGAGCATTCACAACTTCTGGAAGCAAGCTGTTCCACTGATTAATTGTTCTAACTGTCAGGAAATTTCTCCTTAGTTCTAAGTTGCTTCTCTCCTTGTTTAGTTTCCACCCATTGCTTCTTGTTCTACCCCCAGGTGCCTTGGAGAATAGTTTGACTCCCTCTTCTTTGTGGCAACCTCTGAGATATTGGAACACTGCTATCATGTCACCCCTGGTCCTTCTTTTCATTAAACTAGACATACCCAGTTCCTGCAACCATTCTTCATATGTTTTAGCCTCCAGTCCCCTAATCATTTTTGTTGCTCTTCTCTACACTCTTTCTAGAGTCTCAACATCCTTTTTACATCGTGGCGACCAAAACTGTATGCAGTATTCCAAGTGTGGCCTTACCAAGGCATTATAAAGTGGTATTAACACTTCGCGTGATCTTGATTCTATCCCTCTGTTAATGCAGCCTAGAACTGTGTTGGCTTTTTTGGCAGCTTCTGCACACTGCTGACTCATATTTAAATGGTTGTCCACTAGGACTGCAAGATCCCTCTCACAGTTACTACTGTTGAGCAAGGTACCACATATACTGTACCTGTGCATTTTGTTTTTCTTGCCTACATGTAGAACCTTACTTTTTTCACCATTGAATTTCATTTTGTTTGATAGCGCCCAATGTTCAAGTCTGTCAAGATCCTTCTGTATCTTGAGCCTACCTTCTGGAGAGTTGGCTATTCCTGCCAGTTTGGTGTCATCTGCAAATTTGATGAGTTCCCCATTTATCCCCTCGTCCAAGTCATTGATGAAGATGTTGAAGAGTACTGGGTCTAAAACAGAGCCTTGGGGTACTCCACTGCATACTTCCCTCCATGTACCGTGTTTCCCCGAAAATAAGACAGGGGCTTATATTTTTTTGACCCCCAAAAAATGCCCCTGGCCTTATTTTCGGGGATGGCTTATTATTTTTGGGGTGCAGGCAGGCCGCGACGCACCACTTACTGAAGTTCGGCAGCTCCGTGGTCTCTCGGCTAATCTGTTTAGGGGGAAAAAAATCTTGCATAGTGCAGAAACTCTTCTCGCGAGAATTAGCAAGTTCTCGAAGCGAGAAGAGTTTCTGCACTATGCAAGATTTTTTTCCCTAGCCGAGGGAAACCCCAGAGCTGTCAAACTCCAGTAAGTGGTGAGTTTTGCGGTTGGGCGGAGTTTGGAGCTTTGGGGCGAAGGATGGGGCGGGGCGGGGCGGTGAGCGAGCAACCGATGTAGCGGCGGAAGGCAGAGCAGAAGGGGCAGCAGGCTTACCTTAGGGAAAGCGGGCGGCGGGTGGAAGGCAAAGCCAGGGCAGGCAATGCTGAGTCCGGCTTAGCCGGGCAGAGATGCGGGGCTCTGCACCTTGGTCCTCCCCTGCATCACCAAGAGGCCGGATCCCCAAGATCCCAGCAGGGACGAGCTCCCCAAATCCTCTGGCCTGCATAAAGAGGCACCGCACGGCCCCGCAAGAGCCCCCCGGAGGGTCTGCAGAGAAGCGACCCCCGCCGGTGGGGATCAGATGGCCCGCTTGGCTGGGATCTGCCGCCGCTTCCCTCGCTCACCCACCTGCCCGCCCGTTCGGATCTGCCTTCCGCCGCCTCCCTCGCTTGCTCACCCGCCTCCCTCGCTCACCCGCTGCCTCCTTCGCTCACCCACCTGCCCGCCCGTTCGGATCTGCCTTCCGCCGCCTCCCTCGCTTGCTCACCCGCCTCCCTCGCTCACCCGCTGCCTCCTTCGCTCACCCACCTGCCCGCCCATTCGGATCTGCCTTCCGCCGCCTCCCTCGCTTGCTCACCCGCCTCCCTCGCTCACCCGCTGCCTCCTTCGCTCACCCACCTGCCCGCCCGTTCGGATCTGCCTTCCGCCGCCTCCCTCGCTTGCTCACCCGCCTCCCTCGCTCACCCGCTGCCTCCTTCGCTCACCCACCTGCCCGCCCGTTCGGATCTGCCTTCCGCCGCCTCCCTCGCTTGCTCACCCGCCTCCCTCGCTCACCCGCTGCCTCCTTCACTCACCCACCTGCCCGCCCGTTCGGATCTGCCTTCCGCCGCCTCCCTCGCTTGCTCACCAGGCCTCCCTCGCTCACCCGCTGCCTCCTTCGCTCACCCACCTGCCCGCCCGTTCGGATCTGCCTTCCGCCGCCTCCCTCGCTTGCTCACCCGCCTCCCTCGCTCACCCGCTGCCTCCTTCGCTCACCCACCTGCCCGCCCGTTCGGATCTGCCTTCCGCCGCCTCCCTCGCTTGCTCACCCGCCTCCCTCGCTCACCCGCTGCCTCCTTCGCTCACCCACCTGCCCGCCCGTTCGGATCTGCCTTCCACCGCCTCCCTCGCTTGCTCACCTGCCTCCCTCGCTCACCCGCCGCCTCCTTCGCTCACCTGCCTTCTGCCGCCGCCTCCCTCGCTTGGATTAGCCGAGCCTTTTGGCACACACCCGGAGTTTGGCAGCCCCGTGATCTCTGCTATTCTGTTTAGGAAAAAAAACCTGCATAGTGCAGAAACTCTTCTTGCTGCGAGAAGTTGTTAATTGCTCGCCTCGCGAGAAGAGTTTCTGTAGTATACAAGGTTTTTTTCCTAAACAGAATAGCCGAGACACCGCGGAGCTGTCAAACTCCAGTAAGTGGCGTGTCTCGTGGTGGGGTGGAGTTTGGGGGTTTCGGGTGGGGGTGGGGCGGCCTGTGCCGGTGAGCAAGCGAGGCAGCGGCGGAAGGCAGATCCGAACGGGCGGGCAGGTGGGTGAGCGAGGGAGGCGGCGGGTGAGCGAGGGAGGCGGGTGAGCAAGCGAGGCAGCGGCGGAAGGCAGATCCGAACGGGCGGGCAGGTGGGTGAGCGAGGGAGGCGGCGGGTGAGCGAGGGAGGCGGGTGAGCAAGCGAGGGAGGCGGCGGAAGGCAGATCCGAACGGGCGGGCAGGCGGGTGAGCGAGGGAGGCGGCAGGTGAGCGAGGGAGACGGGTGAGCAAGCGAGGGAGGCGGCGGAAGGCAGATCCGAACGGGCGGGCAGGTGGGTGAGCGAAGGAGGCGGCGGCAGAAGGCAGGTGAGCGAGGGAGGCGGCTCAAGCCCTGCACTTGTGGGCTCACTGTACCCGACCGGCCTCGGAGACAGGAGACAGCCCCTCTGCCAAGAGAGAGGGGGCGTGTTTAGAAAAGACAAGCGTGTGCACGGCTGCTTCTGCTGCTGAGCCCGGTTGGAAGTTTGGCTTCTAGCCGGGCTCAGGCGAGGAACTGGTGGCTGTTTGCAGGGGATTCCAATGCCACTCTTTTGGCTGGGAGAGAGAGAGAGTGTGCCACCGCAAAAAGAGCGGCTCCCGGCATGCCCCCCCCTTTCCCCCGGAAGTAGTTGGGGGGGCTTATTATCGGGGCGGGCCTTACTTCAAAGCATGTCCCGAAAAGCCCTGTGGGGCTTAGTTTCGGGACAGGTCTTATTTTCGGGGAAACACGGTAGATGCAGTTCCATTGAGCACTAAACGTTGAGTGCGGTTGGTTAGCCAGTTTTGAATCCATCTGGTGATGTTGCTGTCCATCCCACATTTTCCTACTTTATCTAGTAGTAGGTTATGGTCTACTTTGTCAAATGCCTTACTGAAGTCCAAGTAAACCACATCGACAGCATTCCTCTGGTCCACTAATTTTGTCACTTTATCAAAGAATGCAATAAGATTAGTCTGGCATGATTTGTTTTTGATAAACCCATGTTGGCTTTTGGTTATTACTTTGTTTGCTTCTAGGTATTCGTTGATTACTTTTATGTTTGATATTAGAGCAGATAATGCTGGCTGGAATAACTGAATAAGTTTGGTATAGCTCTGTAACAGAGTTCTCAGACCTACCCTCAGTTATTGTAGATAAAATCTGGGAAGCTATCTCAGAAAAGAGCAATTCAAGTTTTTGTCATTGTGTCCATTTAGTCCGGACTAGCCCTAAATCTAGTCCCATACTGACAATAGGGATTGATTCTAAAAAGAAATTACCAAATGCTCCTAATGCTCCCAAATGCTACTAAGATGCAAATAAAATGGTCACTATCTGGTTGGCTCTTCAGCCAAAATATGTATATGAAAAGGATCCAACTCTTTGAGATTACAGTGTAAATCATCAAGGATGTTTTCTGACCAGTTTACTGTGAAAATTCAGTGGGAACCAAGCAAAATACTTCAGAATGGATAACAAACTGTGTTGGATTCAGTTTCAGGCTAGAAGGTACATGGGGGGGGGTCAGCAAAAAAAGGAAGAATGTGGGAAAAATACTTTGTGCAATTTTCGAAACATAGAAATTGCTAATACTGTTTTAATCAGTTTCTTATAATATTTTTAAATGTTTTTATTACTGCTGTATGTGTTTTCTGCTGCTCTGATGTTTTAGAATGATGATTTTTAACTATTACGCACTGTGCAGCACCTAATGCATCAAATAAATAAAGATAAAATTAAACACATGGAACATTTTGAAAGGTATTTTTGAGTGGTAGGCAGTGAAATTCTCCTTCCAATTCTTACTCTGATGAAAAAAATATTTACAGACAATTTGTCCTCTTGCACTTAATTTAAATACAAGGTTTCCAGGAATAAAGATCCTATTTTTCAGCACACAATGACCTCTTCATTGGTCCTCATCTCCGATTTCTCACACTTCAATTAAATTCTAAAGAAATCACTGCCAGAGGAACTGTTTCAGGAGAAGAGCTATCACAATTGTGAATGTAAAAATCCTGCTCTTGAGAAATTTATGGAGAATTTCTCCTTCTGGAGAAATTCAGAGAAATTATCTACCCAATTTCTCTCTTCACTAAATTCCTGGAGAATTCTGAAAAGCTATTTATGCCCAGTTCTACAGTTTAGCATTTGTTATTGTTAGTTGCGAAGTCGTGTCCAACCCATCGCAACCCCATGGACAACATGCTCTGTCCTACACATTGGCAAAAAGAATCAGAATAAAAAATACAAACTTGGAGGAAACGAACTTGTAGACGACCCTCACTCTGTCAAAGACCTTGGAATACTCATATCCAACGACCTAAGTGCTAGAGCCCACTGTAACAACATTGCCAAAAAGGCACTAAGAGTTGTTAATCTAATCTTGCGTAGCTTCTTCTCTGGCAACATTACACTGCTAACCAGAGCATACAAAACATTTGTTAGACCAATTCTGGAATACAGCTCACCTGTCTGGAACCCGCACTGCATAACAAACATTAATACAATCAAGAGAGTCCAGAAATATTTCACTAGAAGAGTCCTCCACTCCTCTGCTCGCAATAAAATACCTTATTCCACCAGACTTGAAATATTGGGATTAGACAATTTACAACTACGTCGCCTCCAATCTGATCTAAACGTAGTTCATAAAATAATATATCAAAAAGTCCTTCCTGTCAATGATTACTTCAGCTTCAACCGCAACAATACACGAGCACATAATAGATTCAAACTTAATGTAAACCATTCCAAACTCGACTGCAGAATATACGACTTCAGCAACAGAGTGATCAATGCCTGGAATGCACTACCTGACTCTGTGGTTTCCTCCCCAAACCCCCAAAACTTTAACCTTAGACGGTTTACAGTAGACCTCTCCCCATTTCTAAGAGGTCTGTAAGGGGCGTGCTTAAGCGCACCACTGTGCCTACCGTCCCTGTCCTACTGTCCTATTGTCCTCGATTATCGGTACTTTTACTTATGTTATGTTTATACAAACGTACCTCCAGGCCTTCCTGTCCTCTACCATCCTCTGGAGTCCATTTAAGGTCATGCCTACTGCTTCAGTGACTCCATCCAGCCACCTCATGTCGTCCCCTTCTTCTTTTGCCCTCAATCTTTCCCAGCATTAAGCTCTTCTCCAGTGAGTCCTTCCTTCTCATTAGGTGGTCAAAGTATTTGAGTTTCATCTTCAGGATCTGGCCTTCTAAAGAGCAGTCAGGATTGATCTCCTCTAGGACCAACCCGTTTGATCGCCTTGCAGTCCAAGGGACTCGCAGGAGTCTTCTCCAGCACCATAGTTCAAACGCCTCAATTCTTTGGCGCTCAGCCTTTCTTATGGTCCAACTTTCACAGCCATACATTGCAACTGGAAAACCATAGCTTTGACTATACGCACTTTTGTTGGCAGGGTGATGTCTTTGCTTTTTAGTATGCTATCTAGATTTGCCATAGCTTTCCTCCCCAGGAGCAACTTCTTTTAATTTCTTGGCTGCAGTCCCCCCCATCTGAGGTGATCTTGGAGCCCAGGAAAATAAAATCTGTCACTACCTCCATTTTTTCCCCATCTATTTGCCAAGAATTGGGAGGGCCGTATGCCATGATCTTAGTTTTCTTAATGTTGAATTTCAAGCCAACTTTTACATATTAATATATACTAAATGTTGCAAGTTTATTCAAATTTTTTAATTGAACATTACATCTTAATTCAGATACTTTTAATCATATTTTAATCATTCTCTGTTTGAAATCAGACATTATATATTTGAAATCACACTTCCCAATTTTCTATAGCAAAGAATCATAGCTGGGTATGTCCCTACTAAATATGAATTCCTTTAAAAAAACACAGTACCACTGTGCTATATTCTTGTAGCTAGCCTAAGTTGGCTATCCTAAACATTTTATCTACAAGCTTTGAAAAAGCAAAAGGGTTTTCTTTTCAATCTAACTCTTTCTTAATATGAACTCATATATTGTTTGTCTGGGAAGGTTCATTTGCACACTACCTACTTTTAGACTGCCTTTTCTGTATTGCATTCTTCAAACCAAATCTATCCTCATTTTTAAGGAAATCAAGTCAAACTTTTCCACAAAGGCAGACAGCTATTAAAGATATATTATTACCAGATGCTTTGAGAATTTCCATATAATCAGAAGCCAACATGAGTTAACTGGAAAAATATTAACCCATCCAACGCCAATGAATACTGAAGCCTACTACAGGCTGACTCAATTGTTACACCACTATGTCACAATTGATTGATTCATCTTGAATCAAATACTGCATGAAGATGTTGGCATCTCACCCTCTTAGTAAAGATGAGGTATTGTGGGAGAAAAGGATGTAAAATAGGTGGTGATGAGGAATGAAAGCCACCTGCCATTTTTAGTTAAGGAAGAATAAATATGCAATAAATATGCATGATTGGATAGTGCCTTATAGCCTGAAATTAGAATTCCTTGGAATTCCTTGTAAAATGCAGAAAGATCAATGACCCCTTAATATTAACTCCAAATACAGCAAGTCACATTTTGCTTTTTGAAGTAGTATTCACAGCAGTTTTGCACTTCCTGGGACTCCTATTAGAAAAAAATTGTTTACGGATTGTGGGCTAAATTCATCTTGAAAATATCTAGGTTAGTCCTCATCACAGGCATTCTCACATTAGGAAATCTTGTAGAATTACTCTGGCTTCAGGCAACAAGCTTAAACAAACCATAATGTGGCTTAGTGTGTCATGTGAAACAGATTTCTCTTTGATGAGTAGTAATTTATTAGTGGGAAGCTTGAGTTTCCAACAAAAATATTTCATCCAATGCTTTACATGTTCAGCCTTTTTCTTACAGTTAAAGAGGAATATGAATCTTGGGATACGAATCAGGTTCAAATGTTGGGTAGCTGGTTCCTGCACTTTATCTAATGACCATAAAAGAGCACACATAGCCAGGATTTTCTCTTCATAGAATTCTAGAATTGAAAGGAGCTAGTTATGCCCTCAATGCCAACCACTTGCTCATTTCAGGAATCCAAAATATATCAGTCGCAACAAATGTCTGTTCAGTTGCTGTTAAACACATTCAGCCAAGGAGAGCCCCACCCCACTAGATAATTGGTTCCATGGTCAAACTGCTCTGACATTAGGACATTTTTCCTAGCACTAAACCAAAACTGCCTTTCTATAATTTAACACTGTACCATGGATTAATAGAGAACAAGATGTGACCTTTAGTCAGATACTTGAAGTCTTCTCAGTCATCTTTTCTGAAGACTAAACAAATCCAGTTCACTCAGTCTCTCCTTTGCTCATTCTTGCTGTCCTTATTTATACTTGTTCTTAATGAGCAGCCCGGTTTAGACAGCCCCATTATATGCATTCAAGCAAGCAATTATTCTATATTCTATGTTCAAAGCCTTTTAGTTGTGTTGCAACATGGAGGAGGAAGAGGAGCCTTCATTTGGTCACCAAGACCTCACCTGAGCTGGAATATTGAAATGGAATGGAAATTTTTCTGGGGATTTTGTTTAGCCCATGAATACAATCCTGAGAAAACACAGACTTCGACCACTCCTTGTGTGTTCAGCACCGTATATGAATGAATCACCTTAACAGAGCCAGAATTGAAGTCCAGCCATGCAGAATAGAGCAAAATCCACTACTTGTCTTAGCAACTGTACTCTTAAATGCAGCTTCATTTTCTACTCCTAAGTCACATTTAGCTCCTGCTCAACTCCACTATACTTTGCATATGCATTTCTTCTAAGTTGTACAGTATACTTGTACATCTATTGTTTTCTTCTAAGTGACATATTTTACATTTATCTTAAGTACACTTAATTCTATCCTGGACTTAGGACTATTAATGGCTCCCAATTGGGATAGCTATATATTACCTCTAATAAAAGAACAAAGTGTAGGACTCTATGTAGCCATAGCTGGAAAAAACACAAATGAGCAAGGACAATTGTATTCAAGTCCTGCTTCTGGTCCTTCATTTGGCAACTGGACAGCCAATATGGTGTTGGACTAGATGGGTCTTCCAGTTTGATCCAGCAAGGTCTTATTTTTTTTAATATTCTTAGAATTGATTATGCTGCTGACATCTATTCTGAAATGTGCTAGAGGTAATTTATACACCAACTACAGAGGCATCCTAAAGTGTTAATGATGAGAACCTCCACTCCCTGTCTTGCCTGTTTCAGCTAATAATTTACTGTCACCCTATTTTAACTATTTATTTATTTATTTGGGAGTTCTTCTGTGCCGCCCTAAGGACTCAGGGCGGGATTAGAGCAGCAATGCCTTTTTCTCCAAACTAAGTGGCCATATCATTTTAACCAATGCACAGGTGCACAGGTTCGCCTGTGCACCAATTGCGACCATACTTGGAGAAGGAGGCTCTACTCACGGTCACTCACGCCCTTGTCACCTCTCGACTGGACTACTGCAATGCGCTCTACATGGGGCTGCCCCTGAAGAGTATTCGGAGACTTCAACTGGTGCAAAATGCAGCTGCGCGTGCTGTGGTGGGTGTTTCAAGGTACACCCACGTAACACCTATACTCCGCCAGCTGCATTGGCTGCCCATTGGTCTCCGGGTACAATTCAAGGTGCTGATCATCATCTTTAAAGCCCTACATGGCTTAGAACCAGGCTATCTCTGGGACCGCATTCTGCCGCATTCCTCCCTCCGACCGGTCAGGTTCCACAGAGTGGGTCTCCTCCAGCCAAACAGTGTCGACTGTCAGCCAAACAGTGCCGACTGGCGGGGCCTAGGGGGAGGGCCTTCTCTGTAGGGGCCCCTGCTCTCTGGAACCAACTTCCCCCAGAGATCCGAATTATCCCCACCTTGCTGGCCTTCCGAAAAGCCATTAAGACATGGCTCTTCCTGCAGGTGGGGTGAGTTGAGACGATTTTATATCTGATGTCTCCCCCATGTATGTATGGTGTGTGTGTGTGTGTGTGTGTGTGTGTATATATATATATATATATATATATATATATATATATATATATATATATATATATATATATATATATATATATATATATATACACACTGTTTTTAAGTTCTTCTTTAATAATTTGTTTGGTGTTTTTTATAAAATGTTGTACGCCGCCCTGAGTCCTGAGGGAGTAGGGCGGCATAGAAAAACTACCAAATAAATAAATAAATAAATTAAATAAATAAATAAATAAAATTAGGTGTTTATACATAGGTTTGGCTGTATTCTGATATTTTGTCCCCTTAAGGATAATTAAGAAAAGTATCATTCAGATACATTTTCTTTCCTGATTTACTTTTTCTTTTTACAAATAACACTCATTTTGCTGAGATTCACTATATTTTCTCATATTAAGATATTTTGTAATATGAAAATATTTCAATTATTGCCATCGCAGAATACAAATCAAGCCTCTTCTTCAAACAAGGGGATGACTAGGCTGGCTTATCAGATAACTTTTGAGCATAAAGATTTTGGATCAAAGTTCTAAAGAGAGGATTTGTGTTCTACAGGAATCGTATATTATGTGGAAAATATACAGAGCTCTGTAGCTAAATGGTATTTGAAGTGACTCATTTTTCAAATGTTGTTAAAGTCGTGGGGAACATTGTCCTGAAGCAGCTGAGTGTGCTTAAGCAACCGGCTGCAGAACCAACATCTGTAGCCAAGAGTGGGGCTGTGGCTCTTTCTGAGAAAACTCTTCCCTTCTGAAGGACGCTGGGATCAAGCCCAGCTGTATTCCTTCAGGAAAAAAATATGTGTCTTTGATATCTACCAGATGTAAAAAAAAAACCCAAACCCTCCCAAATATGGTTAAAAAAACCCCAGCAAAAATCATGCCATTATCACTAAGACATACTGCTTAAACCAACTTTCTTATATATATTTTTTACAAAAAAGGTGGAAAAGCCTAAAATGTTAAGCCTCTTCGTGCTGTTTAAATGTTATTTTTCATGGTTAAAAGTTCATGCTCCAATGAACCTAAGGAGCTGTTGTAAAATAATAAATGTAAGTTGGCTTCATCCAGAGTTTGAGTAACAGAATTATAGCTTAGGAGGATATTTTCTTTTTCTGCTGCAATTATCTAGATAATTATGAGAATAAGGGTTGAAGGCAGGAGAGAGTCAGAGGGATGAAACTCGAATTCAACAAGGTTCCTTGCCACTTAATCCAGTGCTATACAGTATAGGGTACTTTTCCAAAGATCTTTGCACAGTATAAGAAAAAAGTTATATTTCTTGGATTCAGTGCTCCCCCTAATGGAAGACGAGTGCTTCTTTAGCTGTTGGAGAACTTGGCCGAATAGTCTCAGGAAAAACATATGGAGACAAATTGAAACAGTAATAATGGATATAAAGAAAGAAAGTACACTAAAATACATTGGCCTTGAATGAGTGTTCTGTAAATTCTATGTTCTATGTTCTAGTGATAGCTAACGTACATCCCTGAGTTTTCATGTACAGTATATATTCTGAGAAGGGCCAAGTCTTGATCTAGCTTCCTACTGAAGTTAAGCTAAATCTTGTTTTTTTAATTTTGTGGGACACTTTTACAAAGAGGCAAATGAAGCAAATCTCAGTTGTAACGACAATATTTCTGTCTTGAGCTTTACCATTTAATTTTCCCAATGTCTTTACAATATATAGGTTAAAGACTTTAAATTACTTGGTGGTGCATAAGTACTATTTATTATAGAATTTTAATTATTCAAATTGTATTCCAGAAATTTTCTCAAATTTCATTTTAGTATCTATTTGTTTAAATATAGCATCTACTATACAGTATGAAACCAGCATGTATCTATCTAACATGGGAAATGGATTCCCTTAATAAGTATGAATTAGATTTTAATGTTGAATTTGGTACAGTTAAGACTCCTGCTCCATTTTCTTTGATTAAATTGTTTCTATATCTTTATATCTTTGCAAATTATTGACAAATCAATCCTGATTATGCTGAAGTTACTGTATTTTTCGGAGTATAAGACGCACCGGAGTATAAGACCTTAGTTTTGGGGGAGGAAAACAAGGAAAAAAGGCCTCTGCCTCCCAGCAATTTGCCAAACAGCAAACAGCAAACAGTACAGATGATATACACTGTTTGCTGTGTATTTCTATGCATGTGTGCCTGACCCATAGAAATGGCAAAGAATTGGAGAAATGTACATTTATGGCAGTATATTAATCCCAGAAAGTTTTCTTAAATGTAATCACACTAACTCCTCCCAATTATTTAAATAGATCTACTCCAAACATGACTAAGTCAGGGTTTCTCAGCTGCCTTCTTTTAATACTAATACTTAATACTAATACTTAATACTAAAACAGGACATTTCAGATTATACTTTTACAGATCTTTAAAATTGATGTGGCTTTCTGGAAGCATTCTCTGCTATTTAAAAGAAGATACAATAGCACTGGGCCTCTTCAGCGCAAGCATTTATTTTAAAAAGCTTCTTCATTTTGTTAAGTTGTCTAGAACAATAATAAAGCAGTCTTTAAAAAATAAGTCTAATAATTTGAACACTCTACAAACATTTAACAAAATAACATATTAACAGAATCTGCCTCTACCTAGGATAGAACTCACAACCTCCTGATTGTGAGGCAAGAGCTCTAGCTCTGAGCCATAGCAGCTATAGCTTGCCTCCTTTCGATTTCAGCAGCCTAATATTGCCAGCAGTTTATCTCCCAGCAATTTATCACATTACAGCCACCGTAGTTAGTTTCATTTTACCACGTGGCTTGCAAGCCTGTCAGCTGTAGATCGGGAGGCAGTTTATCTCTTCGTGTGCTCTTCTTGTGCTTTGCCCTGTTTGCTGCAAAGAGGTAAATTGTTGGCAGGCAGAGGCTAAAGGGTGGGGGTGGCTGGGTGGGGCTGCATTCGGTGTATAAGACGCACCCAGGTTTTCACCCTCTTTTTGAGGGTAAAAGGGTGCGTCTTATACTCCGAAAAATACGGTATTTCATTCTGCAGGTTTTCTAGGGAAAAAAGTTTATCCAAACTTCCAAAAACCTATCTTTGTTGCCAAGGAGATTTTGGGCACACTATATATCTCTGCTAAATACATTGATTTGTAGGAATCTTCTTCCCCTATCTATTAATTTATTATATATGTACTTTGACACATGTATGCTTTGTTTAAATCCATTTCACAGTGATATAGTTTGCAAGTAACTTTCCCACATCTACACTGATGTAATTTTTCTAAATGTATCATGATTTACCCAATTTCATTCTGCTAAACAATATGTCTGCTTGTTGCTCCCTGTGCCATGATTGAATCCACTTTAGCTAATTTATTTTATCTCTCTATTATGCTGTTTCAGTTCTTCTCTCATCTTGTTTCTGGATTTTAGATAAAATAAAGATATTATATTTATAGCTTTTATCCAGGGGTGGGCTGCTGGGGGTTTGCAGGGGTTTGAGAGAATCTCTAGCTAAGATTCTGTGCAGTTTGGAGAACCCCCAAATCCCACTCCTGGCTGGTCCCGCCCACCCCACTCCTCCCAGGATTCCCCATGCGGCCCGTTTTGGATGCAGGTAAGTGCAGGGTGCACACGGAGACTCGGGGAGGGTGAAAAACGGGCCTACCGGAAGTTCGGGAGGCTGTTTTTGCCCTCCCGGAGGCTTAAGGAAAGCCTCAGGAGCCCGGAGAGGGCAAAAAGCCCCCCCGGCTGTGGTGCAGGAGGCCAACTAAGCCACGCCCACCAGGGCCATATCCACCCAGCAACCAGGCAGAGAACCCCTTGCTAAAAATTTTGAAGCTCACCCCTGCTTTTATCCTTGTTCAGTAGTATAGGATCAGATATATCAGCTTGGTTCACAGAGATGAGTCATAGGTTGCTTTGGTGTTAACCTATTGTATAAACCCAGAAGTTGTGGAATGTAATATACAGTACATTCAGAAAGTATTCAGACCCCTTTACTTTTTTCAATTTTGTTATGCTGCAGCCTGGTTCTATAGTTGTTGATATTCATTTTTTTCTCATTAATTTACATTCAGTACCCCATAATGACAAAGTGAAAACAGAATTTTAGAAATATCTGTAAGTTTATTTAAAAAGAAAAAACTGAAATATCACATTGGCATAAGTATTCAGAACCTTTGCAACAACACGTGAAATTTAGCTCTAGTGCCTCCCATTTCTCTTGATCGTTGTTGACATGTTTCCACACCTTGAATGGAGTCGACCTGTGGTAAATTGACTGGACATGATTTGGAAAGGCACACACCTCTCTACAGAAGGCATAACAGCTGACAATACATACTGTAGCAGAGCAAAAGCCATGAGGTCAAAGAAACTGCCTGTAGACCTTAGAGACAGGATTATTGCAAGGCACAGATCTGGGGAAGGCTACAATAAAATTTCTGCTGCACTGAAGGTTCCTAAGAGCACAGTGGCCTCCATAATTCTGAAATGGAAGACATTTGGCGCAACCAAGACTCTTCTAAGAGCTGGACACCCGGTCAAACTGAGCAATCGGTGGTGAAGGGCCTTAGTAAGAGAAGTGACCAATAACCTGATGTCACTCTGGGTTCCAAAGATCCTGTGTGAAAATGGGACAAAGTTCCAGAAGGACAACCATCACTGCAGCCATCCACCAATCTGGGCTTTATGGAAGAGTAGCTAGATGGAAGCCTCTCCTCAGTGCAAAACACATGAAAGCCCTCTTAAGAGTTTGTTCCCCACAGTCTGAGAGTCCTTCAGGTGCTTTTTTGCAAACTACAAGTGAGCTTTCACTTGGAGTTTGATCAGTGGAGATCAGCGGATAGCTGCAGTGATGGTTGTCCTTCTGGAACTTTGACATTATGGGCTACTGAATGTAGATTAAAGAGAGAAAAATGCATTTCAACAACTATAGAATCAGGCAGCAGCATAACAAAATTGACAAAAATGAAGGAGGTCTGAATACTTTCTGAAGGCACTGTGTATACCAGGATGCAATACCATATGTAATCAGTCATGGTTAAAAGCAAGCATGGCTTAACATACATTGGCCATTCCTCTATTGGCCATTCCCTATTGCCCTATCTCAGTCTATCAACACATACAATAGCTAACAAGAGTCCCTCATGTCCAAATTCAATTCCTTTGTATTAAAAAAGAGTTGACATGGAATAAGCAATCATCTTAGATTTGCCCCAAACCACAGAAGTATTAAGCTCCTCCTGCAATATCTTTTGCCTGAGGAGCAGATCTTGCTCTTGCTTGATCTACTCCACACACTGGAGAGAAGGGCCGAAGCAAGGAGCTTCTTTATTCAGTCAAAAAACCCTGTTTTAATTTGTGTTTGGAATAAACATTAAAACATTAGTGTACTTATTAACAAGAACTAATTCAGTGAAAGCACATTGAAAAGACACAGATCTTAACTGTTTGTACAGCATATCTTAGAATTTAATCAAATGTTTTGTGAGGGCAAATGCCATCTTGGTAAGAATATACATTGAAAATAAGAATAATAAGCTTTTCATGGTTTTCTAAGTATTTATATATTATTTTATTAACTGCATACACCCATTCTGTTCACCACCAACCAAAGACAAGGAGGATAGTAAATATGGCAGGAATTGTATTAAGATTCAGCAAGATCTTAATAAGCTAGAATAATAGGCAGAAATCAGCAAGATGAATTTCAACAATGTCAAGGCCTTAATCTGAATAGGATAAATTAAAGGCATAAGCATACAATACAAGTGAAAAGAGTGTGGGGGACTTAAAGGCTGGACATGAACTGACAGTATATTCAACTACAAAAAAAGCAATACAGGTAGCCTTCGACTTATAACCATTCATTTAGTGACCATTTGAAGTTACAATGACACTGAAAAAAATGACCGATTACCATTTTTCATACTTCCGACCATTGCAGCATCCCCATGGCCACATGATGAAATTTGGATGCTTGACAACTGGCATGTATTTATGATGGTTGCAGTGTCCCAGAGTAATGTGATTATCTTTTGTGACCTTCCGACCAGCAAAGTCAGTGGGGAAGCCATATTCACTTAACAACTGTATTTAACAACTGCAGTGATTCACTTAACTGTGGCAAGAAAGGTCATAAAATGTAGCAAAAGTCATTTAACAATTATCTTGTTTAAAGTGACCAGACGTCCCGATTTTGGCGGGACAGACCCGCTTTTTAATGATTTGTACCGCGTCCCGTCCGTCCTCTAAAAAGTCCCGATTTTTTGAAAGAATGCACGACTAGGGCATTCTTTCCAAAAATCGGCCTGAAAGGGCGGCGTGCGAGATTGGAGGGAGTTAAAACTCGGGGAAGGCAGCCATGTCGGGCTCCGTGGTGGCCAAACCGTGGCGCATGCGCCAAACGTCGCACATTGGATGATTGCAAGTGGCGCATTGCAATCATCCAATGGACAGGAAAGGCGCGGGGATGGCAAGCTGGTTGTAACGACGGCCAGAGGGCCCTCCCCCTGACTGGAGCCCCACCTTGGGTGTCACCCAGCCCCACGGCGAGGGTCGCAGGAGGAGCTCAGCTGCGGGCCGCTGCCGCCCTCTCCCTCCGAGCCGCTCGGCACCCGCGCCCTCCTCCATCGGCAACCCTGGCCCACCCAAGAACCGCGCTCGCTGTCTGCGGCCGGCCGGAGCGAGTCGGGACTGCTGTCCGACCGGCGCCGGCCGTTTTGGCCAGGCTAAAAACGTCGGGGCTCCTTTGGCCACAGCCCGCCTCACCTCCCCGGCTTTGGAGACCGAGGCGCCGCCGACCAGCCTTGCTCCGCTTGGCGGTTACAAAGGAGCGCCCGAGCCGCGGTCGGCGAAAGTCCATCGGCGGAGCCAAGGAAGCGGCAGCCCCCGATCCCGCCAGCCCATTTACCCGCCCCCGCCGGTGAGCCCCAGCCGCCGCCGCCTCGCCCGCAGAGCAGCAGCGGCGTGTCCAGCCATGGCGAAGGCGGCGCCGCTGGACGACGACTACAACTTCGTCATCAAAGGCGAGGAGGGGGCGTGTGGGGGGGCGGGCTCTCCCCTGCAGGGACGGCCGGCCACGGCTCGTGGGGGGCGAAAGACAAATACAACTTTCGGCGGGCACGGCTTTGCAAGGACTCTTCACGGTCTACAAGCCGCCGGGCATGCACTGGAGGGCGGTGAAGGACACGGTGGAGAGGCGCCTGATGCAGCCCCGCCCTCTTGAAACGGCCGGCGTTGCGGTGGGCGGGGCGGCCCGAGCGAAGGAGTCGCATCCAAGATGGCCCTCGGGCCGGCGCTGGCTCAGCCGGCCGGGGCCGCCGCCGCAGCCTTCCCGCTGCCGGGGCAGCCGGGACTGGGGGCCCAGCCGCAGGGGCAGCAGCAGCTGGACACCGACATTAGCATTCTTTTGCCCTCTGCGCATGCACAGCATTCAGCGCATGCACAGAGGGCAAAACTCAAATGGCGGCGTCCAGGCGGCCCCGCCCCCGTCCCGCTTAAAAAAAAAATCTGGTCACTTTAATCTTGTTATGTGTTATGTGTTAAATTATGTGTTAAATTATGGTTGTAAGTCGAGGACTACCTACACGATCCTGGATTGCATCAGTAAAATTATAATGCTAAGTCAAGTCACAGCCCCTTTCTATTCTGCATAGTTAATCACACTTAGAATATTGTGTTCAGTGCATTTTGGAAAGGACCAGTGATGGGTTCTAAATCCCATCGCTACCAGTTCACATGCACGCTCATGCGTGTGCGTGACACTTCTGCGCATGCACAGAACCTTCTGTGCATGCACATCCGGGGTAGGTGGGCGGAGCCTCCCACCACCGCCGCTACCGGTTCATAGAACCAGACCATACCGGTAGCAATCCACCGCTGGAAAGGACACTATCAGACTGGAATGTATCTAGGAGAGAGCATGCAAGATGGTAAAGAATCTGGAAAGTTAGTGAGGGGTGCAGCTGGAAGCTTTGGCTATGTTTAACCTGGAGAAGAGCAGACTGCAGAGAAACATCATAGCTTGTTCTTTCAGGCACAGGGGTCTAAATTGCAGGGAAGCAGATTTTGATATCTAAAAAAAGGTTCTACTAGTATGTATGCTTAACAAACAGATTGGGAGGGGGAGAATAGAGGTGAACTATCCTTCTATTTAAGCAGAAACTAGATAGCCATCTGTTAGGGATACCATAATAGCGGGTTCCTTCACTGTCGAAGGGTTGGACCAGATGAGTCCATTAGAATTCAGCTTCTAATTAATTCAAATAAAGAAATAATTTTCACAAGGCTTTTTCCAATCCTTACATTCTATGGTTCTATGATAATTTCAGATAGTTTGAAGCAATACAGATGACCCTTGATTTATGACTACAATGTACAATGTAGTCGTAAGTCAAGGACTTGAAAAGTGAAAAGATATTAAGAACAGTTGCAGGAATTGGGTATGTCTAGTCTAGTAAAAAGAAGGACTAAGGGCAATATGATAGCAGTGTTCCAATGTTTGAGGGACTGCCAAAAAGAAGAGGGGGTGAACCTATTTTCCAAAGCACTTGAAGGCAGTAGGTGCAGAAAATGTTTGAAAACTAACCAAGGAGAACATCAACCTAGAATTAAGGAGTAATTTCCTGACAGAACAATAAACCAGTGGAACAGCTGGCCTTTAAAAGTTGTGAGCGCTCCATCACTGGAGGCTTTTAAAAAGAGACTGGACAGCTATTTGTCTGAAATCGTGTAGGGTCTCCTGCTTGAGCAAAGGATTGGACTAGAACACCTCCAAAGTCCCTTCCAACTCTGTTATTCTGTTAATTGAGCCCAAAATTTCTGTTGATAAGCAAGACATTTATTAAGTGAGTTTTGCCCTATTTTACGACCTTTCTTGCCACATTTGTTAAGTGAATCACTGCAATTGTTCAGTTAGTAGCACAGTTGTTACGTTAATCTGGCTTCCCCATTGATTTTGCTTGTCAGAAGGTCACAAAAGGTGATCACATGACCCCAGGACATTGCAACTGTCATAAATATGAATCAATTGCCAAGCATCTGAATTTTGATCATGAGGATGCTGCAATGCTCATAAGTGTGAAAAATGATCATAAGTCACTTTTTTCAGTACATTGTAGTCACTAAATGAACTGTTGTAAATCAAGGACTACCTGTATCTTAATTTAAGTTCTCTTATTTAATACATAAGAAAGCCTGAAAATGATTCTTGCAATAATGGGAGAAAGTATTGGATCATGAAAGACACAGAAACTGGGACTACACTTCTGTGAACATTTACTTAAAGTAAGCAGCATTAAAAATCAATAGTTTTCCCTTGAAAGGAAACATGTACAACATACTAAATTCTTGGGGACCATTTGCAGAGGAAAGTAATTTGTTCTTCCCTAACCTCAGATTTTTTTCTTTCACATCTACTTTAGCACCAAATTAATATTACCTTCATTAAAATAATGAGAACAAAACCTGATGATTTGGGATTGTCATGGACAGAAGGGAAAGCATAGATTGATAAGCCTGTAAAGTGAGAAAATAACAATGTCTAAAATTGTCTATAATACAATATTAAATTGTGTTTCCTGGAACTCTTGGATTCAACAAGCAACATTCAGGGATTCCAGTGACAGATTCTATTTATATTGTATTACTGCAATATTGATTTAACATTTTGTTCTAATAAAATATATTATGTGAAACATATTTATTAATAAATTCCGCATTTATTTTTCACATTGAGAGGAGTTCCTTGGGAATCCAAAGTTTGAAGACTATTGTTCTAAGACAGGGGTTCAGATTCTCATTGTCACATTGTCGTGACGTGACGTATTGTGACTTTTTTCCCTTCGCTAAAACGGGGTTGGGGGTGGCCAGCACGGGCCGTGAGTTTGACACCCCTGTTCTAAGACATTGTTTCTCAACCTCAGCAACTTTAAGATGTATGGACTTAAGTACCAGAATTCCCCAGTCAGTGCTCACTAAGGCATACAACTGTGACCAAAGAATTAATAGCTAGGTTAGGACAACCATGAACATTTAAGTACAGATGGAATTTTTCTAAGACATAGATAACGTCTTCCACCTTTCAGTCTCTCCACTCTACTGACATTTGATTCTGATGCACAGAAACTCAGAGTTTGTATCACCTATCAACTACAAGAATATCAAAATAAAGCTATGTCTGAATGCTGAAACAAAAGTTTTCTGCTCTGACTTTATTCCTGTTCTGTAGTTCTTCCATAATTATGCAAAACAAGTCCCCACAGTGTCAGAATATGTTGCAGAGAAATCTGTTTGTATCTTACTTTGTTACTAATTTAGGCCTACCACATCTGGCTTGCAAAACTCTGGAGGCCTAGTAGATGGCAGGAAAAAAGGGACTTTCCCCATTATTACTATTTAATCTTATCTTCTTTAAAACAAGCAAAAGAGTAAATTCATGTACAAAATGAAACTATAGAATGATCAATTTGATTTTGCATAACATGGCATCTGAATCCAGCCACTGTATTTATAAATCTTGATGCTCTCTTAGTATGTTCTGTGAATTCAGCCACCATGGCTTATATAATAAACTATGGAAGTCCAACATATGAAATCAGTAAACATCTATCAAATACTGGTCTTAAAGTCATTACAAAATGTGGTACAGCTACTCTGCAAATGGAGGGAGAGCTATGTTTGTTCCTGAATAGCCACTATTCAAATTTAATAGTTTGTTATTACACAGGTTTGCAATTGTTCGAGTTATTCATCTTCCTACATTGTTTTGATACAACATTACCTTTTCATTACATCCTGCATATTGAAAAACACATCATTACAGAGTTCACATTCCTAGAGTGGGTTGTGATCTAAAAGCCTAGCTTAAAGTGTGGGCACCAAGTGTTATGTCTCCCTGCTAATAGAGAAAGGCAGATAAGAAATAATTTTGCAATTAAAAGAGATGCTTCAATGCAAATTCAGAGCCTATAGAAACGTGCCTCTCTACTTGAGGAAGGTAGAAGAAACAACTGCATTAAAAAGAGGCATTTCCAAGGAGACTGGGGTGTTTCATGACTCACCAGCTGGTGCTGAGAGTTCAACTGCAGCAGAGGCCGCCTGTTCCCTCCCCTCTGAAAGGATTGCTCTGGCTCCTTCGACGTCCACGGCAGCTGCTGCCGCCTCTTTCCTTTCCTTCCTACACTTTTCGAAACTCAGGGACGGAATAGAAACTTCACAAAAATTACCAACTAAAAGAAACTGGGTTTGAACTTTTTCTCGTTGCGCTTCTTTTGCATTTTCAGATCTCACCGAATGTTAACTCCGCTCCGTGCAAGATGAAGTTAGCCTGCATCTTCCTTATTTTCCTATTTCAGGACTGTTTTTTAATAAAGAGGGTTCTGGCTCAGGGATCAGAAATATCCAACAGAGTAACAGCTTTCCAAGGTAAGAATATGTTTCCATGTTTCTGGTTTCTCCAGATGTGCCTGCTTTAATGGACTGAAAGGATGAAGCTGTTAATCGTAACCCAACTCCACCTTTGCCCTACTCTTTCAGTACAGATTTTTGATCGTGATATTTTGTTTAAACTTTTACTTACATATGAATTTGACAAACAGAAAATTCGGTGCAGGGTAGCAATATGCATTCCACCAATATAAGTAAAGAATATCCGTGGTGCAGTTTTTGGAGAGAGGGAAAGAACTTTCTGTGTCCCACTGCTATATGTAAAGAATATGTGTTTGGTAGGCATTCCAAAATATGTGCAATATGCGTGCCTTGAATACATCTCTTTGAAAGTGCCTTGAAAAACAGTGCAGGAAAGTGAGCGGTTTTGAATTATGGATAGTAAAGCAAAAAGAGGAAGGAAAGAAAATATTTCCATTCTTGTTGGAAATTAAAATGTCCCAAATATAAAGTCAAAGGAGTAGAGAAGAAATAATTAAGAAGAATGTTTTTCTGTAAGTATATTTTTAAAAAGTACATTTAATATAGTCAATGTGTAACATCATATTTGAGTAACTACTGCAAATTTTCATTTCAGAAATCAATTTTTCCAGTATACAACTGGAATATGAGATTTTTACCTGCTGAGTTTGAAGGTTGCGAATTTTGTGATCAGATTCTAATATGCCACCCATGTATGCAAACATAATCTTAAATGCCTAGGATTTTGCCATGCTGAGAGGGTTGGTAGGTCTCTACCCATATTAAGGTCCCCATAATTCTAGTGGACCTGTCAATTATGTTTGATGCTGGAGGTGAAGTTATATTCTCTTAAATTATATAAATTCCTTCAAATGGGTTTTCTTTTCGTTCCCTGTGTTTCCAAAGCTCCTTGTATTATTGCCTGCATACCTAGATGCATTCTCTCGCAAATTTATTCATAAATTATGTAGTGATTATTTTCTTACTAGTTTTCTAAGAGTGGAGTGAGTCTAAGAGACCCTGGTTTGTCTAGGCCACCAAGTGACCTCAGAGCAAAAACAAGCCTATATAATTTGTTCCTGAGGTTGCATTGGTGAGTAAGCCACAGGGAACAAAGGAGGTCTTAGTTTTGAATAAATCTGCAGAGTGTTCTGTGACTACAGCTTCCTTCCATATAACCTGATGCATTGAAAACTTTCTGATGAATCTTTTAATGTAAACATGTTAACATTTTATTTCTAAATTTCCCATTTCTGAATTTTAACAGATTGCCCCGTGGATTTGTTTTTTGTCCTGGATACCTCTGAGAGCGTTTCCTTAAGGGTAAAACCTTTTGGTAAAGCCAACGTTGACAAGATCAAAGCATTCACTAATCAATTCATTGATAAATTAAATGACAGGTACTTTATATACTCAAGTTTCTTGAAAGTGGAAGTTATTGTAAAAAAGCATGATTATACTGATTTGGAAAGCTCTTTCTCTTGGCCACCCTGCCCTTTCTCTCTCTCCTTCTGTCTCATGCCTCCAACATGCATAGGCATCAGTGGTGGGTTACTACCAGTGCGGTCCACTCTACCACACCGGTAGTAACCGGCTGGTGACATCACAGTCTGTTGCCGGTCCCTGGGCACCGCCATTTTTTTAAAAAAAAAATTTTTACATTTTTTTAAAAAAGAATTTTTAAAATTCTTCTGCGCATGCCCAGAAGCCGAGCAGCCGGCACTGTGCATGCACTGCCTTCCTACCCCACAGTGAGTCCAAGCATGATGGCTGAGGGAGCGTGTGAGACGCTGAAAGAGCCACGAACGCGCGACGATGATCCCAGGCAATTTCGCACGTTCCAGGTTTCTCGGGGTACTGAGGGGAGAGGAAAAGGGTGGCAGGAGCTATCTCCGTTCCCCTCCAGCAGTCCGAGAAGCCACGAACGTGCGACGGTGATCCCAGGCAATTTCGCACGCTCCAGGCTTCTCGGGGTGCTGAGGGGAGGGGAAAAGGGCAGCAGGAGCTATCTCCGTTCCCCTCCAGTAGTCCGAGAAGCCACGAATGTGCGACGGTGATCCCAGGCAATTTTGCATGTTCCAGGTTTCTTGGGGTGCTGAGGGGAGGGGAAACGGGCGGCAGGAGCTATCTTCATTTGCCCCCCCCCCCTTCAGCAGCCTTTCACGGCGATTATCACGGGCCGTCTACCCTACCAGACAACTTTATTCCTTCTCCCACCACCAAGTGAAAGAAAGAGGAAGAAAGAAAGAAAGAAAGAAAGAAAGAGGAAGGAAAGGAGGAGGAGGAAAGGAAAGGAGGAGGAAAGGAAAGGGGAAAGGAAAGAAGGATTAAAGGAAAGGAATGGAACAGGGTTGATCGGGGCCTGCACCATGGAGGAACCTCCCACTCCATGCCTTCCCCCCCTCTCCCCCGCTGGCTGCTTTGCCTTTCTCCACGTATGGTGGGGAAGGGCTAGGAAGCAGGGGTGAAATGCGCCCGGTTCGCTCTTGCCTGTCGGTTGTTGCAGAGCCGATGGAGCTGGTGGCGGTTGCGGCGCGGGGCTTCCCCCGCCCGCCTGGATGCTGCCATTTGAGTTATTTTGCCCTCTGTGCATGCAGAACGCTTTGCGCATGCACAGAAGGCAAAAGAACTCAAATGGCGGCGTCCAGGCGGGCGGGGGAAGCAGGCGGGGGAAGCCCTGCACCGCGACCACCACCGGTTCCATCGACTCTGCGACGACCGACAGGCAAGAGCGACGTCATTTCACCCCTGGCTAGGAGGGGAGCCTAGGCGGGGGGGGGAAGAGAGCGTGGAATGGGGGGATCCATCCTCCCCAATCCTTTCAAGCAGTCCCGATTCCAAAAACCTTGCTTTTGGAAAGCTGCTTCGGCTCCTGTCGCCCAGTGCGGGCTTCGCGGCCGGAGGGTCCCCCTCTTCCCATTATGAAGTTTCCTGGCTGGAGAACCACATGGATCGCACCCCTGACAGCTGGCCTGCGAGGACTGATTGATCAGGATTGGGGAGGACGGAGGGGCCATGCTCTCTTCCGCACCCCTCCCCCCGGGCTTCTCTCCAAGCCCTTTCCCACCACGTGCAGAGAAAGGCGAAGCCGCTGGGGAGGGGGAAAGGCACGCCTGAGGAGCCGCCGCCACCTCTGCCCCAAGTGAGCCGCCTGACAGGTTAGAACTTTTTTTTAATGGTCTTTAAATGGTTTTTTTAAAGGGGTCTTCAAACTTGGAAGTTTAAGACTTGTGGATTTCAACTCCCATTCCTGACTAGCATGACTGGAGGAGGAATTCTGGGTTGAAGTACACTAGTCTTAAAGCTGTCAAGTTTGAAGATCCTGTGTTTGGGGTTAGGAAAGGAGGAAAGGAATGGAATAGGGGAAAGGGAAGGGAAGGGAAGGGGGGAGGGGAAGGGAAGGGAAGGGAAGGGAAGGGAAGGGAAGGGAAGGAAAGGAAAGAAGGAAAGGAAAGTGGGGAGGGGAGGGAAAGGAAAGGAAAGAAGGAAAGGGGAAGAGAGGAGAGGGGAGGAAATGGAAGGAAAGGAATGGAATGGAATGGGAAAAGAAAGGAAAGGAAAGAAGGAAAGGAAAGGAAAAGGGGAAGAAAGAAAAAGAAAGAAAGAAAGAAAGAAAGAAAGAAAGAAAGAAAGAAAGAAAGAAAGAAAGAAAGAAAAACTTATGACCACAATTGAGCCCAAAATTTTGGTTGCCAAGCAAGAGCGTTGTTAAATGAGTTTCACCTCATTTTACTCAATCCATGACATTTCCTGGCTCTAACAGTGATGTGCAAGCTAGGGAAGTACATCTGAAGGCAAAGCCACTCCCACCCGGTCACATGACTGTCAAGCCACTCCCACCCGGTCACATGACCGTCAAGCCACTCCCACCCAGTCACATGGCCAGCAAGCCACTCCCACCCAGTCACATGGCCGACAAGCCACTCCCACCCGGTCACATGACCATCAAGCCACACCCACAAAATAAGCCACATCCACAGAGTGGTAGTAAAAAATTTGGGAACCCTACCCTGATAGGCATGCACAGGAAGAAGAAATAGTGATTTCTAGAGAGGCCATCTTGAAAATCAAAATGGGTCTACAATGTCTGGGCAGTCAGACTGCTGAAGCCTGCACAGAACTACAGAGAAGCTTCTGGATGGATGTTAATATTTTTGGATAATTGTAAAAGGATCTGACATTTTCCTAAGAATTAAAATAAGCAGTACTTTTGCATTCATTTTTACACTCTAATTAGCAAATAATGGTGATGGTGTTCCTTCTAAAAATGTTTCTTCAAAAAGTTCCCTAGTCATTAGTTTACATTTATTTTATAGTTTGCTGTTTCCACAGATTCATAAAAACACCCAAGGAAACATTTTTTTTCATATATTCCTGGGCCAATCTTTTTACTGATGTAGTTCCTTTCTGAATTGGAAGTTGTGCTCAAAAATGTTCAAGGGAACTGAATTTTAAAGTCAGGAGGCATCGATAGAAATAATTTTTAAAAGGCAGTTGTAGTAGAAAAAACAATTTTGTATATTTGAAAACAGAACTCGGTTTTGGATTTGGTCAGATCCTGACCCCACAAACCTAACTAGCTTATTACTTATTTTTTCACTATCTGGGTGGCCCACGCAAGAAACCCAGCTTATATATATATATTGTAATATATATATTACTGCATCATGAGAAGTAGTCTCCTTCCAAACTGCATTTGGACCTTCCACAAATTTATGGGCAATTTTGATGCTTTGTTGGGCTGAATAAAGGCAGTGTGTCTACCAAACATTGTTCCTGTGTTTTCATGTTTATTTTTTGAGTGTCCAGGAAGGAAAGAAAAGAGATAAACAACTAAAAGAGGTAGACCAATTCTGGGGAGCACCCAGATGGAGCAACCAGAGGCAAAGATGGTGGTTGATACCCATCAGATATCTATCTGCTTCTCTGGTGGCTGTGGAAGAGACCTAAAGCTTTGACAAGAAAAGAGACAAAACATGTTAGGGGACCATTTTCAGATGAAGAAGATGAATTATCTTTTCTACTGGTGTGAAGAAAACTTCTGAATAGGATCAAGCAAATGAATCACTCTACTACCATCAGTCTGGTTCTCTGCTGCAAAAGTTAAGACTATAGAAGGCAAGCAAAGTCTTATTTTTCCCTCTCAGGAAGCAGAGGTCACAAAATAGCAATCTAAATGCCACTACAGGACACCAGCCAAAATGATTAGATGCTGCTAGCATTTGATGGAGCCTGTACTGTAGTCCTGAAGTAACTATTGACCAATCTCAGCAGATGCTTCCTGTATGGGCTTAGCTGCAATGGACAGAATCATGTATGGAATAGTTGGGTGATTTGCCTTGCAGTGGTGGAAATAAAATAGGCTATTATCCATTTTTGTCATTGCTCATGCTGAAGATGGGATGCATGTTCCCTGGGAATATTACATCATTGCTGAAGTTCTGCCTCATTGTGGATCCTCAAAAGCTAAGAAAAGTTTCTCTACTTGCAGAATGATTGCTGGAAGCCATTTCACTGTAGAACTGAAAATGTAGGCTTTTGTTGGATAACCAACAGATTCTAGCCAATACGCAACATCATCTGATTTAAACTGAGGAGAGGGTGCCTGTGGAATAAACTGATCTATTTCTATAACTTTACATCCATATTCTTCATCCATATTCACTGTCCTGATATGTCCCACTTTCTCATTTTTCTCAAACCAATAATAATTTACTATTACTGAGAAAAAAACATGTCTAGGAAAAAAGGGATGCATTCTTCCCACTCATCTCCTCCTCTTTTTTTTTACAGATACTATCGGTGTGACCGAAATCTAGTGTGGAATGCAGGTGCCTTACATTACAGTGATGAGGTGGAACTGATCAAGAAACTTACCCGGATGCCCAGTGGGCGAGCGGACTTGAAGAATCGCGTGACCTCAGTAGAGTCTATTGGGAAAGGCACCTATACTGACTGTGCCATTAAGGCAGGGCTTGAAGAACTACTCATTGGGTAAGTCGGAACCATAGTTTCTCATTGCACCAATAGAAGGAAAAATGTGTGTGGAAGTCCGCACACCTTTAGAAGACAGAGGCCTTAGGCATTGATACCATCATTCTAACCCTAGAGGCCCAGCAACTGTAGTAAACAAGAGACTTAAGAGAGAATTCCAACTACAGTAAATTCTTGCAAGAAAACAACAACCCATAGTGTTTGAATGTGTGTGAGTGCTCCATCACAGGAGATTTTTTTAAAAGGATTGAATAAGACAGCCATTTGTCAAGAATGATATCCTGCTTGAGCAGGATTAGGTTGGACTCCAAAGTTCCTTCCAGCTGTTATTCTGTTATTGTGTTGTATGCGGAAAAGCTTGGGATACTTTACATAGCATTTGTTTTACAAAACTTTAATTTTTATTAGTACCAATTTTCATGTTTTTAATGTACTTCCATCCCCTTCACTGTTACACACTACACATCCCTTGGAAATGTCAAAATCATTTGACCCTAGTTGATCCTAAGAGGATGTCCACTAAAAGATCATTGGGGCCAGGCCTGGGCAAGAACAACCTATGCTGAAATTGGCTCTTTCGGAGCGGGAGGGGGAAAGATGGGAAATAAACAGATTTAATACATAAATTTTAAAAATGCAGGAGGGGCAGATGTTTTGCACATTTTCACAAAACTCTTGCAGGAGCTGAAACCAAGAATTTCAGTGTTTACATTGAAGTGTTTACAATAACATCATGTTTCAAGGTAAGCAGCAAGATATCTCTGTATCCATAAATCTCATCTGTAGCAAGATGAAAATAATTTTTCATTGTTAAGATGTATGCATACAACCATAAATAGAAATAATCACATACATATTTTCCATCAAATTTGTATTCTCCTTCCCAGCAGAATGATGTTTTTATATGGAAAACCCAGGTAGTCTTTCATGGAGGAAGCAGTTCTCATGTTAGGTTTTGTATGTGAGACAATGAGTGAAATGGACTTTTTCTCTGTTAAAAAACAACCATCCATGTCCTGGCCGAAATGTTGAGCTGGAATGTGTGCATCTCTGCATGTATGTGTTTATCTATTTGAAAATTAAATATTTGTCCTTGGTCTAATATTATTTATCTTAATGATTTGGCTTTCTTTTATTTCAGGGAGAGGCGTCTATTTTTGTTTTCTATTTAAACTACAACAAAATTGTGCATAATTTAACAAGTTATTATTTTCTGAAAGTTGTAGAAGTATCAGGAGCGAATAAATCTGTTACAGTTACAAGTATGTGTGTGTGAGTCTATACATGGAAAATTGGAGGAGAAAACCCTCAGATACTTAAAATATCTCTATTTATTTTAAGACTGGAAAGAAATGACTATCATTTATTAGGTGACTATTGAACTAGACATATATGTAATAGTACTACAAAATAGTAGTAACTGAGATTACAATGAATGAAGAACTATATCAATACTAAGTATCTGCATGTACTTTTGCAACTGAGTACTACTGTGTTTTCCCGAAAATAAGACCTATCCCAAAAATAAGCCCTGGCCTGATTTTTAAGCATGCACGTAATATGAGCCCTACCCCAAAATAAACCCTAGTGGACAGGGGTGGGCATGGCCAGCATAGGAGGCAGCGAGTATGCATGGGCCAATGGTGTCTGGCAGCAGCTGCAGCCCATGCAGCACAGGTGAGTTGATTACATGTTTAAGCAGCAGGTGGAGGCAGAGGTGGGGAGACACATGATCTGGACACACTGCATGGGCCGCAGAAAAATGGAGAGTCAAGCTGGAGTAGCGGGCAGCCACAGGAGGCTCATTTTCATGAGGTGGCACTGGCAGCAGACGGAGGCAGAGGCGTGGCGGGGAAAGGCAGGTGATCCGGACGTGCCCCATGAGCCACGGGAAAGTGGGCCGGAGCAGGTGGGCAGCCGTGGGAAGCTCATCTCCATCTGCCAGTGCCGCTGCGCGAAGATGAGCCTTCCGCAGCTGGCCACCCGCTTCAGCCCACCGACTCTTGGCATTCCTGCAGCCCGTGCAGTGCATTCTGATCACCTGCCTCCCCCCCCGTGTCTCTGCCTCCATCTGCTGCTTGGATAGAGAATAAACTCACCGCTGCACGGTCTGCGCAGCCCAAATGCACCGATGAAGGGACTGGCGGGCTGAAACTACTGCCGGATACAGGTGGTCCCCACGCGCTTGCCACCTCTTATGCGCACGCCGAGAGGCAGGGCATGCAGCCGTGCTGATCACCCTGAAATCATGTTTCCCTGAAAATAAGCCCTAGTGCTTGTTTTGGAGCCCAAAAAATATAAGACCAGATCTTATTTTCCAGGAAACACAGTAATATATCTTTTCTCATACTGCAAAATCTGATTAAGATTCAGATAGCATTCAGATAAACTTTTAAATATGAACTCTACTGTGTCTTTCAAAATTGTGGCCAACGCCGGAGCGGCATGGAGTTCCTCGCGCTCCGCTGGGGAACCCCGAATTCCAGCCGCCAGGAGACCTGGTACCGGGTCAGAACCTCCCTGAAGGGGAAGGGAACAAGAGAAGTACCGTTGGTGGAGTGGGGGGGTGGCAAACCCCCCAGGGAGCCAACATAACCTCTCAGCCGGTGGCTGTGAAAGACGATTCGAAATGTTGTCCCAGCTTCGGCGGCCACAAACAGAAAGAGAAGATTGGAAAGATTGTGAATCACTTGGGCAAGAAGATTGAAGTGCAGAGCTGGAGAGAAGGAGAAATAAAGAAGCTGGTGAGTGTTTTTGTGCCGGCTGAACGATTTGAAAAGGATTTTATAAATTTTTAAAGGGGAACAAAAGAATCTCAAATAGAACAAAGCGGCCATCTAGGAGCTGAGAGATCATAGAGACCAAACGAAAAGGAACTGGAGCTAAAGCCCAATTCTGAAAATTTTGGTATAATAACTTTGAGAATTAAATGACTGGGAAATAAAATTTGAAGATAATATTTTTTTTAATTAAAGTTAAGTGGACTTAAATTTACAGTATAGAAGAATACCTATTGAAATTTGTGGTGAGGTTTGGAAATGGAGAATGCCATCTGCTGGTTTGATGGAAAATTACAATAATTGTGGAGATAGCTGTTGACCTTGAGTAAATAAAAATTATCTCAGAAGCTGGGAAGATCTAAAAACAGTGTAACATTGTGCTAAAAGGCACGTAATGGATATTTACAGATTGGAATGAATTTGGAATAAATTTTAATATAAAAAGACTGCAAAGACTTGGAGATCTGAAATAACTATACAAGACTGTGGAAGCAGATTTTTGCTAGCAGTTGTGAATTGACGATAAGTCTCTGGACTTGTGAACTGTGACTTTGATGACATGGAGACAAGTGATTGTGAGGAATTGGTTGGACTTTTGAAAGACTGGTTTGAAGATTTAAAAAGATGCCCTTTTGGACCTGGAGTAAATAAGAATGGAAAGAATGAGACACAAGAAAATAAAGTGGAGAAGCAACTAGAAGAGGAGAAGCAAACTACTGAATATATTGGTATTTACAATGACAAAAAGGAAAAGGATATTGAAAATGAAGGACAGATTGATGATTATATGGATGACCGTATAGAAATAAAGAGACAAAAAGACAATGAAAATGAACAGGTTGATGAACATATGGAGATTTATAATGATTACACTGGGATTTACAGTGATAAAAGAGATAATATTGAAATTTATAAGGATTACACTGGGATGTACAGTGACAAAAAAGAAAAGGGGGAAATAGGCAGAAAAGATTAAGAGGAATTGAAGATACAGATAATACATTTAAAAAGAAGAAAAGGAGTTTGGAGAAAGAGAAGCTATTGATACAAAAGTAAAAGAAAGAGAAAGAAAAAGCTAAGGAAATGGGGTGGAGAAGATACATTTATAAGAAGGGAATACTTGAGAAGTTAAAAGAAAATGGATGATTGGTGTTGAAATTTCATAGAAATGTTTTTTTCTTTAGAATTATTATATTAGGTTTAATTGTGATAAGAATGTTAATTGTTTAGAATTTGGTATACAATAATTAATATAACTAGTTAAAAAGTGTTTTTATAGGTTAATAATTTCATGTTAGATGGTGTTAGATTAAATTTTTTATTTAATTGAATAGTTGTACTGCTAGAGAAAACAAAGAATAAGAAGGAATGAAAGCGGATTAAATGTTGGAAAAAGGCATAATCTGTATAGTTATATGAGATTTATTTAAATATAAGATTTGGGGAATTTATGGATTTGATACAATACTGATATGATCTAAATGACTATGGAAATTGTTGGAATGATGTAAGATTATAATAACAAATAATATTTCTATAAGGTTCTTACTTGAAATTAAGCAATTGATGAGTTGGAGAATTTATTTTTTAACCAACAGATGGAAGAATGCAGATAAAGACTATTGAATAAAAATTAGGAATTTAGGGCAAATGTCAGAGTTGGGGGGGGGGGAGTGAACGATGATTAAAGATATAAAGTGAGGGAAGGGAGCAATACGGCTTAAAATTAAGAGGCATGAAAAATAAGGTCTTGTTTTTGGATTAAGCTATAGCGGTTTACTTCAATTAATTAAATAAACTAAAAATAAATGGTGGTAGACCCAGGAGACGAAATTAGGTTTAAGGAGGCAGCATTAAATTAATAACATATACCCAGAACAAAGAATTACGTGTATGAAAATGATAAAAAAATAATTATTTTAGAAGAGGCACCGAAAATCTTAAAAGGAATAGAAGATGACATCAGTCTGCTCAAAATGAGAGGAATAAGGATAAGAACCACTCAGGGAAAGGAAAGAGGGAGGAAAGAGGAAATAGAAAGGTAGGGAGAAGAGAGGGAGGGGAGGGAAATAGGAGAGGGGAGAGAAAGAGTAAGAAAGTAGAAGGAAGAGATGGAGAGAGTCAGAGGAGAGGAGTGTTAAGAGATGAAGGAGAACAGACTGATAAATAGAAGGATAAAAGGTGCAAAACAAAATGTTGATTTATGACTTATTGAATGGATTGTATAATTAAATATATTATTGATATAGTGTAAGGTATATGTTTTGATATATGTACAGGAATTGTGGAAAGAAAAAATTAAAAATATATAAAAAAACAAAATTACTTAAAATGTTTCATTGAGACTTCCACCTCTGTACTTAGCATCACATGACTTCTGAGGGTTTTATTCTCCAGGGCAAACAAAGTTATAGCACAGTTAAGGATCTACTTCAATCCATAGATTTGAACCTTGTCTTTCCCAGGTAGTCCTTTCTTTGTCGCCATTGATACCTGTCATGGCTGCCATCCCCCAACTACCTGTACTAGTTTTCTGATATTTTTTTTTATTTTTTATTTATTTATTTATTTATTTATTTATTTTATTTGTCAAAATGTGTACAAGATAACAGGTATGGTATAAACATAAACAAAAGCAAAGTAGGTATAGGTAAATTTGGACAAGAGGACAGTAGGACAGGGACAGTAGGCACGATGGTGCACTTATGCACGCCCCTTACAGACCTCTTAGGAATGGGGTGAGGTCGACTGTAGACAGTCTAAGGTTAAAGTTTTTGGGGTTTGGGGAAGAAACCACAGAGTCAGGTAGTGCATTCCAGGCATTGATCACTCTGTTGCTGAAGTCGTATTTTCTGCAGTCGAGTTTCGAGCGGTTTACATTGAGTTTGAATCTATTGTACTCTCTCAATTGTATTAATGTCCGATATGCAGTTCCAGACAGATGATCTGTATTCAAGGATTGGTCTGGCAAATGTTTTGTATGCTCTGGTTAGCAGTGTAATATTGCCAAAGAAGAAGCTACGCAAGATTAGGCTAACAACTAGTGCCTTTTTGGCAAATGTTGTTACAATGGGCTCTGGCACTAAGGTCATTAGATATGAGTACTCCAAGGTCCTTAACAGAGTGAGGGTCGTCTACAAGGTTGTGTCCTCCAAGTTTGTATTTTGTGTTCTGATTCTTTTTGCCAATGTGTAAGACAGAGCATTTGTTGGTTGAGATTTGAAGTTTTATAAATTTTATTTATAATTTTTTTTATAAATTTATATAATTTATAAATTTATTAAAATTTTAAATTTATTTATAAATTTATAAGAAGAAGCCCTTTTATCCTTTTCTTAAGACTTTACTGATATATCAGCAGATATTATCATTATCATGGTGTTGTTGTTGTTGTTGTTGTTGTTGTTGTTATTATTATTATTATTATTATTATTATTATTATTATTATTATTATTATTATTATTACATTTTTACTCCAGTTTTGCCTTCTCTATCTCTCTGACTCTATGTGTCTGTGTCTGTCTTTGTCTCTCAACTCAGGGCAACGTAATACACTAACAGAAAAGATAGAATTCCACAGGACCATTTAGGATTGTGATGTGATGAGAGTGCACGCTTATGTAATATGGTTTGTTTTTCATTTGCTGGTTTTAATTTTTTCAGCGGATCTCATCATAGGGAAAATAAGTATCTTATTGTGGTGACAGATGGACATCCCTTAGAAGGTTACAAAGAGCCCTGCGGTGGACTGGAAGATGCTGCCAATGAAGCAAAGCACCAGGGGATCAAAGTGTTTGCTGTTGCTGTATCTCCAGACCATCTGGTATGAAATTTGTACACATGGATACTAGAGCAATTACTGTCAATAAATAGAGATCAGTCTAGAGACAGCTCTTTCTTGGGAGATGTGCTTGTTCCTATGATTTTGCATACTATGGCCAGCCACAGAGGTGGCACCCTTTGCTCTAATCCTTAATTGTAATAATCACAGATGCTGCCCTCTTTGTGCAGCATTTCCTAAAACTATATTGGTTCTGATTTAAGCTGGATCAAATTTGCTGATTTTAAAGGTGCAATATATCATATGCCTAATTATGCCAGGTCAGATAAGGTACACATGCTAAAACGAATAAAACCTTGTGTAATCTTTAAAAAGAATCATTGGCAATTCTTATTGCTCAGATATTTCAGTGAGTAGCAAATCTTCACAAAAAAATAATTGATAGCTGCGGGTCAATCATTAAGAAAACTTTTCCATGCATTCTTTCAACTGACGTGCTTCATTTGGCAGAAAGGGTCAGTTGGTACAGAAAATTGCAGAAAACATGCAAAGGCATATGTGTGTGTGTGTGTGTGTGTAAAGAAATATTTTCAGGTATTACAGTGAGTGCACATATCGCATTTTTCGGGGTATAAGACGCACCTTTTTCCTCCCTAAAAGAGGCTGAAAATTTGGGTGATTCTGAATGTAGCTTTTTCGAAGCTTTTTTCCCAGCCCTAACGAGATGCTAACAATCTTCCCGGCTTCCTACTCCCTCCGAAGTAGTTTTTTCTAGCCCTAAGTCTTTGCAGGCTTGTTTTCGTTCCTACTCCTTCTGAAAAAGGTCTTTTTAGCCCTAACGAGGTGCTAACAATCTTCCCGGCTTCCTACTCCCTCCAAAGTAATTTTTTCCAGCCCTAAGTCTTTGCAGGATTGTTTTCATTGCTATTCCCTCCGAAAAAGGTTTATTTCAGCCCTAACCAGGGGATAAAATAATGTGCTGAAGCTGAACAGACTAAGGACGCTAGCCAGATGAATACCTGGTAGGTAGATTTTTTCCCCTATTTTCCTCCCCCAAAACTAAGGTGCATCTTATACTCCGGTGCGTCTTATACTCCAAAAAATACGGTATGTTAGGATTTAAAGTTAACTGCCTAAGTGCCTCTCCTCCCCTGCAGGAGGAGGTCAGTACATTTCCTGGCATATTACATAGATAACTATAATTAAACCTACATCAACACAGATGAGTGGTGTTAAATTGTGGGCAAAGATCGCAGGAGACAGACTTCAGAACAGCTCTTTTATTAGCTCACTCAAAAACAACCAGCAACTTGCAGTCTGACAGATAGCCCTTTTATAGGGAGCTGTCAGACACAACAACCAATAGCGTATGAGCATTCAAACACATGACCAGGGTGGCAACAACAGTTCAGGTAGAGTTCAACTATAAACATAACAACAGTTCAGTCAGAGGTCGTCTAGTCAAAACAAGTTTATGATTCAGTTATAAGTCAGTCAGAACACAACACCCCTCCCCTTCTAGATGGAACAGTCCGACAGACATAGTCGCGCAGGTAGGCGGGGCGTTTGGGAACCCTCCCTGACCTGCGCAGCTCAGACTCTGGTGAGGCAGCAGCCTGTTCGGACAGGTCTGCTGTCGCTCTTGGGGTGGAGCATGGAAGCTCCTGGAATGTATCGGGCGTGGCCTCTGCGACTGGTGGAACCGGTTCTAATTGAGAACGCTGCTGGACTTCCACTTCCTCAGGTCGACCTTCCGAGACACTTGGGCTTGAGGTAACTAGGGGAAGAAGACAGGGCGTTACCTTTTGAGGTTCGTTAGGTTCCCCTTTTACTCAGTTGCGTAGCTGATCTATGTGCCTCTTCCAGAGGCGACAGTCCTGGAGGCGGACTTCGTATGTTAGTGGACCCAAGATTGCTTCTATGACCCCAGGTAGCCACAGGGGGCCCTCGGCATAATTTTGGGCGAATACCGAATCTTCCAGGGAGAAGGCCCTGGTTTTTTGTGTGACCTCTGGTTTTGCCTTAGTGGCGTAGTTTGGGTGTAAACAGTCTAGGACGGATCTAAGCCTGCGACCCATAAGGAGCTCGGCCGGGCTGCGGCCAGTGGTCGCACTTGGGGTTATGTGCTGAGTACTCAGAAATTTATCGATGCGGACCTGCCAGTCCCCTGGGCCCAGTCTACCTAATGCTTCCTTGGCTGACCTTACGAATCGTTCAGCCAGTCCATTGGTCGCCGGATGGAATGGCGAGGACAGGGCATGGTGAATTCCCAGGTCAGCAAGGTACCCCTCGAAATTGGTGGCCGTAAATTGGGGACCATTGTCCGTTACAAGGATGTCTGGGAGGCCGTGTGTGGCAAAAAGGTGTCTAAGCACCTTAATAACCGCCTCAGCGGTGGTAGAACCCATTGGAAATATTTCGAGCCACTTTGAGTAGGCATCGACAATTATTAAAAACATTTGGCCGTGGCAGGGGCCTGCAAAATCGGCATGTAGCCACGACCAAGGGCTTTTTGGTTGTTCCCAGTCATGGACTGGTGCTTTGGGTGGAGCAGGCCGCGACTCTTGACAGGGTTTGCATAACCCAACCCAATTTTGGATTTCTGCATCCATATTTGGCCACCAAACGTACCCCCTAGCCAAGGCTTTCATCCGGACAATCCCCGGATGGCCTTCATGTAAGGTCCTAAGTATTCCAGCTCGCAGGCTGGTTGGTATGACCACTTGGTCGCCCCAAAGGAGGCAACCCCCTTGCTCTGACAGTTCATGCTGTCTCTGTTCGTATGGTTTAAGGTCAGGCTTGACCAGGTCCTTTGGCCATCCCCTCAACACCCAGTTCAACACAGTTCTGAGTGAGGGGTCCTTGGCCGTGTGTTTAGCCACCTCAGCAGAAGTGACCAGTCCGGAATCAGCCAAGTCAATCAAGAGGATTGGAGCTTCCGGGACAATGTCTGTAAGGAGGTCGGGCAATGGGCACCTGCACAAAGCGTCCGCATTGCCCATGTCTTTTCCTGGCTGATGTACCAGGCGATAGGAGTAGGCTGAGAGAAAGATGGCCCACCGGCCGAAACAGGGGGATAGGGCAGCCGGAGTGGGGCGGTCCCCCGCAAGAAGCCCCAGAAGCGGCTTGTGGTCCGTAACCAAAACAAAATCCCTCCCAAACAAATATTCATGGAATTTTTTGATACCAGCAACTAAAGCCAAGGCCTCCCTGTCCAGCTGGCTGTAGTTCCGCTCTGCACTGGACAGAGTCCTTGAGTAATAGGCCACAGGGGCCTCTGACCCATTTGGAAGCTTGTGGCTGAGCAGAGCGCCGACTCCCACAGGGGAAGCGTCGCACGCCAGGACCAATGGCAGGGTATTGTTGTATTGTATTAAGAAACTGTCATTGGTTAGTAGTCGTTTGACAGCTGCGAAAGCTGACGCCTCCCTGGACCCCCATTTCCAAGGAATGTTTTTGGCCAGCAGCTTGTGGAGAGGCTCGGCTACGGTGGCTTTGTTTTTTAGGAAAAGGCTGTAAAAATTTAGGAGCCCCAGGAAAGCTTGGAGTTCTGTTTGGTTTTTTGGGGCAGGAGCCTCATGGATTGCCCTTAGCTTATTTTCTGTGGGGTGGATACCTTGGCCATTGACTCGGTACCCTAAAAATTCGACCTCAGGCACCCCCAACCAGCATTTGCTGTGTTTGGCTTTAAGTCCAGCAGCACGCATTTTTGACAGGACCATTCTAACTTGACAGTGGAGCTGGTCCTGGTCACAGGCTGAGATCAGGACGTCATCAAAATATGGTACGACCCCAGGGATGTTCTGCAACAGACGTTCCATTACACTCTGGAACAACCCCAGGGCTACGCTGACTCCAAACTGCAACCTGTGACATTTAAAAGCTCCCCTGTGAGTTACAATTGTCTGTGCTTCTGCAGTAGCTCTATCTATTGGCAGCTGCTGGTACGCCTGCGCAAGGTCTAGTTTAGCAAACAGGTGTCCAGGACCTAGGGAGTGGAGTAGATGATGCACAATCGGCACCGGATAGGCGCTCTGTTGCAAAGCCTTATTGATTGTGCATTTGTAGTCGGCGCAAATATGAATACTGCCGTTCCCTTTAACGGGGGTCACTATGGGGGTCTCCCATTTAGCATGGTCGACCGGCTGCAAAATGCCTTGTTTGATGAGCTTGTCCAGCTCTTTGTCAATTTTATCCCGTAGTGGGAGAGGGACCCGTCGAGGCTTAAGGCGAATGGGGGCGACATTAGGATCAAGGCTAAATGAGATAGGATTTCCCACATACTTGCCCAAACCGTCACTGTTAAACATCCTGGAACTCGTCAAAAAGGTCATCCAGTTCACGGCTCCGATGGCGTATATGCCTGTCACCCCTAGGCCGAGCGATTCAAACCAATCGAGTCCTAGGAGGCTCGGAAGGCTGCCATTGACTATGGTGAGCTGGAGAGGTCCGTCGAAATTGTTGAATCTGACGTGGACCCGGGCTTTTCCAAGGACAGGAATCCGGTTTCCCTGGTAGTCAGAGAGGCGGATTGAGGATTCCTGCAGGCGGGTAGACCGGAAACTCAGAAGGGCGAGCTTGAGCGTCTCCCAGGCGACGATAGACACTGCAGACCCGGTGTCGACCTCCATTTGGACCGGTGCTCCATCGATGGAGACAGTGACCATGATCTTCCTTTTGAAAGGGCAGCTGGCCCTGGCAACCCGCGTTTGGTTGGTTTCTGGCTGCCTGGCGAAGGCTCTCTGGCGCGGTCTATGGTTTTCCTGTGCATGCATGTGTTTCGGCGGCAGAATGGCACGGCAAACTCGCGCCAAATGTCCTCTCCTTTCACACCGTTGGCAGATAACGTGCCTAAATCTGCATGATATCCTCGTGTGTCGCCCCCCACAGCTGGCACAAGCAGTCAGGAAGTCTTTGGGAGGCGGAGGGCACTTCTGGTCGGTGTGGCAGACCTCGTCGTCGCTGCTTACAGGCTCCTCGGCAGAGCCCATGTGGACCGCAGAAGGAGGCTTAGTGTCCTTTTTAGAGGAGGTGAAACGGTGCAGAGATTCGGCCACTTTGGATGAGGACTCAGCAGCTCTGGCTTCATCCAGGGCAGCGGCCAGCATGAGGTTGGCCCGAGCCAGGAGCCGGCGTTGCAGGCGAATGTCCTGCACGCCACAGATGAGCTGGTCAAGCAGGATGTCATCCAGGTCGCGGAACTCGCAGTGGCCGGAGGCTTTATGGAGGGCGGCGATGTATTGGTTGATGGTCTTGCCCTCCTGCTGCAGCCGCTGGCGGAACTCGTAGCGCCGGACAACCTTGGATGGAGTGGGCGCATAGTGTGTCTTCAGCATTGCCTGGAGTACCTGCCAGGTCACGGTGTGAACTGGGGTTGGGGCAGACAACGATTCTGCGGTGTCAAACACCTCTGGCCTGCAGTGACTCAGAAACAAAGCTCTTTTTCTGTTGTCAGTCAGCCCCAGCAGATCATTGGCTTTGAAGAAGCACTCGAAACGCCGCATGTAGGAGTCCCATTTTTCCAGGGCAGGGTCAAAAGGCGCCGGCGGGTGGAAGGTGGACATCCCGGTGAAAGAAACCAGACGTGGCTAGTGCTGCCTGGCTGGTTGTAGCGCTTGAGGGCTGGTCTTCGTTCTCCTGGTCCCAAACCCTCGTTGCCACTGTTAAATTGTGGGCAAAGATCGCAGGAGACAGACTTCAGAACAGCTCTTTTATTAGCTCACTCAAAAACAACCAGCAACTTGCAGTCTGACAGATAGCCCTTTTATAGGGAGCTGTCAGACACAACAACCAATAGCGTATGAGCATTCAAACACATGACCAGGGTGGCAACAACAGTTCAGGTAGAGTTCAACTATAAACATAACAATAACAGTTCAGTCAGAGGTCGTCTAGTCAAAACAAGTTTATGGTTCAGTTATAGGTCAGTCAGAACACAACAAGTGGAATTATATTTGGATCGTCATATGAAGATTAGAGTACCAACAGTCTGTGCAGCAATTTAGCTCACTGCTAAATTTACAAGCTGACATTGGAATGAAAATATAGTTTTGATTTGTTTTGTTTTATCCTAGGAATCCAGATTAAATGTTATTGCTACAGACCATGACTATCGTCGCAATTTCACAGCAACTGTACCACAAAGCGATATTCCTAGAACAATTGACACCATCATTGAAATGATTGTAAGTCTTAGTGTTTCTTTTCTATTTATTATATCTACTTGAAAAGAAGATATAAAAATACAGTAATAGAGACTCAAGGAGATGAGTTTTCTTCTGTCTAATTTGCTTTTCTACAGCAATAATTTTAAATTTAGTGGTATTTTCCTGTTGGATAAATGTATCATGCATTAGATGTGCTATCTTATTATTTCTGATCATTTTCTTCCTTATTCTTTCTTTCAGAAAAATAATGTGGAGCATGTGGTAAGTTTGTTCAGTGCCCTTTTGTTCATTCAAGAATTTTTTTAACTTGTAAATTTTCTAATTTCTTGTCACTATTTCTTTCCTAGTAAACCTTGAGCTAATCATGCCAATGTTAATCCAAATGCCAAGATTCACTCCTATTGCCTATGATTTAGTAAGAAGGAAACAGCAAAATGTTTTTGTCCCAAGAAATAGAAGGAAGAACCATATCTTGCACCAAATTTACAGCCCTCTGCTCAGATCACAAAGGAGGATTCAAAATTTTAGTCTCCTATTTAAAACTTAGGACTGATGTAAGCTCTGCAAAAATGTAAATATTTGAGAATTTAAATAGTTTTTAAAAACTTATTTTATAAAAACTGGAATTATCAGTAAGTCAGTATTTATATTTAAATCTTGTTTTCAGGGGGCGGGGATGTTTTCTGAGTAAGTCTAGGCATTAAACATGAATGATCTTAGGCCGCAAGATTCAGGCCAAAGAGTTTTCTACTAAAAACATTTCTTTGGCTGTTTGTCAACCTGATCCAGTTTCAACTTTCTACAGCAGTAGACTGGTCTCAAAATGGAGGCTCCAGCATGTGCTCAGTAACTCAAAAGTATGCCATCCTGGAGCTGAAGCCAAGGGGCTGAATGATAGTCCTCTAGTTTTCATTTTGCTCTAAAGTGTCTCATTTACATTGGCACTTGGCCCAGTCTGATGCATTGCCTTTTGAATGATCAGATGTTTTCATCCTAAAGCAGAGAATAATGGAAATATAGCTGAATTTCTTGAGGGTATCTTTCCTCTTTTCTTACCATGTTGGAGATTTGCATATTGATAGGCCCTATATCAACATAGATAATTTCTGAAGAGAAAAGTCTAGAGCAAATAGCAAAACAGACAATTATCATGCTGTTTTTTGTGTTTGTCCTCTGAAATAAGTCGATACAACATTTTTCTTACAATTTTTTAACTTAACACATTTAGGCATATCCAAGCAACATAACTTTGTTGGTTTTTTGTTGATGACTGTTCAAATGGACAGGAAACTAATCTAGAAGCGCCAACCAATTGCATTATGTCATGTAGCAGCCTCAGTTCCTGGTAGAACTCACCAGCATTGTGTGGGCAATCGCTTCTCAATTTTTCTAGCTTGTTACAAATGAAGGCATGAAGGAATGCTTTTAAATTAGAGCAAAAGAGAAATGTACTCATTCTATAAAAGTGTAAACTTGGTAACTCTTTTAATGGTGTCTTTTTATTCTGTCAACAGTGCTGTTCCTATGAATGCCAGGTGAGTGTTATTATCTTGACAGCCCAGCAGTATATAAAATCTTGCTTTTTACATTCCTGTGCTCTAATCCCAATTTTTGATTGTTGTTTCTTAGCCTCCTCGAGGACCTCCAGGGCACATTGGGGATCCAGGAGAAGAGGTGGGTGTTTTCCTTACCGTATCAGTTCTGTAAGGCTACATTTAGATTGACTGCCAAGGATCTGGTAGAATTGATTGTCACCTAAAAAGTAGTCATACAGTGGAAGGAGGTGATTTATGGGGGCAAGAAGATCAGACATTTGCAAGCTGCGCACAGCCATCCTACCATGGTTTCATGTGAGCAGCCCTTTGAATTGTTGTTCTGATGATGATCAAACCCAGATCAAGAATGATAATTGTTGCCATTCAGGATTTAATTCTGAATGTATGAACCATGCTGATATAATCTGGCTAATGTACAGTTAAGCTCTGCCCACTTGAATCTTCAACTGAGGGGACAGTCATGTGACCATATAGATCTCTGTTATCTGAACTAAACCAATATGTTAATTCAAAATTTCATTTAAGAGTTGCCTTGCGGGCAAATGGCCTTGCATTTAAGAATAGGACCTTTGATTGACAAGCTTATTTCTTTCACTTAGACATATTTGGTTAGATTGCAACCTGAAAAGAAGTAAAGCCAGCCAGTTCTCTCCGTGAAATGACTAACTTGACACCTTCTACGGTGTGCATTTCTGTCAATAATAATACTTCATTCCAAGCCTTTTCCTGTCCATCCTCCTATTGACAGAGACCTCAGCAGCTCTCTCTTTCATTCTTTTCTGCCCATAGACACAGCCATGCAAACCTTTCCATTCCAGATTTAGGGAGTCCTTTCTTTAAAGGCTCCTCAGTTCCCATTACTACTTTCTTTTTGTTTATGTACCTGTTAACTCATATGTATAGAATAGTATTTTGGGAGGAAATAGTACTTTCACATTTTGTAGAGTTTTGTTAGACTTTTGTAACTATTTACTGTTGTTGCTTCCAAAGCAATTGTGAAAAGTGAAAAGATAGATTAAAAAGTAATGTTATGTGTATTGCAATATTTGGCATTTGCCCAACATTAAAGGGCAGCCTTGAAATTGACCTTTGGACAATGGCAAAAGCATTCATAACATGACCCCTTTTCTTCTATGGTTTTTAAAAGCTAAACTTTACCTGAAATGTAAAGTTAAATAAAAATTGGAAATAGAATTTAATGCTTACTCATATTTTGTTTCAGGGAGAAAGAGGGAGACCTGGCTTGCCAGGAGAAAAAGGAGGAGCTGGAGAACCTGTAAGTAGAAAATACAATTGACCTTGGATGGAAGATACTCAAAACGAAGCTGAATCTTATGTAATACTGAATTATTTTAATGTAGAGTCTGAATAAATATTGAGTATTTTCTTTTAGTTGGAGGGCTGCATTCCTCCCAAGGGACATTTTCTGTATATGGAGACTTGTGAGATAACTTTAATCAATTTTGCAGACACACCATCTATATGTCAGCATCTTCCTGAAATTGCAAATTGCCAATGAAGTTACAGGAGGGGTGAGATTCAGCCTGATTTCACCCATCCATTCTGTTAAAGTATCTCATGATTCTTTGTCAGATCATCAGTATTATGTCCAGTTTTGGTAGATTTTAATGCACCACAATAATATAATAAAACTAGGGGACACTTCTGTAATTTTCACAAAGAACTGCAATCTTCAATCTTCTGTAGTCTTCAAAAAGACCCTTATGTAAGTCAGGAAATCACATCTGATAGGCACTAATACATTTGTCAGTGAAGTGTTTTTGATAATATAGAAAAGCTTTAATCTGAAATTCTGGAAGTCCTGAGCTAGTGTGAATTCAAAAGAGATTATTTCTGAATAGACACATCTAAAATCGCATTATTAAAGAAACAAGGTTGGATCCAGTCATGAGTCCGTTCTACTTGTATGTCTTAATCCAACTGTATATCAATCTGTTAAGATATATGCACAAATATGCTTTCACATCTTTGTATGGGAAAGCAAGGATATATTTCAAATCAAAGAACTTAAATGATTTAAACATATTGTAAGAAATTGTCAAAATCCCAATTAACACAAAATTCTGGATGAAATTCTTTTCCTATATTCTTGAGAGAATTTCCTAAACAAGAATCAGATCTGACTGCAATGGGACTTACTGTTTTAATGTTATTCTTTACCTAGGGAAAGCAAGGTGACCTGGGACCTATTGGCTACCAAGGGATGAAGGCAAGTATAATGTAACTTATTGCTTTCTTGATCTTTTTTCTCATAATTTTATTTATAATATATCTGACTTTTCCCCCTCCTTCTCATTTTTAGGGAGACAAGGGTAGCCGAGGGGACAAGGTGAGTTGTTTTGATTAACAGTGCTACAAAAGAAAATGAATCTCTGTTGAATTATTGGGGGGAGGGACTCCAAAATTCAGTGTTAGAGTATGCCATTTTTAGAGCCAGTCAAAATATCGCAAGAATTAGCCTTGATCTAGATATATGCTATAAACCAAATAGGGGATGGGGAAAAGAAGCTGGCTTGTGATTGAAACTGCAAAGTCTATATACTCTCAGGATCTTCTCTCATTTCATATCATTTCAAACCACATTAATAAATCACAATTGAGTGGGTTTACACATCAAGCCAAAAACAAATCAACAGCATTCTGATTTAATATATATAGCATGAATCTGGTTTATAACTGCAAATACTTCAAAAAATCATTTACCCCCCCCCCCCCCTTCTACTGCTAACTCCCTTTAGGGAATCTACTGTAGCAGTCTAATAGTTGCCTATCAGCCTGCCTGCTATGTAGCACTTCAGGAAATTTCCTGTAATATTTAATTAAAGCCTTCCTTCTTCCTGAGATCTCGTTTCTTTGGATCAAATAAATAAACATGTCTTACAATCAGTTTGAAATGCAAATATGTTAAAATTGCTTCTAAATTGTCCGTTTTCCAGAAGGAGAAAAGGATATAAGAAATTTAAATTAATTTGGTTCTACTTGGAATTGTTTGGCTCTGAGATTCCCACTAGGACTGTTGGGCAAAGAAACAAATATTGGATTCTATTTTGCACATTTATTTATTTGTTTATCAAATTTATATGGCCACCCATCTCACAAACAAGTGATTCTGGGCACCATACATTAAGGATAAAAACTATATTAAAAACAATGTGTTAAAATAAATTAAAAATATATTTTATATAAAAATTATTTAAAAACTATTATTATTATTAATCTTCAATTCAATTCACAGTCTGGGGGGACTGCTAAAAACTTAACAGTTCAAGTCCTAACGAAGGACCTAAGAGTTGTTAAGGTAGCATCTGAGTATATAGGCAGTTCTGAGTAAGATGGTTTTTGCAAAATCAGAATATTCAGGTCTAAGTTCAAATTTTCAAATTTTCAATGTATCTAGGCAGCCCTTTGGGTATTGCTCCAAGGGCTCCTATTATTATTGGTGCAACCATTGATTTCTTCCTCCATAGTCACTCAACTTCAATTTGAAAATCACAATATTTTGTTATTTTTTCTAGCCGTTTCTTTAATATTAGTATTAGTAGTAGTGTTGTTAATCTTCAATTTATTAATCTTCAATTTGTTGTTGTTGTTCTTGTTTTTATGTTGTTGTTGTTGTTGTTGTTGTTGTTATTATTATTATTATTATTATTATTATTATTATTATTATTATTATTATTATTATTATTATTATTATTATTGATTTAATCTTCAGTTCGATTCATAGTATGGGACTGGTAAAAACTTAACAGTTCAAGTTCTAACCAAGGACCTAAGAGCTGTTAAGGTAAGGTCTGAGTATATAGGCCAGTGATGGTGAACCTTTTTTGGCTTGGGTGCCAAAAAGGTGCGCGTGCGATAGCGTGCACGTGCGTGCCCACACCCATAATGCAATGCCCTCCCCCCGCGCATGTGCGCACACACACCACTGCCCCCCACGCATGTGCACAATCCCCGCGCTGCCTCCCCCTGCGCATACGCAGAGGCCTCACTGAAGCCTCTGGACTTCCGGTAGGCTCATTGGGCTGTTTTTCGGTCTCCCCAGGGTTCAGGAAAGCCTCCTGAAGCCTGGGGACAGCGAAAAAAGGACCAACGGGCCAATCGGAAGTTCAGAAATGAAACGGAAGTTGAGCTGCCCTACTACTTACCTTCAGATAGTTGCAACCAGGCCTCTCACACCTCGGCTCATTTCTTCTGCAGCCAGCAAGGCTTTCCTGAAGACCTCTGTAGCCGATAACAGAGCCCTGGGTGGATCTAGAGCTCTGTTATCAGCTGCAGAGGCCTTTCCTAAAGACCTTTCCTAAAGACCTCTGTAGCCAATAACAGAGCTCCGGATCGATCTGGAGCTCTGTTATCGGCTGCAGATGCCTTCAGGAAAGCCTTGCCGGCTGCAGAAAAAATGGGCCGAGGTGTGGGAGGCCTGGCTGCAACTGTCCAAAGCCGAAGAAGTTCCAGAAGACCTCACAGCGAAAAGGAGGCTGGTGGTGAACTTCCGGTTGACCCCTTGGGCCGTTTTCGCCGTCCCCAGGCTTCAGGAGGCTTTCCTGAAGCCTGGGGAGAGCAAAAACGACCAAAAAGAAGGCCGAAATTCAGCTGGCCAGTGCGCGCATGCACACTAGAGCTGACATAGGGCAACGCCTCGCGTGTCCTCAGATATGGCTCCGTGTGCCACCTGTGGCACGCGTGCCATAGGTTCGCCATCACGGATATAGGCAGTTCCGAGTAAGGTGGTTTTTTGCAAAGTCAGAATATTCAGGACTGATGAGTTCAAGATTTCCATGTATCTAGGCAACCCTTTGGGTATTGCTCCAAGGGCTACTATTACAGATTATTAGAGTTGGAAGGGATCTTGTAGGTCATCTAGTCCAACCCCCTGCTCAAGCAGGAGTCCCTACACCATTTCGGACAAATGGCACTCCAATCTCCCCTTGAAAGTCTCAAGTGTTGGAGCTCTCACAACCTCCGCAGGCAAGCTGTTCCACTGGTTGATCGCTATACTATGATTGATTATTTATCCCACTATCATGGGGACAGTAATTCTGTGACCACTAGACAGACAATCAGAGCAAGGACAGGGAATGGTTCCGTTAAGATTTAGGATACTGTATTTTTCAGAGTATAAGATTTTTACCCCCAAAAGAGGGTGAAAACTTGGGTGCATCTTATACACCGAATGTAGACCCACCCACCCACACCCACCCTTTGGCCTCTGTCTTCCAGCAATTTACCTGTTTGCAGCAAACAGGGAAGAGCCTGTTAAGACAAGCAAGTCCTTAGCAGCTTCCCGATCCCCAGCTGATTTGCCACGTGCTAAAATGAAACTGAAACTGAAACTGCAAATACTGAAAGAGGCAAATAGCTGGGAGAGACACACAGATTTTTATTTTTATCATCTGTGCTGTTTGCTGTTTGGCAAATTGCTTGGAGGCAGAGGCCTTTTTTCCTTGTTTTCCTCCCCCAAAACTAAGTCTTATACTCCGAAAAATACGGTATTTTGCAAAATTATATATATGTTGTTTTAAATGAAAAGGGCTAATTCTGTTCAGTTCAAAAGGACACACAGTTTGTTCTTGGATATGGGCATGATGCAGCCACTGTATTTTGCTGATATAACATCAGTGCCCAGTGATTATCTAGAAAATCATATAACCGTGGTGGCGAACCTATGGCACGCGTGCCAGAGGTGGCACGCGGAGCCATAGAAGCCGGCACGCAAGGGTTTCCCACCGGCAAACCGGAAGTGCGAAAAAACGCACTTCCGGTTTGCCGGTGTGCTGTTTTTTGCACTCCGGAGGGTTCAGGGAAGCTCCCTGAAGCTCCGGAATGCAAAAAACTACAAAACGGACAAACCGGAAGTGCACTTTTCCGCACTTTCGGTTTGTCCGTTTTGTAGTTTTTTGCATTCCGGAGCTTCAGGGAGCTTCCCTGAATCCTCCAGAGTGCAAAAAACAGCATACCGGCAAACTGGAAGTGCGTTTTTTCGCACTTACGGTTTGCCGGTTTCGTCGTCCCAGGCTCCGGTAAGCCTTTTTGCGGGGGTGGGGGTGTTGTGCGCATGCGTGGGGGGGAGGGAATGGGTGTGGGCATGCAAGCGCGCGCGAGCGCGCCCCCCTCCCTTTTTGGCACGCAAGCCGAAAAAGGTTCGCCACCACTGTCATATAACATCTTAGATTACATAGTAGGCTCTAAAAAGAGGACCAAAAACATCCACTTCCCCTGCCCGTTTCCATATAGCTCCAGTAAGCACTTGTATATCATTCTAAATCATCTTCTTTCATCTACAGGGCTCAAGAGGTGCAAAAGGAGGCAAGGTGGGTCTTTAGGTTTTGTTTGGGGGATGATTCCATTATCTTTTTGAAAGTGAATTGAATTATGTATTATATTGCTGACTTCTTTTCTGTTACAGGGAGAGAAGGGCAAGCATGGCATAGATGGCGCTGATGGCAAGAAGGTATGGTTGATATTTGCACACAGAAGGTAGTTTCCCTCCTTATGCCTTAAAAAAAAGCTGCATTAAAGGGTTGCAATTGAATAAAGTATTAGCTTTAAGGAAGTGAATGAAGAAAGTGGTTAGAATGTAATACTGCAGGCTAACTCATTGCTCACTCCATGAGTTCGAATCTGAGTGGCTTAAAGTTGATTCAGCCTTCCAACCTTCCGAGGTCGATAAAATGAGGACCCAGATTGTTGGGGACAATATGCTGACTCTCTAAGCTGCTTAGAGTGGGCTGTAAAGCACTGTGAAGTGGTATACTGTATAAATCTAAGTGCTATTGCTATCTTCTAATGATAAAAGAAAATAATTCCCAATGATTCATAATAGTCATGTAAATATTTTTTTTCTTCACAGGGTGAACAAGGATATCATGGACTATCAGGATGCAAAGGATCTCCTGGGTTTGATGTATGTCGGTGCAAGAGATTACACATCTATCCATTCTGGTTGCTAGCAGGCAATCTCAGGGTGCAGTGGTGGAAGCAAATCTGTAAATATAGGTAGTTACAAAGTGCAGAATCTGAAAGATGAAAGAAAAAATACAGAATAGAAATAGGTGGAAAACAGTACGGAGAAATTCAGCCCAGCCTAATGGAAATTATTGTAATATACCAAAACATATAACACATTGTCATTATTAACTGCTTTGTTCTAGGGCTTACAAGGACCTCCTGGACAAAAAGGGGATACTGGTTCTTATGGACCCCAAGGGATAAAGGTTAGCCATAATTGTTTTCTCATTATGACTTGGATACTATACTTTTTGTGATGTCAGCATATAAATACCATGATAAATTTATCTAATATTTAGTAAATACTAGGGGAAGGTAAGTAGAACCCATCCCTGCATATGGTACATATGGTACACACACACACACACACACACACACACACACACACACACACACACACACACACACAAGAGGTGGGTTCCTCCCGGTTTGGACCGGTTCGCCCGAACCGGAAGTGACCCGCTGGTGATGTCACGATGGCGTCACGGAACCGGTTCGGTCGGTGCTGGTCCGCGGGCGCCTCCATCTTTTTTTTGAATTTTTTTTAAATTTTATTTTTAAAAAAAAAAATATTTATTTTTTCTTCTGAGCATGTGCAGAAGCCGAGTTTCCGGCACTGTACATGCGGTCGCCATCTTGTTTTTCCTTTTTTAAATTTTTTATTATTTTTTTAATTTTTTTAAAAAAAATTCTGAGCATGTGCAGAAGCTGAGTTTCCAGCACTGTGCATGTGGTCACCATCTTGTTTTCAGCTTTTTTTCCCCTGGATTTTTCGGCACTGCGCATGCGCCCACGCGGCGCGGGAGGAAGCGAACCGGCAGCAAGGTAAGTTAGAACCCAACTCTGGCACACACGTATATGCATAACAAGACAGCGGCGGGTTTCTTCCTTACCAGTGCTGGTGTGCTGCGCGCACATCTCCACACTTCGGGCGCGCATCCCCTCGCGCAATTTTGCTTCCGTGCATGCGCAGAAGCAAAATCTTGCCAAAATCTCTCTCACGCGTGCGTCCCGTCGTAAGATTTTGGCGCGATTTTGCTTCTGCACATGCACGGAAGCAAAATTGCGCGAGGGGATGCACGGAAGCAAAATCGGCCAAAAATTCACGGAAAAAATGGCGACGCACACGGTGGACTGGCAGAGAGGGCTCCGGAGTGGTCGCATGCAAATTGCGCAATCGGTTGCTCCCTACTGGAGCTGTGCACTGGGCAGCTCCGGCAGGAACCCACCTCTATAACAAGATTCTTAAATATAAAATGGTCTGTGTTTGAAAGAATTGGAAATTCTGCTTCTATGTTTCTCATATAGGCTGGCATGCGTGATCCTATCACGATGATAAAACACTAGATTTCTCTATTTTGACTACAAGTGATTCTCACTTCCACCAGGGAGAGTGGGATCAAAGACAACCCCCCACTACTTGTATGTCATGTCATTTAGGATGTTGGAATGTGATTCCTGTTTTCCTTCCTAAACTTATATGTGTCTCTGTGTTCTTTACTTCAAGGGAGAACCTGGGCCCAAAGGAGGTCCAGGCCCACAAGGAAAAGATGGAGATCCTGGCGAAAAGGTATAGTTGTAATTTTGAATTTACAGCATCGCTTGGCCTTCCCCATTTATCACTGCTGTTAGCTGCCCGGAGGAGTGTCCCTAACCACTTCCCTTTCTCACATCTCGGACAGGGACAGCCAAACGTGGATCATAGATATTGCTCCCTCCCCCAACATAACACCACCAGGTTAGGGGAAAAGAGGCAATAGCCAGCACATTCACATTCTTTCTGCTCAGCCAGCTTTAAGCACTGGGTAGATCTTTCAGATTTATGTATGCTATAACAATTTCCCCAATGTTACTTGTTGTTACTGGTGCATTTCAATTATGTTTGTTTATATTTTATATGCTACTGAAAAGCAAATTTATGACACTGGGCTAGATATTACTCTAAGTCAATTAATTTGGCCTGTTTGATTTTTGTTTGCATACTGTTTGATAAAGGAAGTCAGCAGAATTAGGTATTTATTCAGGCAAACAAATAGCAGGGTTGAGTGAAGGTTCCCCACAACTTGCTAGTGGATCCATTAGAGTTGTGCTTCCCTAAACTTCCCTATTCTAAGTAAATTGCCCCAAATAACCGCAGGGGCATTTAAATAAGGAATTTCTCGTAAGTGGTAAAAGGACTTTCTGATAAGCAGTTTTGGGTAATGAAAAGGGGAACCAGGGGGGAAAAGCACTATATTAGAAGATGGTTAACAGCCAGACGATACGCTGGCAGAGGAAGAGACTGGCTGGTATCACTGATTTTTCACCCCTCCCTCACTTTACCAGGTGGAGATTAATCCTAACCCTAACCTCACTTGAGCTTTCCTGATTTCAAAATTGGCTGTTGGTAATTTGCCAGATTAGGAATACTGGTTAGTTGATCAGACACAAAACATGAAATTGACTAGATACTGCAGCTTATCTTGGATTTTTCCTGGATTTTACACATCTGTACTCTTGTACATGTATTCCATGCAGCCTAGATGAAGAGGGCAAATGTTCTTTATAAAGGACTGTACAGGTACTCCTCACTTATTGACTACTTCATTTAGCAATTGCTTGAAGTTGAGTTGGAAAAAATAGCTTATATTTAGGATCACAGTGTCTCGTGGTCACATGATTGCCATTTGCGTGCTTTTCAACCAGTATGCATTGACAACAGTTGTATTGTCCCACAGTCACATGATCATAATTTGCGCGCTTCACAACCTGCTTTCAACAAGCACAATTAATGGAAAGCGCAGATGTGAAATTGCAAGTCATGGTCACTTAATGACTTCAATGATTTGCTTAACAACCAAAACAGAAGTTTCTGTCAGTCATGTGATGTTTTGCTTTGCAATTGCAGCACTTACTAACAGAGTTGCCAGTTGCAACTATAATCTCTAAGCAAGAATAACCTAAGTAACATTTCTTCGTCATAGAAGTGGTGTATGAAATAATCATGATTTTTAGACATTTTGGCCTTTTCTACATTTCCACTTCTTTTGCTCCCCAAACCATCAGAAAGTTTTGAATTGTCATGTGATCATCACCCAATTTTAGTATACTGATAAGGAGCAAAAAAAATTACTGCTCCCACCCAGCTGCAGGATGTTTTGGAGTAAAGAGAAAAGTGTTTTATCCCATGTCATAAATGAGTAAAATAAATTGCTATTCCATACACCCTAGTCCATGTCCTCAATTCATGTTGCCTTTGTCTAGTTGCATTAAAAAATATGAAGACTTCGAAACTTCTAAGCCATTATTTCTCCTCAAGGACCTTTTAGGGGAACCAAAGCTCAGGAACCAGCATTTGGGGATAAGAGATCCTTCCGATGGGAAAATGACTGCCAACCAGCTGTAAAGAGTTACCATATTTCAGAATATTATGAATTAAAATGTTGGTTTTGTTGCAGCTATACTATAGCCAAGCCAAAACTGAACCTCAGCTCCTCAATGCAGTTGATGTCATGGGATCAGAGAAAGTCAGAGTTGTTTTTAAACTGGCAGACAATCTTTATATAAATATGTCATTTGTCTATGAAAGGCAAGCTAGTTGATTTTGATTTTGAAGGGCAATAATAACATTGCTCTGACATCTCTATCCATTTAAGTTTAGATCACTATGTGATTCACAGCTGCTGTATGAATACTCAAAAGCTCATGGTAAAAATATTTATTTTTTCATATCTTTTAGGGTCTGCCTGGAGAAGTGGGAGCCAAAGGAGAAAAGGGAGAATGGGGAGATGAGGTACATGTTTAAAGATTTTATGGGCCTGAAGGAGCAAGTTTAAGTACATGACAATCCATTTCGCTGTCTCTTCTTTCTCTTGTAGGGAAGTCCTGGCTCTGATGGTATCCCTGGACCAAAGGTAAGGTTACTATTTTCAATGATGTTTTCTGTAGTTGGTAGCAAAATTGGGAACCAAGAAAATGGTCTTCATTAAGCCTCTGGAGCTGAAATTCAATGGATTTATTCAAAGCTGTTTTTCCAATATTTATATGGAATGGGATACAATCAGCAAAGAGCTTTCCTCAACTGTAAACACAGTGAAACCTGTGAAAATGTTTAGGAATTCCTTCAGTCCTTAGCAAGCCTTCAGAATCATTCCTAACTGGATTCTTAGAACAAGTTCTAATACAAAATTCTCCTTTAGCTTCTTCGTCAAGAGAAATATGTTTAAAAGCTCTCTGCCACACTTTCTGCAGGCTTGTTATTGAATCTAGTATATAAAATCATCGTAATCCTTTTGCATACAGGGTGGCCCTGGATCTGAAGGCTTACGAGGTGTCCCTGGGACTCGTGGATCAAAAGGAGGAAAGGTAAATTTTCATTTGCGATATTCACAAGTAATTTAGAAGAAGAAGAAAGACTTTACTGTTTTAAGTGAAAAGTCAAACCATTAAGGCCTGGTGATCTTTTTACAGAAATGGTCAAGTTTAAGAGTTTTAAATACTTCTAATAATGTCTCAACATGTTGGAAAAGACATTCTGCACTCTCAACTGGTTCTGTTAAAACTTGTTTTGTGGTGAATTTCTTGTAGTTGAAACTTGGAGGATGCACATGACTCAATGTGGAATGGACTGAGTTTATAAATTAGGAAAGGCATAGAATAGAATGAGGAGAGGAGCAGAACATAACAGAATAGTATCATAGAGTTGGAAGGGACCTTGTAGGTCTTCTAGTCCAACCCTCTGCCCAAAGCAAGAGGCTTTATACCATCCCAGACAAATGGTTGTCCAATCTATTTTTGAAAACCTCCAGGGACAGAGCACCCACAACTCCAGGGGGCAAGCTGTTCCATTGATTAATTGTTCTCACTGTCAAGCAATTTCTTATTTCCAGGTTGGATCTCCCTTTGATGAGCTAGTTGAACAGGAAAGGAAAACAATGCCTCTTTTCATGAGAAAGTTGGGAGAGTAGAGCGAAAACTGCCTCCCCTGGACTCCAGAGGCCCTCCGGAGCTTCCGTGAGGCCCGTTTTTCTCCCTCTCCAAGCCTCTGCATGGGCCCTGCACTTACCTCGCATCCAAAACGGGCTGCATGGAGACTCCTGGGAGGGGCGGGGTGGGGTGGGAGGGGCCAGCCAGGGGTGGGATTTGGAGGTTCTCTGAACTGGCCATAACGTTAGCTACGGGTTCTCCCGAATCTGGGCGAACTCGTAGCAGCCTGCCCCTGCTTATGTTGATATTCTAGCTGCCGATTGCTACTGGCTTTCAGTTAAAAACATGCTACTGTTAATAGGGCAAAGGCTAACAAATAATTAAAATGTGGATTTTGTATCTACAATGAAACAAACATGCTGACATTCTGGGAAGACGGTATATCTTTCAAACTCAGATGATAGAATAATGATTATTTAATCATCATTATTATATAATTTGCATTATTATACTGTAGAAAAAGTCCCTGTTAGGAACGTTCTTTGCTCAGTTCGAGTCCAAATCTTCAGCTGTGAGTGCAGCAGGCATTTTTAGAAAAGGGATTCTTGATCTACCTCATTCCAAATTCATAAAGCAGAGACATTTCCTAATTCTTCACATGAACCAAGTATTCTGTTTATATAAAGTTTTGGCACAGTGGAAGAAGGAGTGCTGCCACATAAGAGATTGTGGTATATCCCTCCCTACTATATTTATTTTCCAAATGAATAAAACGTTTTTCTCCAGAAGTCCCTCAATTAATCTGGCTCTGGCCACTCTTATATTTCTACTTCTCAGAAAATGGGATGACAAGCAGCAGTGTCTCCTCTTATCCACCCTCCACTGCGCCCTTCACTAATGTTCTCACAGTCTAGCTTCCCACAGACTCCCTGTGTTTCCCAAGACCTCTTAATTAAGATTGGGTAATACAGTAATACCCCTCGGTATGCTGCTGTGTTTTGGCTTCTTGCCCTTCTGTTGTGCTACTGTCCCATGAGTACATCATACTTTGGCATTCTCTAGAAAGAAATTGTTGCCCAGTGATAATATTTGAAACACAAGGATATTGCTCACTGCTGGTTCTTTGAGTCAGTGCTGTTCATTTGCCATGATGTAGTCAAGCCTCAGAGAGTGAGTAGTCTGGGACTGACTGAGGATGATAAGAACTCAAGCCACCAAGAGGGGACCAAGCAGACAAAAACGCTAGAAGTGCCACAATCCAGCAGTCAGTTTCAGTTCCATGTAGCCTTTGGGCATTCCTGCCAGGCCATCGATACTGCATCAACTCATGAGGCAAAAGAGGGTATATGTGAACAAGTCTTTTCCTCTGGCCACTCTCATAGTTGCTTTGCCTTAGTCCCATTTGAGTCATTAACTTCTCAGTACTCTTTATTCTACAAGCAAATTGGCAAGAATGTTGGAAATAGTTGGCTTTCATGACAATATGATGCAATGGATCCTACATACAGTATAATTATGCCAAAATCCTCCAATCCCTGGAGATTCTGGGCAAGATATGATTTTTGTTTTAAATGAGCTTTTTGAGTAGATAATCCATGGATTTTAAGATTACCTGGGCCTTTGATAGTGTTTGCTTGGTATTGTTTTTCTGTGTTGATTATAAGCAAAATATGGTATAATTTAGTATATATAGTATACGTATAGAACACGTATGATTCAACTCTTCAGATGTTATATTGCCTCTTCTGCTTTTCTACTTATTCTACTTTGCAAGTATTGCTTCATTTATTTTCCTCTTTTTTTTTAGGGTGAGCCAGGTCCACCAGGAGAACAAGGCCGTGAGGGACTTTTTGGACCACCAGGAGAGCCAGTAAGATGCTCTCAATTCTTCTGCATCCTTGATCACTCAGTTGGGCAGAGGGAGAATGTAAACCAATGAATGGGAAGGAAGAGAATATTAGACGAGGCCCTGGCTCTGTATTAATTTGAGTTTCATAGTAATAATTTTTTCACAGTGGGGATCAATCAATGTAATTAGTGTTGATGGGAGTAGTGCAAAGACCCCTATAAGCAATGATGACAGTTAAAAAGGACTTGTTTCTGGCTCATAATGTGAGGATCTGGTATCCTTGTATCATTAACATTATCAATAACATTACTAAGAACAGATGGTACTGTTATGAAATATACAATGAATAAGAAAACACATTATTAATGAGTTCCTCTTATATTTTCTGATATAAGACCATGCATATAGGTTGCAGTAGATACTATTTATTGTTCCTTTTGCTTTCATATTTTCCACTTATTTTCTCTGCACATATTTCTACTGGCCTGTGTATTCCAGCTATAGAGGAAAATTGTCCTTCAACAAATCCAGGACATTTCCATCCCAGAATGCTCCAAAGTGAGGCCTCTTGCTCTGTTCTATTAGTCCAGTTTGTAGTTGTAAAACAACATGTATTGTTAAAATGAAATGCAGATGTTCTGCACCAAAATGGCAAATTGAAAACAGCAGCTAGCATAAAAGCTGACATAAATCCCATTTAGAACCTCCCCTGCTATAAGAGCCCTCTGTGTTTTTCTATATAAAATTGAACATATTGCATCAAGGTGACCAAGCAAGAGTTCCTCAGGACATTTAAAGCAACAGACTTTTTAAAAGGAGAAGAAAAAGAAGACCATAATTATTTGTTCTAAGGGGGATACAAAATGGCAATGAATCACATTTTAGAACTCAGGATTCAAGTAAATGGAATTTTTAAAAAACCAAACTGTCAAATAAATTGGCATCAGTAGAATAATGAAAATTGATACCTCTTTTAGGAAAAACAAATTAGAAAGGGCTATAACAAGGGGGGATAGGAAGTTTTTAAAGCTATTTATTTTGGTTCTTAAGCCAATACACGGTTTTTCTTGGATCGACGGAAAGCTAAAGTCTGACAAATTAACTGATAATACTGCATGTCCTAGACAGTACAGTTGCACAGAACTAAAATTTAAATTGTACAGTTTCCCTGATGATTATTGTCTTTGTAGTTTGTTCTCAATGACAAAGCTGAAAATGTGCTTTGAGTAAAGAAATAAGTCATACTCATCCTAACACTATTCTTTCTATTCTCAACAATTTGAGGCCTCTAAATCAAATTCCTTCCTAAGTCTGTCCACTCCAAATTAGGTAGGAAGGGAAGGGAGGAAGGAAAGGAAGGGAGGGAGAGGGAGGAAGGAAGGAAGGAAGAATATGAAATGAACAGCAATTTCAGGAAACAGCACACAACCGTGCCTACCATTCCTGTCCTAATGTATCCATATGTTCATACCTCTTTTACTCTTATTCATGCTTGTACTATTACATATATATTCAATCATGTTTTACTGTTTATACTTTGCTTATAATCATATATGCTTGACAAATAAACAAATACAAATACAAACTCCCTTTAGATCATTTTATGAGGTTGTAGGACAAGATTTGTGATTTCTGCAAAACTAGTTGGTTCTGGCCATGTATTACGAAGGATGAAACCACTGAACTAACATTTTTCTTCTAGGGTAAAGTAGGTGCACCTGGACCTAAGGGTTTTAGGGGAGATGAAGGACCTTCTGGACCAGAGGTTAGTGTCTATGGTTGGGAAGAATCCCATATCTCACTGAATTTCTCACACACATTTCTCAGATTAACAGTGCTACAAGATGCATACATCAACATATATGCAATTTTAGTTGCATATATCAACTAAAGGATATATACAGATGTCAACTAAAACAAGGAAACATTGTGCATTTTAGATGTTAATTTATATATTTAGAATATTTAAGAGTATTTTATTACTGGTTGGTGTTGTATGATGTTCATATTGTGAGGCCTGGAAAACAAGTGATAAAACTTTGCAAAGTATAAATAAGAATAAAAAAGTTGGCTCACAAAATTTCTGGATTTAAATCTACTATCCTTCAATATATCAGGCTCATTTAAAAAGAGGAACGCAATGTAACATAAATCTACAAAACATTAATTGTAAGAGTCTGCAGCATCTTAAAGATAAGGTGATATGTTGTTAGACTCTTAAGATACTACAATATAGATTTTGTATAGCTATTCTTCTGAAAATGAATTGTGATTGTCTTGTCATTTGGTTTAAATTAACACTAAATATTAATGTAGCTATTTCCCTTTTTACTTTTCAGGGTCCTAAAGGACAGGTTGGACCACCTGGAATAACTGGAAACCCTGGCTTGATGGGTGATAGAGTGAGTGTTATAATACCTGGAAATGCTAAATTTTAATTTGGCTAGTGTTCCAATTATGTTTACTTCCAAGGAAAACAGTCCTGGCCATAATCATACATGATTGAGCTTCATGAATTTGAATTTGAATTTATTAAAATTTCTATGCCACCCAACTCCCAGGGGGACTCTGGGCGGCTCACAACAAGGCATAGAAACAACAATCAGTAAAAACAATTTAAAAACATATTAAAATACAAGCAATATTTAAAAAGAACTTTCACTCCAACATGCATACATGGGTCGATCTAACAAGACCACATCTTAGGGTCATTGGCCCCATGCCTGCCAGAAAAGCCAGGTCTTAAGCTCTTTCTGGAAGGCCAGTAAGGTGGATCTCGGTAGGCAATTGGTTCCAAAGAGTTGGAGTCGCTACAGAGAAGGCCCTTCCCCGTGGACCCGCCAGCCGACATTGTCTAGCTGACGGGACCTGGAGGAGGCCCACCCTGTGCGATCTCCCAGGGCGCTGGGAGGAATGCAGTAGCAGACGGTCACGCAGATAAACTGGTCCTGAGCCATATAGGGCTTTAAAGGTAAGAACCAACACCTTAAATTTTGTGTCCGGAGACCAATCGGAAGCCAATGCAGCTGGCGAAGGATGGGCTTAGTGTGGGTGTATCTTGAGGCACCCACAACAGCTCGCGCAGCTGCATTCTGGACTAACTGCAGTCTCCGAACACTCTTCAAGGGTAGCCCCATGTGAAGCGCGTTGCAGTAATCCAGCCGTGAGATGATAAGGGCATGAGTGACTATGAGTAGAGCCTCTTGATCCAAATAGGGCCGCAATTGGTGCACTAGGCGAACATGTGCAAAGGGGGAAACTGGAGTTCAAAGGGGTCATTTAAGCCTCAAGCCAGTATTTAAATCTCATAGGGTTGTCGCTACCTTCTCCACATTATCATAGAATTCTAGAGTTAAAAAAGGGCACTGAGGCCAGCAATTCCAATCCCCTGCTTAGTGCACAAATGCAAATTAAAGCATCCTGACAGATGATTGTCCAGTGCTCTGGAATGAAAGATATAAGTAATGATCTTCCATCTGACATTTTTCTATGTCCTTGAAGAACGGCATTGTTTCCCCACCCACCATTCACACAGTCTTTGCAAGTCTAACATTTCTTTAGTTCTTTAATTCTCTATTCAGAGGGCTTAGTTTTAAACACCTGATTATCCTCATTGTCCTTCTCCAATTTATTCCTGTTTGTCTAACTCAGTCTTAAAATGCACTGCCTGGACATTAGATAACAATGTTTAAAATAGGGTATGGCCAATGCAGAGTAAAGAGCAATTCATCCGTCCATATGATTTGGAAACTATACCTCTCTTGATGCAGCCTAAAATTGTATTTTTAAAGAAATATTACATTACTAATTCATACCCAACTGCAATCAACTACTATTCCAGTATTTTTCATGAGCACAGATAAGGACCAAGCCAAGAATCATCCTGCATCTGTGTATTTTTTTACAGATTATTTTCTGGTGAGCAAAGCATACTAAAGATCTAAAACAATCCAAATTCCTATTCCCTGTTCTGATTAAACTTCAATCCTAACTTCCCCTTCTGTTCTTCACAATTGCTTAGTAGACCTCATACCACACAATTGTGCCAAAAGAAGAATGCAGTTGCTGACTTTCTTTGTTGTCAGGGGCATCTTGCAGCTGGTATATTAATTATTTTCTCTTTCATTTTAATGTAACTAAATAGGGTTAATTTATTGTCCTCAGATTCCACAATACTCTGTAATTTTCAGATCTTAACTAAGCTTTTTGTGCTCCATTTTGGCTCTTGAACTTTCTTCCATGTCCTCTCTTTTGGAATAGTATATTCTAGGGTTATTAAAGTCCTCAATCTTTCCTGCTTCAAACTTCTTTGAAAGAACAATGGTTTGCTGTTGGAAAATACCTATATTTTACAGGTTTACAGATTAACAGAGTTGGAAGAGACCTTGCAGGTCATCTAGTCCAACCCTCCAAAAAGCAAGAGACCCTACATCATTTTCCCCTAGGCTGGATGGGTAGTAGTAGACACGAACAACCAATATTTGTTCCTGTATTTATTTTAAGCCAGAAATTCTTTATGCAATCAGCACTTCGATTTCTGAGCAGGGATGAATAATTCTAACAAACAGTACAGCAATTGCTCTTTTTCCCCCTATTGAACAAATATAACTAAGCTGTAATCATGGGAATCATTCCACCAACTCTCCACTCCATTTATTCAATTATATTGCTTCCTGTACTTCAAGTGCCTTTGAATCAATTGCCATAATCTAAGCATTAGTTTATAGGCAACCAATGTCTTAATTTGTGTTAAGGGCTCCAATGTGTTTGGTGGTAGAGGTGGGGTGTTTTTTTTAAAAAAAAATACTGAATGGAATTTAATGGACACAATTAAAGGAAAATGTTTGTTCTTCTTCTACACTGCAGAAACATTTATAATAAATGGATTTTCCAAGAAGATTGTTTCCAATATCCTCAAGAATTCAGTTTCAAGCCACCTTTGCCATGTGCAAAAATCACATTTTTACCAGGCCTTCTAAGGTGCAAGCAATGTTATGCCAGCAGATCTTCAATCCAAATAACCTGAACCTAATGGTCCTACATTTCATTTCTCTAGGCAATCATTCATTTTTAGCTTTCTTCCCCCTCCAATTTTTGTCCTTCTCTGTGGACTAGGAAGAATGAATAAGACCACTTGAACCTCCAGATTCTTAACTCTTGAGTTTCAAATCACATGTTTGTCAAGATGTCAGTTCAGCTTGCTCTTTTTTTCATTTCGTTCAAAGATTTTATATTTTATCCATTTTTTATCAATTTTTCGCTTTTTTGTCAATGTGGATTATAATAATTAGTTGCCAATAGGTTCAAACTCTGATTTCTATTAATCTCCCAATTTCCTCTCAGGGAGATGATGGCCCACCAGGAAATGGGACCATTGGCTATCCTGGTGCTCCAGTAAGTTTCATTTCATACTGCAAAAGTTTAAACAGAATTTATTCTCTTTATGCTGTTTCAATTTTACTTTCCAATCTTCCTTTACTTTTCCAGGGAGATCCCGGAATCAGAGGTGACCGTGGACTTAATGTAAGTATCTTTCTCCTCCTTACCTTACTGAACAGGTGAAATGAGAATCCCTTGTTTCTTTCCTGACAAACAGGTGTTTGTTTTGTAAAGAAGCAAGAAAAAGTCATCCTCATCTTCACTTCTGCAGCATTTGGATTTCTCAATTGTATCTATTTACTTTAAGAAAAGGGGCCTCAATTAAGCTGTTAGTTTTCTGTGATAATTTTGCCTCATGACATAATATTGTAATGAGGTGCCTCAAGATGGGAAGCTGAAAGGTAGTCAGAAGCAGGATTTTTCTCACAAAAGCATTTCTGACCATGTTTGGCAACAAAGAATTACAAATTTGTATGTAGTAGGAGCCTCAGCATACCTCAAGGATGTATCTCTCTGGCACCTTTTCATAAATACTGATATACAGGGCAAGTGGATTTGTAGATCAGATCTATTCTCTGTCATTATTCCCATCCTGCCAGCCTTCTGTCATTCCCAGCTCACATCAGGATTACCCTGGTCACTGATGGATGTGTGCTTCACCTGTCCAGTGCTGCACACCTCAAGTTGTAGAGGAAGGCATTGGGGGCGGGGAACAGCCACTGAAGGGAAGTCCTACAGGTCCAAAAGTGCCTTCTTCTATAAAGAGATTGTTGGGGTTCTCACAAAATATTATAAAATTGTATTCCTGCCAAGTATATTTGAGATGAGTTGGGCAAACTTTGTCATTTGTTCTGAAAAACCTTTCTCTGCCAGCAGTCCTATTTGATACAATAAATAATTTAAAAACAACAGCGCACTGAATGGAAACCAAAATCATACTTGCATTGCAGTTGAATATTCTGATCAACAAAATAAAATAAAATAACGAGTGCCACTTTTCTGAAGAAGGCTTAGGAGAATGGAGTTATCTACTGTCAGTTGCAGGAGTCAGTCCCACATACTTTATATGCTTTTCCTAAATGTTGCCTTGTCTTCTTTAGGGCACCAAAGGCTACAGTGGGCCCAAAGGCGATGATGGTGAAATTGGAGAGCCTGGTAAACAAGTAGGTAAAAAATGGGATAGAGCATATTAGTCAAGAATCAACTCCTTTAGATAATGCAACCCATGTTTTTCATCCCATTCTACCTATTTATTTGAAATGAGAATTATGTAGTAACATTAAATGGATTGTATTATTCTGAAAAGACCCATGCGTTATAGTTTAGAAATGACTGGAATGGATGGGGGAATTGCTCAACCGCAGCAAATTTAGAAGATGAAAGAGGGAACTCAATTGTGATTCAGCCTACAACCCAGTGCCAATTATTTGGGAGTAGATTGAGTTACACAGAAGTCCACACATCTTCAAATTGCTGAGGTTGAGAAATACTCATCTATATAATCTGTCTTTGGGATCATCAGCCAAGGAAAGATTCACGTCTTTGGTGATCAAGTCATGAAAGCAGTGGATGGGGCTGGACACAGGATGATAATCACGGTGGATACTGATTGAACATCAAATGTGATGTTCACATTTGTTTTATTCACATGCTTTATTTTAGTTTAAGAAAAAATGTGATAAGCACTTCTCTGGAAGTGAATCTATAGCACCTCTGTAGTTTGAAGCTGTGAAATAATTACTCAGCATAGCTGTTTCAAGGCCTTCCCAGGCTCTTGTGAGGTTTGGACTAACACCAAATTATCTATTAGATAAGTCATTTTCATAATTTTCAATTCTATTGTAATTAGAAATTTGAACAAAAGGAAGCAAAGAAGCCTTTCTCCTGTTTTCTAATAGAAAAGAGCTGGTAGCACCACCATTCACTTAGAAAATCTGCCTTGTTCTTGTTTTTTTCTCCTTCCAGATAATTGAACCTGGGATCAAAGGCAAGAAAGGTGCCAAAGGTTACAGGGGATCAGAAGGAGAGCCAGTAAGTAGCAAAATAAGCTTCTTATTAATTCCAATATTACAAAGAATAGAATATCTCACCTCTCCTTTCATTTTAGATCTTAAAGAAACTAACAGGCTATGCTACCATGATACTATCAGGAAGGATAGGGTTTCCCAAACCTAGCCTCAGACTGGACAAATGACCACTATTTTTAAGGCTTCTTTAAGAAACAGAGTTTTTCTGGAAAGACCTCACCTGCAGGAAAAATTACCTTCAGTTCACTAGAACATCAAGTTTTAGTATCATTAGAATCATTGAAGGCTGCAATCCTTCCAGCTGGTCGAGAAGTATGACTACAGCATTAGGGAGGAAGGATTGTTTTTGTTCATGATGAAAAGTAAAGTTTGCTTTGTCATTTTATCTCATGTATTTTAGAGAATGGCTATATTTTAAATAATGTGCTAGCAGTTACCGTATTTTTCGGAGTATAAGATGCACCGGAGTATAAGACGCACCTTAGTTTTGGGGGAGGAAAACAAGGAAAAAAGGCCTCTGCCTCCCAGCAATTTAGCAAACAGCAAACAGTAAACAGTACAGATGATATACACTGTTTGCTGTGTATTTCTGTGCATGTGTGCCTGACCCATAGAAATAGCAAAGAATTGGAGAAATGTACATTATGGCAGTATATTAATGCCAGAAAGTTTTCTTAAATGTAGTCACACTAACTCCTCCCAATTATTTAAATAGATCTACTCCAAACATGACTAAGTCAGGATTTAACTCAGCTGCCTTATCTTAATTCTAAACAGGACACTGTTACATTTCAGATTATACTTTTACAGATCTTTAAATTTGATGTGGCTCTCTGGAAGTATAGTTATTCTCTGCTATTTAAAAGAAGATACAATAGCACTGGGCCTCTTCAGATCAAGCATTTATTTTTAAAAGCTTCTTCATTTTGTTAAGTTGTCTAGAACAATAATAAAGCAGTCTTTAAAAAAGTCTAATCATTTGAACATTCTATAGACATTTATAGTTATTGACTTACCTCCTTGCAGTTTCAGCAGTCCAACATTGCCAGCAGTCCACCTTCCGACAATTTGCCTCCTTGCTGCTGTTTCACTTTCAGTTCTAGCACGTGGCCTGCCTGTGCTGAATCAGCTGTAGGTCGGGAGGCTGATAATCAGTTTCTTGTGCTAATCAGGCTCTGCACTGTTTGCTGCAAGGAGGTAAATTGCTGGGAGGCAGAGGCCAAAGGGTGGGTGTGGCTGGGTGTGGCTACATTCGGTGTATAAGACGCACCCAAGTTTTCACCCTCTTTTGGGGGGTAAAAAGGTGCGTCTTATACTCCGAAAAATACGGTACATAGTCCAGGACAATGGGCAAGATAGCAACCTGGGATCTTCAATAGCTAGCAGCCATAATTCTTTAGCATATTTTCATTTCTTCTTCAGTCTAGTTTGGGAACTGAGCTTCACCAAAAGCAACCATAGGTCACAGCCACCTTTCTATTCCTTTGGAATTTCTGTATGTAACTGAGAATTTTTCTCATAGCCTTTACCATGGTTTTATCTCCTAGGGACCTCCAGGACCTCCAGGACCCTCTGGGCCAGATGTGAGTAGGACTGAAATTATGTGGTTTATCTTCTTCTCTACACAACAAAGCACTATTCAAGTGTTTTCATGGAAAGTTGAGTAAACTTTTTAGCACAGCAAAACACTGTAGATATGTGAGATTTAGAACAATTTTATATAACATTCAGCTGCTTGGAGGAAGGTTAGTTCCGTAGTCAGTGGCTTCTCTCTTTTAAGTCCAGAAAATAATATTCTCAATATTATTTAGAGAAAGCCTTTTGTTTTAGTAGGCCTTCTTAGATTAATTTGTTACTTTTTTCATTCATGGATAGCTAAGCTTTACCCATTCCTTGGTCTTCATTCCAATTTGTGAAATATACCAACAAGTAGCTTAAAAAACACCGTCAAAGATTTCCTGGCACTTACCCCAGGTCCTGTCAGTTTAGCAGTTTGAAAGCTTGTAAATGCAGGTAGATAAATAGGTATCACTTTGGTGAGAAGGTAACAGTGTTTCACGTTTCGCCGTCCTCTTTGCAGCGTGATGTCATACTGACCACAAGTCTGCGGAAATGTCTTCAAACAACATTGGTTCAATGGCTTAAGGAAAAGGAGATGAGCACCCCTTCTTAAAGGATTAGTGGATTAAAATCCACGGAGACTCCTTTTTTCCTTTACCAACAAATGAGAGAGCCAGTTTGCTCTAGTGGTTAGGACACCAGGCTAGAAACCAGGAGACTGTGAGTTCTAGCGCTGCCTAAGGCAAGAAACCTGGCTGGGTGACTTTGGACTGAGAGTCACTTTCTCTCAGTCCAACTCATTTCAGGGTTGCTGTTGAAGGGAAAATAAGAGGACGAAGTAGGATTGGTTTGTCCACAACATTGAATTATTTATAAAAACAATAAAGGCAAGATTAAAACATGGAAATAGTTTTTAATACTGTACCATATTGATCTGCTTTGCTTTTGATATTATTTCAGATGAGTAGATCTGGTTTTCACAGAAATCAATTACAGATTAAAATGTCAGAGATCTTTTCACTATTTCCTGCATATCAAATCGTTCTCTATAAATGCTACATCCTCTCTAATGAAGCTTATGTAAATATATTATGAGGGGTCCTTGATGCTCTCTGAGTGGGTTGTTTTCTTGCAGATGTTTCATTACCCAAACTAGGTAACATCATCAGTGCTGATTATATACTAGCACTGATCATGTTACCTAATTTGTATAATGAAACATCTGCAAGAAAACAACTCACTCAGAGAGCACCAAGGACCCCTCATAATACATTTATATTTTTAACCCTGAGCTACAAATATTCTCCTTTATTGGTAAACATATTAAGTTTGATGTCAGGAATAGATAATTCATGCTTTCCAGTTCCCCTTTCATAAGCTCCCATGACTCATTTGATAATGGCAGCAAATTTTGGCAATTCAGTTGCCAAAAATTGACAATGCAACCTCCTGCAGTCTTTAAACAATAAAAAAGCCAATCTTAAAAGTCTGTATGTGTGTACATACACACATGTGCGTGTGCCTGTGTGTAAATAGATACAGATTGCCATCATTCTTTAACAGCCCTAAACTAGGATGTTGAAAGAAAGAATCTGAAGTTCAATTGTAGTCTGTAAATTTCCTGAACTGTTTGCTAAATTAACTGTAAGAATATCAAAGGTAATTTTCTTCAAGATTGCAGGGAAGGACCCAATTCATTCTATATTTCCAAAGTCTCAATGAGACCAACTTTTCTTCCTTTGTTTTTAGGAATGTGAAATTTTAGATATCATCATGAAAATGTGTTGTAAGTATTTGATTTCAGCTCTTGCACAGTTAATAGGAGTATCATTGATTAACAAGTATTATCATAATGGGAATTGGCAGCTTACTGGTTTTACCAAATCACCATCACAGACTATACAATAAGTCTCCAGGTTTTCAACTTCTGCATCCCCAATATAATGTATGTGATTAATACAACTTTTCCCAAATTAACATTGCATTCCTTAAAATCTAATAGGAATATAGAAGTTATGAAGTTGTTTTAGTTGAACCACCTCAAGTAAAAATGTGTTTTTATAGCTACCATGGCAAACCACTTGTAACAAATTGATTAGAACCAGATCTTGCTTTTCACTTATTTTTGCTGTTCTGAATTGCAAGCAAAGTGACACATTTTAAAGCCAAGTTCCATTCATGCATTTGTTTGGATATTTTAGGTAATATATCAAAAAATTGACTTCATATATTGTAAATGAATGACAGTAAAGGCATAAACCATACAAAGGAAGACTCAAATAATTCCTCCCCTCACATATTATTCAGACATACAAATCATGCATCCATATATTTGCAACAAGCAGAAACTCCAAAATCCTACAAATATACATCTATCTTTAGTGTTTCATATTCAGAAAGTTTCATATTCAGAAAGGTCCTTGTGACTACCCCCTTCAAGGCAACATCCACTGCTTACTGTACAATTTCCTACTTATTGAATTTATCATTATTCTAGCCTTTGTGTATCCACTGCAGGATGAAGGCTTCTTCCGCATGTTTCCAACCAATATGGTCTTGAGCTTTCTTTTGCCAGTTAAATTTATATGTCACTGAATCATATATATAACCCAGTCAATTATTCTCCTCAAAAACTCCTCCAGTCAGCATTACTCAAGAGCAATGGTGATAGAGAATAATAATGTCTGTGTTATCATCACTGCCACTTATTAGAAGGATTCAATTTTAAGGGATGTAAATTTAGGAAAGGATACACAGGTTTTGAAAGAGGTTAAGGTGCTACTGCCAGCAGAGACAGAGGCGTATTTTTAAGATAGTCAAGAATGCCAGTAAGGACTGTGAAGTTGATGCTTTATACATCTTGGCACAAATGATCTGTCGCAAAAAGATGTACTTTCTGTGCAGAATTATTCCCAGAGCTCGTGGTATGAACTTAGTAGTATAGGCTGTAGGCTTACCTTTTCAGAGGTTTTAGCAGTATATAAGGAACAAAAAGGGAAAGGCCAGCGTATAGAGGAGTATAATGTGTGGCTAAAGAAGTGGTGTAAAAGGGAAGGCTTTGGTTATACCGTGTTTCCCCGAAAATAGGACATGTCCCTAAAATAAGGCCAAGCCTGATTTTTGGGGTAGGCATAAATATACGCCCTGCCCCAAAAATAAGCCCTTAGTGAAGGGGAGGCGTGGCCAGCACAGGAGGCAGCCCTTCCCTTCCCCGGTCACCTCATGGAAGTTCAGCCCCTTAATTGCTGCCCGCTGATCAGCTGAGCCAGCAAGGGCTGTGTAGCTCAGTTCAGATCTCCAGAGCACCTCCTAGCTGCCAGCCTTTTCCCCTTTTCCTACGATCTATGCGATCTTTTCCTATGTCTGTGCTGCGATCCCAAAGAAAAGACAGACTGCAGGAAAATCCCCCCCTTTCTTTCCTGCCGATGGTCTGTGGTGCAATCGCAAAGAAAGAACAGTCTGTGTGTGTGAGAGAGGGGACGGGGATGGAGAGAACATTGCTACACCCTGAAAATAATAAGAAACACACACACACACGGATAATAAGGCCAAGGCCATATTTCGGGGGTCAAAAAAATTTAAGACAGAGTCTTATTTTCGGGGAAACATGGTATTAGTCATGATGTCTGCAGCTGGTCCAATGAAAAACTCTATAAAAGAGATGGTTTGCATCCATCAAAGAAAGGGACTGAGTTACTTGGCATTAAATTCACAGATTTTCTGGATAAACATTTAAACTGAACAGCGGGGACAGAGAATTAATTGATACAGAACATTTCTATCCCCAGCAATCTAAAATTAATAGGGTTATCAGTGCATGTAACATAGATATTTCTGCGGGTAATATTTTCAACCTTGCTGTCAAGCAAAATCAAGCATTTGATAGTGAGTGCCATACCATGTGCACTAATCAAACAGGTGGTAAGAAAGTAGGGGAAGTCAGGCACAGGAAGTCAGGTTATGTAGAAAGTAAACACAGGGTCAGTCAAAATGGACTCAAAGGTCTATACACCAATGCACAGAGTATGAGGAATAAACAGGGTGAATTAGAAATTCAAGTAATTGAGGGCAGATATGATATTGTTGCCATTACGGAAACTTGGTGGGATGAAACCCACAAATGGACCATACAGCTAGAGGAATTTAAATTATTTAAAAGAAATAGACCAAATAAAAGAGGAGGTGGAGTTGCACTATATATAAGAAATAACTACATCTCTACAGAAATAGAGCACAACAATGATGAAAACTGCCTTGAATTTATTCGAGTCAATATAAAGGGGGGGGGATGACATTGCCATAGATGTATACTATAGGCCACCCAACTAAACAAACAGAGGAAATAGATGAACTTTTTGCTAGTCAGTTAACTAAGGTATGTAGGAAGAACATCACAATATTAATGGGGGATTTTAACTACCCTGACATCAACTGGGAGACAAACTCTGCATCAAGTGGAAGATCAAACAGCTCCCTGACAAACCTAGCAGACAACTTTGTTTCCCAAAAAATAGAGAACGGAACAAGTAGATCAGCCATATTGGACTTAATTCTTACTAACAGAGATGAAATGATAGAAGGTGTTGAAGCTACAGGAACCTTGGGGGGGGAGTGATCATGCAAGATTGATCATGCAAGATTATGCAAGCACAAGCAATAGAACAAAGTTAAACTAGAGTCTTGGACTTTAAGAGAGCTAATTTCAACAAACTTAAAGAGAGCTTGGAAAGGATTCCATGGATGAGAATCCTCAAGGGGGAAACAACTCAAGAAGCTTGGGAAATTTTGAAAAGTGAGGCTATAAAAGCCCAGTCTAGCACAATACCGATGAATAAGAAAAATAACAGCTCTCAAAAGAAACCAGCAGACCTATCAGCCTGACTTCAATACCAGGGAAGATTCTGGAAAAGATAATCAAGCAACGAATCAGTGAACAACTAGAAGCAAACAAAGTAATAACCAAAAGCCAACATGGGTTTGTCAAAAACAGATCATGCAAGACAAATCTTATTGCATTCTTTGACAAAGTGACAAAATTAGTGGACCAGAGGAATGCTGTCGATATAATTTACTTGGACTTCAGTAAGGCATTTGATAAAGTAGACTATAACCTACTACTTGATAAGATAGAAAAATGTTGGTTAGACCAGGGGTCTCCAACCTTTTGGACCTCAGGGACCACTATATTCATAATTTTAAATCCCGCGGACCACTATTACGAATCCAGCGCGCCACTTGCTGAAGTGCCTGGATTCCCAGTGACAGGATGGGGTCCCACTCTCTTTCTCTCTCTCTGTCTCCCCTTTCTCTTTCTCTCTCTCTCTCTGTCTCCCCTTTCTCTTTCTTTCTCTCTCTCTCTCTCTCTGTCTTCCCTCTCTCTTTCTCTCTCTCCCCCTCCCTCTCTCTCTCATCTCTCTCCCCGTCTGTCTCTCTCTCATCTCTTTCTCTCTCTCTGACATCTCTCTCCCCCTCTTTCTCTCTCTCTCTCCCTCTTTCTCTCTCCTCTCCTCCCTCTCTCTTTCTCTCCTCTCTCCCCCCTCCCTCTCTCTCTCCTCTCTCTCCCCCTTTGTCTCTCTCTCTCTCTCTCTGACATCTCTCTCTTTCTCTCCCCCCTCTTTCTCTCTCCCCCCTCTCTCTTTCTCTCTCTCTGTGTCTGTCTGTCTGTCTCTCATTCTGATTCTCCGGCATCTCCCTGAGAGACCAAGGTGCGTGGAGCACCAACAAGGCCCAGAAGAAATGCCCGCGAGACCTAGCAAGAGATGAAGCTTCGCTCCTGCTCTGGAATTTGGAGCAAATCTCCATCCCCTGCCCTTCCCTTCTCAGGCCAGGCAAGGAGTGACTGGGAAGGGAGGGCGAGGGGCGGGCCAGCCACTGGTGTGTTCAGCTGACAGGAAGCCACAGCAGGGGAAGAACAAGCCGCAGGTTGCCGACACCAGTTGCTTCAACCTGCCTGTGCTGCCCCTCCCCCTTGCACCATTGCCTCATTCCGGCCGGCGAGGGCTGCGCTGCAAAGTTGCAAGTTTCATGTAGCTCCCTCTACTGCAGAGATTTCCAACCCCACCATGAGCTGCCTTGCCAGTCCCATATTCCAGAGCTCTAGTCACAGGACTGGCCATTAGTCATCCCGGAGCAGCTCCTCCACCCGGGTGCGCCGCTGACCACCAACATTTTCTCACAGACCACTAGTGGTCCGCGGACCACCGGTTGGTGATCTGTGGGTTAGATAGCATCACCACCAGATGGATTCGTAACTGGCTGACCAACCACACTCAATGTGGAGTCCTCAATGGAACTACCGGTACATCTACATGGAGGGAAGTATGCAGTGGGGTATCCCAAGGCTCTGTTTTAGGCCCAGTATTCTTCAACATCTTCATCAATGATTTGGATGAGGGGATAGATGGGGAATGCATCAAATTTGCAGACGACACCAAGCTGTCAGGAATAGCCAACACTCCAGAAGATAGGTTTAAGATACAGAAAGATCTTGACAGACTTGAACATTGGGCGCTATCTAACAAAATGAAATTCAATGGTGAAAAAAGTAAGGTTCTACATTTAGGCAAGAAAAACAAATGCACAGGTACAGTGTATTTCAGGGGTCTCCAACCTTGGCAACTTTAAGCCTGGTGGACTTTAACTCCAGAATTCCCCAGCCAGCTTGCTGGCTGGGGAATTCTGGGAGTTGAAGTCCGCCAGGCTTAAAGTTGCCAAGGTTGGAGATCCCTGGTGTATGTGGTACCTCGCTCAATAGTAGTAACTGAGTGGGATCTTGGAGTTCTAGTGGACAATCATTTAAATATGAGCCAGCAATGTGCTGCAGCTGCCAAAAAAGCCAACACAGTTCTAGACTGCATAAACAGGGATAGAACCAAGATCACGCGAAGTGTTAATACCACTTTATAATTCTTTGGTAATACTGGAATACTGTATTCCAATACATTTGGAATACTGTATCCAGTTTTGGTCATCACAATGTAAAAAAGATGTTGAGACTCTAAAAAGAGTGCAGAGAAGAGCAACAAAGATGATTAGATGATTACTTGCTTATTTATTTTCTCAATGTACACAAGAGAAAGCAATCTAGAATATGCTGCCTTGGAATGCTGTTTGGAAAAATAAAAATGCAATTATGCTATCAATTTGTTTTTATTCTTGTATTTTGAAAAATATGTTATGGTTTTACTGCTGAATGATATAAAATGTAATTATTATACTTCATAAACTAGAAATGGGTTGTTAGGAAAAGGGCTTCATGTGCTGCTTGCATGCCATTTTTAATTTCTTGAGCAATGTTTATATTGGTTATATACCAGTGAAAATGATGTTTTGGTGTGCATATTCTTAAACATCCTTGTTTGGAAATTAACTAGAAATTAGCTTAATTATTTGTGGCAAATGCAGTAATAAATATCATGCAGGTAAAATACATGTGCACACATTGAAAAAGGTATTCAGCATTTTTATTATATTCCCCATATTTTCATTTGTTTAATGTAGTAGTATGTTAAACAACTGGAATATGGGAAACATTATAAAATATAGCCAATATGAAGGGAAACATTTTACAATCTGTTTAAATGGTGTCCCTAGCTAAACAGCAGAAGTATGGATGTATTTCAGCACTCTTTGTATTTGCCAAGTTTGTGTTTCTCAATACATTTTATTCCTCTCTCCTCCCCTCACCCACATCTCAGCTTGCTGTGGTAAGTTTCTATTTGCAATTTCTTTATCACTTTCATCACTTGTATAAAGATTTAGATGGAAATCCACTTTTTAGCCCATTCTTCAGTAGTGGGCAGTCCTAGAATTAATTTCTCTAAGACTGCCTGCTGCTGTCATCACTTTTTCAATCTATTGTTATAGTTACCTGCTGCAAGAATTTTAAATTAATCACTAGATCTGTTTGGCTATAGTGTCCCAGAGATTCATGATTAGGTTTATTACCTAGTTTAAAAAGTAGATTAAAAGAGAACCAGACAAGACATGTTCATTCTCATGTCTATTTGTCATGAGAAGGATATTTTGATGACACATTTGGTGATGTGCCGGTGCCTGGACGATGTTAGGGTCTGGATAGGAAGGAACAGGCTCAAGCTCAACCCTGACAAGACCGAGTGGCTATGGATATTGCCCCCTAAGGACTATGTCAATCGTCCCTCCTTGGTTATTGGGGGAGAGAAATTAACTCCCTGGGAACGGGTTCGCAATTTGGGTGTCCACCTAGATCCACAGCTCAAATTGGATCAACATCTGGCAGCTGTGGCTAGGGGGACATTTGCACAGGTTCACCTGGTGCACCAATTGCGACCCTACTTGGAGAGGGAGGTTTTGCTCACAGTTACTCATGCCCTCATCACCTCCTGGCTGGACTACTGTAATGTGCTCTACATGGGGCTACCCTTGAAGACTGTCCGGAGACTACAATTGGTGCAAAATGCAGCTGCGCGAGCCGTGATGGGTGTACCAAGATACACCGACATAACACCTATTCTTTGCCAGCTGCATTGGTTGCCCATTAGTCTCCGGTCGCAATTTAAGGTGTTGGTTATGACCTCTAAAGCCCTACATGGCTCGGGACCAGACTATCTTCGGGACCGCATCCTGCCACATACCTCTCTACGACCGGTTAGGTCCCACAGAGTTCGTCTCCTCCAGGTCCCATCAACCAAGCAATGCCGGTTGGCGGGACCACGGGGGAGAGCTTTCTCTGTGGGAGCTCCCTCTCTTTGGAACCAACTACCGCCGGAGATCCGGACTATCCCCACCCTACTGGCCTTCCGTAAAGCCGTTAAAACCTGGCTCTTCCGGCAGGCGTATGAATGATGGGAAATGCTTTTAATTTTTATATGTATTTTTAATTGTTTTTAATTGTTGTTTTTAAATTGATTGTTCATCTTTATGTTGTACGCCGCCCTGAGTCCCCAGGGAGATGGGCAGCCTATAAGATCGAACAAATAAATAAATAAATACATTTATTGAAATATATATTCGGAAATCCCCAGTTGACCAACTGAATCAAAATATTGGTCTAAATATTGCACTGCTTATTCAGCATTACTTATCCACTACTGTCACTTATTTTGAGATTTGTATGCATATCATAAGCAAATGTCCATTTGTGTGTGATGATTGAGATTTGACAAATATTGGGAGGCAATTATTTATTCTTTCAAAGGCTTTTTATTAGACTTTAGCTCTGTACGTTTATATAGAAATATTTATTAATTTTTATATAATTAAAGTATGAGTGTTAAACCCTGATTTAGAATTAGTTTACCTGCTCCCAACTCTTGAATGGGTTCATTCTAAATAGTTTGTAATCTTTTTCTAAATTGCCCCTAATATGGACAAGAAGTCTTAAATTAGCTTAGTTACTCGAATTGATTGGCAAAAACTTCCAGAACAAAACAGAAACAAAAAAAAAAACCCAAATAAAACAGCAACTTGGATTTTATTTACATATGTATGCACAAACATGCACACACATGCACATACAAACATACACATTTATTTTTGTAAATATGTCATCCTAAAAAACATGAAATACAACCTGGATTGTCCATTAGGTCCAGACATCAGGTCTCCAGTCATAAGCTGAGAGCTGCGCCTTATCTTTTGTTACGGAGAACTCAGAGATAATTGACAGACATTCCCATGCTAAACTATTCTCTTTCACTAACTTAGTAATAAAGTATCAAAGTACATTCGTCAAAAGTAAAAATAGTACAGGTAGTCCTCTACTTACAACAGTTCGTTTAGTGACCATTCAAAATTATGACAATTATGACTGAAAAATATGACTTAATACCATTTTTCACAACCTTTGCAGCATTCCCATGATCGTGTGATCAAAATTCAGATGTTTGGCAACTGGTTCATATTTATGACTGTTGCTGTGTCCCAAGGTCATGTGATAAACTTTTGCAACTTTCCGACAAGCAAAATCAATGGGGAAGCCAGATACACTTAACAATCTGGTTATTAACTTATCAACTGTAGTGATCCACTTAACAACCATGGCAAGAAAGGTCGTAAAATGGGGCAAAATTAAGTTAACAAATGTCTCAACCACAGAAATGTTGGGCTCAATTGTGGTTGTAAATTGAGGACTACCTGTAAAAATAAAAAATCAGCAGATTAAAACATAAACATTGTCCCCTTAGTTGCTGAACCCTTTCAGAGGACCTCTCTTAATTGAGCTACTTGCCAATAAATTTTAAATCTTTAAACCAAAGTTTATCTTGTATTGCTGTAGTCTCAAAAGAAAGTTTAATTCACAGTAAGGAGTCTTTTCTTTGCTGCAAAAGAAATCTGCAACTGTAATTGATTACGTCTTAAATTGATTAAGGGATGGGGAAAACAAATATGTAAACCTCATAAGGACTCTGCTTCAGTTGGAGCATAAATCCAGGGTCCCAGTAACATAATTCCTGATCTGGCTGCAACAACTTTTCTGCAGGTTAATCAAAAGGATCTACCGTTCAAATCTGATGTGGTTAATTTCTTGATCTCCCTTTGACCTTGGGAAGTAAACACTGGCCAGAAATCCCCTCTTTGGTGGCTTTCAAAGCTGCAGTGGCTCTTCTCACTTTGGAGAGCTTTGGACATTGTCAGGCTGCCATTTCCCTCCAGAAGCTGTTTGACATACCTGAATTTAGCCTTAAATCACCAAGGAGACCTTTTATTGACTCTTGATGCTATAAATGCTATTGGTTGAATAAGCTTCTGAAAATACAATTTTCAAGCTTCTGTGTGTGCTTCTACAGTATCCTATGTTTTGTTACAGAATGTAAGTGTGGTCCCATTGATATTATATTCGTACTAGACAGTTCTGAGAGTATTGGAGAAATGAATTTTGGTATTGCAAAGGATTTTATAATTAAAGTTATTGACAGGCTGCGCACAGAAGAACATGTAATGGTAAGTCTTAGTACAATTATTCCTTGATTTACAACCAGTTGTTTAACAGCTGGTCAAAGTTACAACAGATTTCCCCAGAACTACATACAACCCGTTTTTGGAGTTACGATGACTACACATGGCCCTACAGTCACATGATTGTATTTTGGGTACTTGGTAACTAGGTCACCTTTTATGGTTGATTGTAGTCTCCCATGGGCATGTGACCATAACTTATGACCATTTTTGCTAGTTTCCAACATTTGCTTAATGACTATCATAAAATATGTTGCAACTTCAAATTCAGTCATGTGATGCCTTGACTTACAATTGCATCAACCTATGATCCTAATTCTGGGCTCAGTGTTATCAGCTGGGTCCTCCTGCCCATTCTGCTGAGCAGTACCCTGGTTTCTATCCCCAGGTTTTTTCCTAATGGAACCTCTATGAATAAGGCTAATAATTAGTAACAACTGTGGAATAGCATGCAGTAATGCACTTTAATGCATGAAACTTCTTAGACAGGTTTCTCTGGAGCTACCATAGTCCCGATAACGTAATCTCTGATTTTTGGCTTTAGTTACAACTATGCCTTGGATACTATTTTTTTTTTTTGACAGTTTTCCAAAGAAGACTCCAATCTTGCTATTGTGCAGTATAGTCATGGTGGAACTGAGGAATTGGTGCTCATGAAAGATGGAGATGTTCAAGGTTTCAAGGAGTGAGTTCATAACAGATGAAAGAATTCTTGTTTTATTTGCCTTCTATGTGGTGTATTGTGGTGTATTTATTTAACTTTCTAAAAAATATTTTCAAATATGAATAGCCACTACTTGCAAAAAGCTGCTTGCTAGTATTCCATCATATGCTTCTGTGGATGAGACACAATTAAAGCATTCTTTTGGTGGGATTGTCAAATTATATGCCACGATCTAAAAGTGTTTTTGAGTTGCACTTGGACACTTTGTGGTTTGCCTTGCTCTTTAGTGGGAAGAAAGGAAAAGAACTGGATTTGGTGGAAGCATACAGTATATTGGAGACAACATTTCAATGTCTTAAAGCTATGAAAAGATTCAGCTACTACAGTGGGTCACAATTGATTGTCAGTGGACCACATCTGATTGATTACATCAGTAAAGAGCTGATAGGGATGCAAAAGAAAGTTTATATGTATTTCTATGAGTCTGAAAAGCCATCAGCAAACAAGATGGAACCAATATAAAATAAACAATCAGCACTGCATGGATTCGACCAGAACTCAGTTCAAAGGTCTGAGGAGGTTGAATGTCTTTGCATGCATGTGTCACAGCGTGCTAAAAATGAATTCTTAAGAAGATTAGAATATGGACAGTTTTTAAAAATGTAAGTGTTAAAAGAATATTGTGTACTGGTAAGTTGTATGCAAAATCCATAGTTTTAAAGAAAAACCTGTGCACTAACAAACATAGCTTCTCCAGTTGATTTTATGCAAAATAATTGAGAGAATAATGTATTGTGCCAGTAATACTGACGTAGTCATATCATCTGCAAAAGATGAATAATGTAAATAAGTGTTAAATCTGACATTTGGGTATATATTAGCAAAATGATGAATAGGAACTACCTGGTTAATGTAATTTGGCTCACATAGACAAAGATGCATCCTTTTGGGTTCTCTCATTATATGCATCTGGTGTTCATGTAAATATTTACAACAACTTTTTTTTTCTGGAAAGACAGCACTTCCATTCTCTGGACAAACAGTTGTGATTTCCTCCAGTTTGTTGCATTCATTCAAAAAACAAAACATCTGTTCTGTTGGATAGTTTATTCTAGAGCATTTCCTAATTCCATACCATTACCACCCACTGATCTGTAGCTGAAAAATATCCTGCTCAGATGTTCTCTGCTTTAAAAAGAAATAGCCAATGAAATACTATATTTGTGGTTGGGTCTTGGCAAGATAGGAATGCTGCTTTGTTAACAGATGAGGTACCTATCACAAGGATTTTGAACTTCATACAATAGATTAGACTAATTTATTGCTATTATTGTATTAGTTAGTTTCAAATTTCTGGAATGAAAACAAACTAGACTTTCTGAAAGAAAGAATGCAAAAATCTTCCTATAAAGTATAAAGCTTTATTGGATAAGGTACAATTTTCTGAGATTGATTCCTTTGATGCTTTATTGCAAGGGCTGTGAAGAACCTTCACTGGATTGCTGGTGGCACCTTTACTGGAGAGGCTCTTGACTACACCAAAAAACGTCTGCCCCCATTTTTCACTCACAAAAGAGTTATCATTGTCATCACAGATGGACGGACTGACGTATTACACGATCGAACACCCATCAATGTACTTTGTGAAAGAGATAATAAGGTGAAATCAATATAAGTTTGGGGAAGTGGTGGGAGTGGCAACCTAGAAACCAGAACACTGAGTTCTAGTCCTGCCTTAAGCATGAAAGCTGACTGGGTGATTTTGGGCCAGTTGCACTCTCTCTTAGTGCAACCCATCTCACAGGGTTGATGTGGAGGAGAAAGGAGTATTATATACTGTATGTTCGCCGACTTGAGTTATTTATTTAAAAAAGGAATAAAGGGATGGATGATAATAGGTAGGTAGGTAAGTAGATGATGATAGATAGATAGATGGATGGATGGATGGATGGATGGATGGATGGATGGATGGATGGATGGATGGATGGATGGATGGATGGATGGATGATAGATAACAAAAGCTTATGAGACCATATGTCTTTGTAATAAGGACAACAGATATAGACTGTATAAGAACAGCATTTATGTAAGTAAATTACCAGAAACCATCAAGATATGATGAGGGTTGATGAGAAGGTAACATTGACTGTCAAGTCCCTTTCATGTTCTTTGAAGAACCTGTATATATGCTTAGTGCCCTGGAATTTTGATAAGACTTGATTGATGTTGGACTCTCTAAAAGGAGCTGCTTTCTTGGCTTAAAGACAGTGGACATTATGGTGGTGTTTTTACCTAAAATCTACAAATATTTGTGCTGTAGTATTATTGTCTTAGGAATATTGCTGCAATCTTCCCGTAAACTTTTCAAGTGAAGAGTAAGTTTCATTCACATTTTGGAAGCACCAGAGAACCTTTATAACACTCATTTATCTAAATGTAAGCATTATAATATCTGTTATTCTTTAGGTTGTCCCTGTGGGTTCTAGTGATATTTTCCAAGATCCTCCAGATTCTGAAAAATTAAGTGAAATATCCTGTGGAGGCCTCACATTTACCCAACCAGAGTATATTGCCTTGCTGGATGACACCTTCATTCAGAATGTTACCTCTTATGTTTGTCGAGGTGGGTGAATAAATTGATTTGCTGCTAATTTGGTTTACCTAAAACAGGAGTGAAACAGCATAGCATTCTAGCATGTCCAGTGACGGCTGCAATGTCCCTTCCTCTCCCCCCACACCGTCCTGTGCTTGTTCCACACCACTTCCCATTGCCTTCTACAACCGTCCATGCTGCCACAGTTCTCCCAGACCTCTGCCTTTGGTCTCTACTGCTTTCTGCTGCAAAAACATTACATGGATGCAAAAGTTAGCATTGTTTGTTTCTGCCCTCTAATGATTGTCTGGAGTTTTGAAGCCCATCTGTGGTAGCCCCAAACCTGTTATTTTCTTGGTTCTTCAACTCTTGTTTTTTTTTTCTCAAAAAAGTTTTATTAGTACAAACTTACATAAGTGGTAACAAAATATTAAATCCAAAGTACAAACATTTTTATTTCCCCCCCCCAGACCCACCCCCTTCCCTCCCCACCTCCCCCCCCCGGACTTCCCAGAGATAATACAGGGCATAATAATAAGTTTAAATTGTTAATAAAAAGAAAAAGGAAAAAGGAAAAAAAGAACACTATTTTTAAAAAAACTTCAACTCCATACTATATAGTGCTAATATATCGCATTTGTATACAATAGTAAAGATACAAAAAAGAGAGAGAAAAAAAAGAAAGAGAATAAAAAAAAAGAAAGAAAGAAAGAGAAAACTCTTTAACACTACAAACAAACAAACCTCCTACCTCCTCCCTTCAGTCCTCTATCTTATACAAGGTAAGTGTTACATAAGTAATAACTAAATATAAAATACACAAATCTTAAACTAATATTATTGACATTAGAAATAACCTCTAAGATAAAACTTAACTAAATGTTACATAAGTAATCATCAAATATTAAATTTCATCATGATATTAATAAGATAATATTATTCTAAATTAATTCGCTAACTTCAATAAACAAAAAAAGAAAATAAAAGAAGAATAAACAATAAACAAATCTTCAACAAACTATATATATCTAATATTATCAACATTAAAAATAACCTCAAAATTATATAAAACTTAACTAAATATTGCATAAGTAATCATTAGATAGGGAAAAGATAAAATACAATCATATTAGTCTCTATCCATCCAATATATTTCAACATCACATTGTTTTGTATCTTGATAGTTCATCTTTTAATAGTTCAATAAATTCAAATTTGTCAAGTCGTCTCCCGTCTGCTCCCAAACCTCCATCTCCTCTTCCCCAGCTATCTGATTCAGGCACTCCTTTTGGATTTTTGAGTCTATTTCTTTTTGATCCATCGAAGGTGGCTTCCCCTCCTCCTCCTCTTTTATTTTCATACACCCTTCTTCTGGAATCTTGGATATATCAGCCTTTAGAACATTGACATAAAATTCAGTAGCTTTTTTTATCGTGTTGAGCCGGTATCTTTTTCCAGAAAATTTCACTGTTACTCCAACTGGTGCTTCCCATTTATATTGTAAATTTAATCTCTTAAATTCATCAATCAAAAAAGTATAGCTTTTCCTGGCTTTAAGCATTTTAGAGGGGATTTCTTTCCAAATCTTTAGTTCCTGACCATTCACCATAAGATTATTGTTAAACGTTGCTTGTATAATTCTGTTCCGTAGAGCTCTTGTGGTAAAATATATGACAATATCTCTTGGTAGATGCTTTTGTTTGGCGTACCACGAGTTGATTCTGTATGTTTTGTTGATTTGTGTAGCCAATTCCGCTTTAGAAATTCCAGACACCTGATCCAATATGTCAACCATCCTGCCTTTTAAATTTTCATATAATCCTTCTTTCAAACCTCTAATCCTTATAGCAACTTCCATAGATCTGAACTGAGTCATTAAGACCTCTTTTTCAAAATTTGCAATGTCATTTTGGATTTTATCTATGTAATTCACCGAAGTTGCCAAAGCTTGTTTATTTGTTTCAATACGTTCTGCCAAAACTTCAATATTTGTTGCTAAGCCTTTGCAAACCTCTAACACATCAAATCTTAGTTGTTGATTCATATTCTTCAAAGCAGCCTGCATCTTATGGTCTATCTCACTTATTTTCTGGTTAAATTCCAAAGTAAGTTCATGTTTCATAATCTTTAAATTATTTAATAAATTTTCAGGTGTCAAAAGCTGTGGAGGTGTTAGCTCAGTGTTAAGTTGCATTTTAGAAATATATCCAGATGAATAGTCATTTCTTTTAGTCAAAACAGTCTTTCCAAACTTTGAAGCCATTGGTGTTTCAAAAGAGTACAAAAAAGAAAGAAAGCCAGTTGCCTGATTAAAGTTCTTTCCAGTTTAAAAATCAGATAGTCTTTTATTATTGAAAATATTTCTATTATAACTTTAATCCAGAGTTAGGAGACAGAGAAAGAAAAAACCATTTTTCCAAGTTAAAAGTTTCCATAGAGAGAGAGAAAGAAAAAAAAAAAAAAAGCCTCTGGGGAAACGAAAGTCACTTTCACTTCTCAATCGCCATATTGTTACTCTGTTTCCTTTGTTCCCTTGCCGAAGTGAAAGCTTACCCAGGAGTTGAAAAAAAAAGGAAAAAAAGAGGTTTCAGTACTTGCCCATCTCACGCCTGTTTCTCTCTGTCTGCTTCTATAGTTTAAATGTAGTTATAAATCCCATTTTTGAAGCAGCGGCTGGTCACTCCATCTAGCTCTGCAAAAGGCAGAGGTTTCCGGATCTTCGGAGCTGGAGACAGGCTGCATGGGGAGCTCTCCCTTCGCGCCCTGCCAGATGGCTCCTAAGGCGCCGGGGGGGCTCTACCCCTCCTGTCAGGCTCTCATCTCTCCCCTTTGCCCGGGGAAGAGATTTTAAAGCCGCCAGACAGCTGTTCTGGCGGCTTTTAACAAAGATCGGAAAGGCATCCAACGAGGGATGTCTGCGATGAAGCGCTCCAAAACCGGAAGTCGTTCTTCAACTCTTGTTAAAGGACCACTGACAACTTTAAAATAAGGAGATGACAATTGTGGGATGCATGCGGATACCTTAGCACTATTTTAAATTAAGTTCATATTGACGCAGAGGAAACATCATCTTAAATAGTTCACTGTGTGCTAATGTCTCCGAAACGCTTTTAATGAAGTTACCAAATATTAATTGTGTTTGCATTTGTAATCAAAAATAGGATGGGAAACTATGCACTGTATTCACCTCTCTGCAGGAAAAGCCATGTATAAAATCAGTAAAATGAAACAGCCAGGGCTAGTTGGCATTTGGTTACAGGGCAGTCTAAGCTGTACAGTCCTAACTACAATGAAGAAATATAGACGTGAGGAATTACAAAACACCTATTTCATTCTATTGGTATTCAGGAGTGCTTTAATGGGATTTTTGTTTGGTTTTGTTTTATAGAAAAACAGTGTCCTGACTATACCTGCCCAAGTGAGTATCCCATACTATTGTATGTACCTTATTTTGATTGCTCTGCTCCATGCATAAACTTAATATTGCCTTATTTAATAAAACCTTTTGCTGGTTGCTTCATGGGGCATGACTAGATCATTTTCATCTGAGCATGTCCAGCCAAAATGGATAAGTTATTTCAGCCAGTTGCAGCAATATAATATTGTAAATTGTAGTCATTTGCAATTAGTTGTTTTATCAGGCGCTTTGGACAGTATTCTTGTCACCAGAGTGATGTCTGCCCGGCCAATACTTCCTGGCCTTTTTTTTTAAGGTTTCTGTTAAAATTCTGTCCAAAACCATTGTGAGCAGGATAAGAGAAAGCTGAGTCTTAGTGTCCCAATTTCATTTCCTATACATGATGGAGAAGAAAATCACAAAAGCACAAGACATGCTTTGCAATTGCTTCATTTGCAGCTACTCCAGCCTCCCTAATAAGAATGTAAAAATGCTATTAAAGAAACATAATTGTAACTATATGAATCAAATGCTAAAAATCTCTTGTCGGTATTAACCATATGCGACATCTATCAATTAATTCCCAAATAAATTGAATTTTAGAATATTAGATAGAGTCAATGTGCCTCTGTATTGTGTAACAACAGAAAAGTCCCTAATCCCTGATGTTATTCTGCTTCTCTTTTTTATACAATGAGTGCCCAGGGGAAGGCAGCATTTCCTCCCCCCCCCCCCCCCGCCCACACCCCACCTCTGGGGTATGGGCCTCAGAGAGCTGCAGGGAAGAGAAAATTGCTCCAGATCAGCAAGAGGGTTCTTGCTTCAATGAAAACGCTGCTTACTTACACAAAGTGTTTTCACTCAGTGTTGGAAGAGAGCTCCTTCCCAGTTCAGCCCAGTATGACTCAGTCTCCTATGCTGAGGAGCTCTAGCCTAAGCTGTCTCGAGAAACTTTTCATGGATATGCAAAGAGGGGAAGAGAAAGTATGGATGGAAGCTGGTTTGCACTCAGGCAACTACTGAAAGCAAATCGTTGAAACATATGCAGCAGGGATAGCCCCAAAATAACCTTTTCTCTTTTCAGTTACTTTTGCTGACTCAGCTGATATCACACTTCTCGTGGATAGCTCTACCAGTGTTGGGGCCCATAACTTCAATATCACCAAGAAGTTTGTGAAACGTCTTGCAGAACGATTCACATCAGCTGAAAAAAGTCCAGGAGCTTCTGTGCGCATCACTGTTGTCCAATACAGTGGCAACACACAGCAAAAACTGGAGGTGGACTTTCAACGGAACTACACAGTGATAGCTGATATAATTGACAAAATGGAATTTATAAATGATGGCACAGATGTTGTTGCAGCCTTGAACTATGTCACCAACCTGTTTCAGAGGTCTTCTCGTCCTGCTATTAAGAAGAGGGTGCTGATCTTCTCGGATGGCAATTCTCAAGGTATCACTGAAAATGCCATTGAGAGAGCAGTCCAGAATGCTCAACGGGCAAAGATTGAAATGTATGTACTTGCTGTTGGCACACAAGTCAATGAGCCCAACCTACGTTTGCTTGTCTCCCAAAAAGCGGCTCAGGATGAAGTAACCCACAGAGAGCGCCACCTTTTCAGAGTACCCGATTATCAATCTTTGCTGAAAGGTGTATTCTATCAAACTGTCTCCAGAAAACTAGCTATAATCTGAGGAGGTGATTCCTAGAGAAGCAATTTAATGCATATTCTATGATTTCAGGAATAAATTGTTAACCTCCTGAGGAACCCATGTTTTTATACAGAGCCATAATCTTTTGTCCTTGCTTTCAGGCTGTGCTATGTTTATCCCTGTCCATTCCTCTTTTCTTTATTGTCCATGAATTCCTCCAGCCTACAGGAAGAAATACAAATTGATTTATTGTCACTCTAGTACATAACTGTAACCAAGAGAAGAATTTTGTTTCATATTTGACAAGCGATAAACCAGGCTAATTAGGAATGTTAAATGCACTGTCTTTATTCCTATTAGTACTCCTCACATGAATATAAATATTTTATTTTCAGAATAAAATGTCACATGACTTCATTGCCTTTTTTCAATTTTGTAACTAAAAAGACAGTACAGTAAGCATTTCCTGAGCTAGGAAGCTCCAGAAAAATTATTCTGCTCTTAGTAACAAGAGAAGTTCCAAAGAATATTTATTGCCCTCCGTTGTCACTTGGGGAGGGGTACATAGGGTGAATGATCTGGTTCAAAACATGATGGTGGTGGTGGTGGTGATGATTTGGCAATAATAAGCTCACAATAGCTATCCCAGTCTAGAACTGGAGAAGAGTCCTACGGGATTGGGCGGCCTATAAGAACTTTTTAATTAAATTAAATTAAGAAGGTACAAGCCATTTAATCAACCATGATTGAAAGAGTTATTAACAAGAGTCAGAAGGGACCTTGGAAGTCTTCTAGTCCAACCCCTGCTTAAGCAAGTGACTCGATACTATTTGAGACAAATGGCTGTCCAGTCTCTTCTTAAACTCTCCAGCAATGGAAATTTTTAATCCAGCGCAGATTGTTTGGCATTATCTAAATTGTTTTTAAATGAAATTGTCTGGAAACCTATACAGAACTCTTGTTGTCAGAGGATCTTATTTTTTTCAATATGATATTATGATAAGGTGCTACACTCACTTCACAAATTGAGCTTTACGTTATTGTTATGTTTACATAGTCAAACTTGGTTTGGACAGGTTTCATGTAGTATTTCCAATGGTGCTGTTGCTATGAATTCAGTATGGTTTTTTTTTTAAAAAATGAAGCCATTTCAGAATTACAGCTTGTATGGTTTTGTAATCAATATTCATTTTACCACTTTGTTTTATTTTATTCCTTTGTTTTACTGACAAATGTTCACTTTTGAGATTTTTTTTTGCAAATAAATTTTGTTCCATAGTTTCAGTGCCTTCTCTGTTGTTTGGAAAAGGGGCCTAGAGACTCTTGATTTTCCCCCCACCATTGACTAATACGACTCTCCTCCTTGATGGAAGGGAAAGTGATTCTACATCCGTCTGAAATTATAAAAGTGATGGTAACTAGTGGGAGGTTTTGTTCATTTGGCTTTTTATGCATATATGACATTAAAACAGACTTAAATTCTTTATATATAAAAAAGTTATTAAAAGTTTTTAAAAGAGTATAAAAAGTAACCACAATTAATACAGAGTAAAGAAAAAAATATAAAGATGCAGAAAGAGAAAGAGAAAAGGAAATAGAAAAAAGCATCTGACTTTAGAATTCCAGTAGACAAGCACCTGCCACATAAAACCTCAGACTTAACAAAAGTTGATAAAGTCTGGATAATGGACATGGCAGTACCTGGAAACATCAGAAGAGAAAGAACTGGAGAAAATCACAAAATTTGAAGATCTACAAGTAGAAGTAGAATAATTGTGGCAAAAGAAAGCAAAGTTAGTACCAATAGTAACAGGCACCATCAGTGCAATCCCAAAACAACTGGAGCACCACTTTGAACACTATCAGCATTGACAAAATCACCCCCAGTCAATTGCAAAAGGCAATTTTACTTGGAACAGCTTACATCCTGAGATGATACCTTTAACAGCATCAAAACATTTTCCTCCCCCAGGTTCTTGGGAAGGACTGGATAGGTGGATAAAAATGCAAATCCAGTCTAAACATCTGGCTGGCAGATGTGACAAACCATAACAATTCATTAAAACACCATCAAAATTAGACTAAAGTTATTATTTAAAAATACCAACTATTAACACCCTTTCCACAAAGGTTAGAGGAACAATCAAAGCAATCCAAATAATCATTTTCGATCTTTTGATGGTGGTGAGAGGGGAGTCAGGTTTTGCTGCATCCTTGAAGGATTGTAATGTAGGTGCAATAAAGTTAATTTTAAATCTTTCCAGAATTGGTATGCTTCATTTCATGTGTTCCTGTCAAAAGATTTCCCAACCTAGCCTACTGGGGAAAAGCCGGACACTTTGTATTGTCTGGCTTCCACAAATGTGATCTTTATTCCCACTTTTCCAATGAAATTGGTCAACTCCTGCAGTCTTGTCCGCCATTCGATTCGCCTGTTCCTTGGGTTGAGCAGCCCAGCTACGGTCAGCTCGGCTCTGTTTGGCTTGGTCTGCTCCTGCGCCGGGGCCAGAGGGGGCTTGCGGGCTGGCAGCTTTTTGCTCACTGGGAAGGAGAAAAAGTGAAGCCTCTCCATGCTTCAGAAGCAACTTCCAGGCTGGGCAAAATATTGTCCTCCAAGAGCGCCGCCGCTTGGGGAGCAGCGGAGCCTCCCGGTTGGGGAAGATGGATCAGGGTGCCCTGAGGTGTTTTTCTCCACCCGGGCACGGGAAGAGGCAAAGGGGCACTGGAAGACCAAGAAAGATGTCCCCGGAAATTGTAGGAAGGTTGGGGAGGTTTTCTCCAGAGGAAGCCTGGAGTGCATGCATCCCAAGAGCGGAGTCTTCCTGCAATGCAGTTTCAAGCCCCGCCAGAGCTCTGCTTGAACACGGCGGGAGACCAAGCTGCTGATATGACCACCTCATCCCTCGCTGCAGGCCTGGGATTCTGGGGGGGGCGGAGGTTTTGCTCCTCGGAGCAACTCCTGGCCCTTGCACAGTAAAGAAAAACTTCTTGCGAGTGCAAGAAGTTGTTAATTGCCTCACACTCATGAGAAGTTTTTCCTTACTATGCAAGGTTTTTCCCTGCACACAACGGCTGTGAGATGCTCACAGTGGGGTGCAATTTGGGGGTGGCAGGTGGGGCAGGGGATGGGGCGGGGTGGGCCACGAGATGCACATCTTACTGGAGACTGTCAGCTCCGGATCTTGCGGCTTTTTCGAGGTTTTTTTAAAAAAGTCTCTCCAGACGAGCTTGAAAACTTCCGAGGTTGCTTCGGGAGGGAGCAGTTGGGCAGTGTTTCCCCCCCCTCCCTGCCGAAAATTCAGCTTCTGTGTATGCGCAAAAGCAAAAACAAGTAAAAATAGCAAAAAAATCCAAAAACAAGATGACGGCGCAGAAACAGAAGCAGAAGCAAAAACCAGCAAAAAATTCCCCCCCAAAAAAATCCCCCCCCAAAAAAATTCCCCCCCAAAAAGATGGTGGTGTCCACGGACCGGCACCGACAGAGCCGGCTCCGTGATGTCACAACCTGTTTACTACTGGTTCTATAGAACCGGTACAAACCGGGAGGAACCCACCTCTGGTACTGAGGTACCACTGTAAAATCTGTCACTGCTTCCATTTCTTCCCCTTCCATTTACCAATAAGTGATGGGCCTGTGTGCCTTATTTTTTCATTTTTGAACTTTTGCACTTTGAAGCAATCTTTTGTCCTTTGAGTAGAAACCCAGTTTTTCAAGAACACCTTAAGAGAGTTTTTTGCATGGTTCTTGATTAGCATTAACAGTAAAGTATGTACCTAATTCTATCATCAGCATTTTTACTTCTAACAATGATGTTATTCAGTTGGAAGACTCTCTCATACATGTAATTATTGATACATCTTAGTTCTCTGTGCAGATATCTTTTTCTATTTTTACTGCCTGATAATACAATCTTGGAACCTTTTGCATTCCTCACATAGATGACCTATGGGAGACTTGTAGGCAGGGGTGGGTTCTAACTAACCTCGCTGCTAGTTCGCTTCCTCCCACGCCACGTGGGTGTGCCTTGCGCGTGTGTGCAGTGCCGAAAAATCCAAAATAAATAAATAAAAAGCCAAAAACAAGATGGTGACCGCATGCACAGTGCCGGAAACTCTGCTTCTGCACATGCTCAGAAGGAAAAAAAATTCAAAAAAAAGATGGCTCCCACAGAGCGGCACCGACCGAACTGGTTCCTTGACATCATCGTGACATCACCAGTGAGTCGCTTCCGGTTCAGGCGAACCGGACTGAACCGGGAGGAACCCACCTCTGCTTGTAGGCATCCCCTTTGCCCACAATACCAGTAATCCATATACTTGAACCAGCAACCCATGTATGCATTTCCTCCCCCACCATAAAATAGTTTTCTTTGGCTACTGTTTTTTAGCTGTGGGTTGGAGACTAATATAAATTGTAAGTATTATCATTCAACCTATTCCTTACAACTGCTGTGATTTGAGGACAGCAGCCTCCATCAAGGTAATTCAGGAGGTATTTCTGAATTGTTTTGTCTCTGTGACCACAATTCCTCTCTCAGTGACATTTGTAAGGTGTCTCAAAATTGCAGGCACTCAACTCTGAAGTAAATCCTATCTGCAAAGTAACAGAAGCAACTCTAGGGTCCAGTTGCTCTCCAGTGAGTTAACACAAGAGGAAAATCTTGACATGAGGTTATGGCACATCTAGTTCCCCAACCACTCCTCACCAGTATCACCAGTGCAAGGAACCATACTAAGCATCTGTTTCTGTTTGCAGACTGATCTGCTCTTTCCTTTGGGGCAGGGAGGGTTGGCATAGGACTAATCCCAATGACAAGCAACCAAAGGAGACTCTACCCTGAGTTGGTTCAGCTGGGCTACAGAGTCTTCAACATATAGCATATTGGAATAAAGATGCCATACTGCTTATTAAAACAATTGTTCCATATTAAAACAAAAACATTTCAGAAAAGGAATGCTGCATTCAAAATTATATTGACCTAAGAATCTTAGTTCATATCGGTAGTTATTCTACAGTTCACTGAATTGATATTGGCAAGTTTCCATTTAGGGAACCTAATCTAATTTTAGGCCACAACAACAGACACATATTGTCAAATTCATAATAAGTTATTTTTCCTTTCTATTGTGTGCTGCTCAAGTGACATTTGAAATACTCTGGAGTACCGTATATTGTACGCCATGTTTTAAGACAGAGTCTATGTAAGCACTATTGAAACACTGTAAACACTGGGTCTGTGTCTCTTGTAAAGCCACTATTCCCTGACCAAGTGGAAAGTGTTCAGTACGTTGATCCAACTCCACCTTCAGGCAATTATTGCACAGACCTGCAGGTTTGTCTTACAGGGCGAACCAAACGTGTAGCCCACACTTGCTGTCCATCATCAGTATGGGGTGCTGTTTGGATTTGCTTTGATTTTCAAAATGCTTGCAAACCTACCATGACTAAATGACTGCAAACCAATAAGCTATACAAGACATATGAACTACCGGTATCTCCATCATTCTGCAGACTGGAGGTGTCAGAAGAGGTGAATCTTGCAAAATAGTTTGAAAGAGGTTTTTGTAGCATGTTGAAATACTGTTATGAGACATAGCCAAGACACCAATACAAAGAAGTAATTAAGTGGAAAGTTCACTTTGACGCTACATAATAAGTTCCTTAGATCCTCAAATGCACTTATTTTCATATGGAGAGAATGGAACTGTTAGATATTGAGACTGCCTGTTTATTCCAAGGTCCGCTGTTCAAGCAGGAAAATGGAGACTGCTGATTGGTTGAGCCATCTGACCGCTCCCTATAAAAGGGGAAGCTGTCAGCCTGGCTCTCTGCTGGATCTTGTACATAGTTATAATAAAGAGCTGTTTGTCTTAAGCCTGACTCAAGCCTCTTCAGTCCCAGAACCCAACAGGAACAACTCTTGGCCCTGAGAGATCACTGACAATGAGAGATCAATTGTGATATCTCAGAGGTGAAAAAACTCTTGGCATACTAAACTCCCCTTCTTCCTTCACATGCAGTTAAGAGCAAGAAAGTGAAACCCCTTTGGAGCCCCAGGAAGGTTGATTATCTGCAAACTGAATCTATTTTTCACACAACATGACTCAGTGTAATTTGATCTGCAATCCATAATTTTCAGCATCACCATTTCCTCCTCTTTAAGAGGTGCCTCCTTGAGCCAAGAATATTTTTTTATCTCACTTGAAGATATATAGTGCCCCCTACACAGCCTGAAGGCAATTGTGGAGAAGTCCAATTCAAATATACCTTGGCATGTGTAGTATTTCTGTTGGTGAAAATTACAACAACTAACTATGAGCACAGGAGATTACAACATAGCCTGCCCTGTTTACAGCTGTCTTTCCAGGTTCCCCTTCAAGTTGCCCCTCCCCCCACATCAGCACCACACAATCTTTAGGTACATTGGGAGTCTACTATGTTTTCCTGCTTTATAATTGGCCAAATAAAGGAACAAGGAGAGGGGTAGGTACAAGTGACCACTTGGCCTATTCCCAGTCTATCAATGATTGTTTTTCTACCAAAGCGCAATAATCTACACATATACATATGATATGCAAATCACATCAGAAACCACACAATTATATCATTGGTGGGGAGAAAGCAGAACCAAGATTAAAAATTAAAATGGTGGAGATGAAAAGAAAAACTATAACTCGTTTTTTGCAATTTAAGATAAATAATGATGTATAAATTAGCGGAATGTAAATATGTATACTAGATTACAATTCGTCATGTACTTGTTTTTTATGTTTATTGTATGTTTTGTCTTTTTATCTGTTTTATAAATAAAAAACTTCTTAAAAAATTAAAAAGAAAAAAAGAAACCACACAATAGATTGTCAGCTGTATTTAATAGGAGAAAAGACGGTCACAAAAGTAAATTAAAAATTGTTTAAATAAACCGAGAGAGAGATTACATTTTCATTGCCAGAAAAAGAACTCCCAAGATTAATAATGTTTTCAACTGGATAAATAGTTTACTTAAAGAAAGAGAGAATGTTTCATATACTTAAAGGGATTATGCTTGTATATTGTTATTTAAAAGAAGATAATTTCTTGACTAAATAAATTAAATTTAAAGACCATTTCCAACTAACATCATAGGACATACTCAGATATATTGTGAGAAAGTTGAATAGTAGGATATTCTTTCTCCTATAAAAGTCTATGTTTACACACACATGCTGGGTGTACCAAGGTCAAACTCACATTCCAGGGCCAGGACAAAAATAAATCTAAATTAATGACTACTGGTTAATTGCCAATAAAATAAGGGCCCCCACCAACAAATGAATCTCCATCTGCATCTATAAACCATTATTTTCTGTTCATGCATATGAACTGCCTTCGTACAGAGAAACCCATCAGAATATGAAAGTACAGTACACATTCTCCTCCCTCCTTATTGCTCCCATATTCACACATAATTATTGGGGAGGGCAAGGCATGAGTCATCTTCCTGTGCAATATAAAAAAAGTTATAAGATCTCATAACACTTTTTGTTCCCTGTAATGGAGACCTTGACTGGGGACTCTGTTTTTGTACCACAGTCATTTTCCCCCCTCTAGTATATGTATTCCCTGCTGGGTGTTGAGTGGTCCTGCCCCTGGGAAAAGAGAGAGAGCCTGCCAAATAGGATCTCCTTCGCCATCTGCCAAATTCTGTTCACTAAGAACCTTAATTCAGAGGGGCAAGGCAGCCTGCTAAGATGAGAATCAAGAACTCAAAGATGGTGTGTGTGTGGAGGGGGGGGTTTCCATGTGGGGTGATGGAAAGTTTCTCCAAAAGTGTGGAAAAGTCACACAATGACTTAGTCATCAGAACTCAGCCTTTCCTTCTTGGAGAGTACATTTCTTTAGTCCAGCCAGCTTGTCATGAGCAGGTACAATTTTGCTTCAGGAAAAAAAATAGACATATTTGCAATTGCAACATCCTTCCTACTGAGTTAACTCCTTCTTGTGATAACTTCTTTGCAGAACCCAAACACAGTTACAGTTGCCCTAGGGCAGGGGTCGGGAACCTATGGCTCGCGAGCCAGATGTGGCTCTTTTGATGACTGCATATGGCTCGCAGCAGGGGTGAAATCCTCCCGGTTCGCCCGGGCTAGTCCTTCGGCGTATAGCCGATGGAACTGGCGGCGGTTGCGGCGCGGAGCTTCTCCTGCCCGCTTTCCCGTCCCGGCTGAACACAATCACCGCTTTCCCGTCCCAGCTGACCACAATCATTTGGGTTATTTTTCCCTCTGTGCATGCGCGCGCATGCACAGAGGGAAAAATAACCCAAATGGCGGCGTTCAGCCGGGACGGGGGGAGCTAAAAAACGGCCATGGCCACATCCCCGCTGTTCTCCAGCCAAGCGGCTGAAGAAGCCCCGGAGCCCCGCCGCCAACCTGCGTCTCCTGCTGGGAAGGAGCCTCTGTCGCTGTCTCTCGCGGGGTTCCAGCCACCCGACTGAGTCCCTGACCGTGGCACCGGCAGGGTTAATGCATATGGGAGAGGAGAGAGAGTGCTACCGCCGCCACTGCTGCTTTCACCGCTCCGATATTTCTTTGGTGGGCGCGCGCAGGAGGGACCATGGAGCAGAGGCGCCCGGCAGCTTAAGGCAAGAGGCGGGTGGGAGACGCGGGCAGGAGCCTGTCGCCGCCGCCGCCACTTCTGGCATCCCCACGCCTCTCACCCCGCTCGCCGGGTGCCTCTGCTCAGCGGTCTCTCCTGCGCAGGCCCACCAAAGAAATATTGGAGCAGCGAAAGTAGCAGCGGCAGCGGTAGCGCGCTCTCTCCTTCCCTCCGCCGCTGCTACTTTCGCTGCTCCAATATTTCTTTGGTGGGCCTGCGCAGGAGGGACCGCTGAGCAGAGGCACCCGGCGAGCGGGGGTGAGAGGCGTGGGGATGCCAGAAGTGGCGGCGGCGGCGACAGGCTCCTGCCCGCGTCTCCCACCCGCCTCTTGCCTTAAGCTGCCGGGCGCCTCTGCTCCATGGTCCCTCCCGCGCGCGCCCACCAAAGAAATATCGGAGCGGTGAAAGCAGCAGTGGTGGCGGTAGCGCTCTCTCTCCTCTCCCATATGCATTAACCCTGCCGGTGCCGCGGTCAGGGACTCAGTCGGGTGGCTGGAACCCCGCGAGAGACAGCGACAGAGGCTCCTTCCCAGCAGGAGACGCAGGTTGGCGGCGGGGCTCTGGGGCTTCTTCAGCAACCCACCCACCTACCTCGCTTGGTGCGGTTCCCCGCACTTGACGTCTTGGAAGAGGGCTGGGCGAGGGAGAAAGGAGCCACGGTGGGGATTGGTTTGCAGAGAGAAAGAAAGAAAGAAAGAAAGAAAGAAAGAAAGAAAGAAAGAAAGAAAGAAAGAAGAAGAAGAAGAAGAAGAAGAAGAAGAAGAAGAAGAAGAAGAAGAAGAAGAAGAGAGAAAGAAAGAAAGAAAGAAAGAAAGAAAGAAGAAGAAGAAGAAGAAGAAGAAGAAGAAGAAGAAGAAGAAGAAGAAGAAAGAAAGAAAGAAAGAAAGAAAGAAAGAAGAAGAAGAAGAAGAAGAAGAAGAAAGAAAGAAGAAAGAAAGAAAGAAAGAAAGAAAGAAAGAAAGAAAGAAAGAAAGAAAGAAAGAAAGAAAGAAAGAAAGAAAGAAAGAAAGAAAGAAAGAATCATTACCAATGCTATGATGGAAATCACCAACTCAAAGACAAATATCACTTTGGAGCAAGGAAGCTGCTACATCAGCAACAAATTAAACAGCACAAAGACAGGGATTCTCTCAATATCCCATTGTCCCTATTGACATTTAGTTGAATTCACTTTTAAAATATATTATATGGCTCTCACTGAAATAAATTTCCAAATTTTTTGCTTTCATGGCTCTCTTAGTCAAAAAGGTTCCCGACCCCTGCCCTAGGGTGTAACTTTCCCTCCTTCCCCATTTTGCCCCACATCCTCTGATGCTAAAGAAAATCTTCTCTAGAAGGTGGGAGGGATTCTAAAGAAGGATGACCCTGCATGGGAAATGCCTTAAATGTTGCCTCCCTTGCCTCATCAGGTGCAGAGGCAATGATGGGGCGAGGGATCAAAATGGGAAGCCACTGCCTGGAGCCTCTGGCAGCTAAAAAAAACCCTCTACAGAGCAGTGGTTTCCCTTTTTGTCCACCATCCCCTCTGTTGCTTCCACGTCTGGATTGACTCTATGCCTGATGCCGAAAGGGCAGTTCTGCTTCCGCCCCCTCCCCCCCCCACAATGCTAGAAACTGCATACCAGCACCGTTAATCTGCTGCGTCCCCCACCCACAGTCCCTACAATAGCCTATTGCCTGTGGCAGGCAGAAGCACCATGGTCCTAAAGGTCCCATTCCATCTCATTCCCATCTCCTTCCTTCCTCTGCGCTCAGGAAGGGATGAGGGGATGAGGGGAGGGGAAGAGATTGGCAGCACTGCCAGTGGTTGTGCCCCTGCTGGCTGTGGCTTTCCCACATGGGGGCAGGGCGGTCCCAGTGAAAGGGGACTGCGAGGCCAGTCGGCAAGCAGGGCAAGGAGGTGCTGATGTGGGTGCAGCGCTGAACTACAACTTGGTGCAGCAATCCAGGCCAGAACATGATCAGCCTTAGAACCAACCCATGCAGCCACCTGGGAGCCAGCGAGAGACTGCCCCACTGCCTCATCCCCGCTCCCTGGGTGTACGCACAGGAGGCGGCAAGAGTGTATGTCTTGCATGAAAGTGAAGTGCTCAGAATGCAGTCAGCCTGTGTGGCAAGGCAGTCCCAAGAGATGACAGGCCCTGCGCATGCTCGCCACCTCCTCTGTGTATGCCCAGGGGACAGAGTGGGGGCAGTCCCTCGCTGGCTTTAGGGCAGCCCCATGGATCTAAGGCTGATCACATTTTCGCCTGGATGGCTGCCATTAAGTTATAGATCAGTGCACAGCCAGCCTGGGCCGGGGGTGAGGTGCCAGGGGCCGGGCCTTCCCTGTCTCCAGGGCAGCCTCGCAGGTCAGATTGAGCCACATTGTGGGCCGGATCTGGCCCGTGGGCCTTGAGTTTGACACCCCTGACCTAGACCCATAGTCCAATCTATGCAGCCCAGTATCCCGACCCAGGGCCCAGCAAACTAGAGACAGCCTGACTACCACAGCCCTCCGCCTATGTCCTTCCAGCCCGGCAGTAACCTCCCCAGTAACCTGTCCCAGGTGGAGGACTTTTGGAAGATATGATCAACATTCCCTCTCCAGCGAGATCAGCAGCCCCCTTCCCCCACTTCCTGCTAGCCTGGTCATCTGGCAGAGGACAACGGGCCTGGAGCAACCAATCCAACAAAGGAACTGGTGGCTGTGAGAAATTGGTGGTGGCAGAATCAGGGGGGGGGGGAGAAATGCAGCAGCAGAATTGGTGGAGGGGAGATTGTAGCAGCAGAGATGGGCAGCACAGCAGCAGAGGCTCATTGAGCTAGAAAGCTCTGATCTCTAAAGTTGAGTGGCTGGCTGAGCAGAACAGAACAGACAGCAAAGTTGAGCCAATCAGAAAGCTGAACGACAGGCTGAGAGAGCTGACCAGAGCAGAGACAGGGCTGAAAAGACACGAGCACTGAAAGACAGAATGAAGCTGGCAGAGAAAATGACAAGAGGTCGGAGCAGCGAACGATGGAAGAGAAGGCAACAAATTAAGCCTGAGTTCCCAATAGGCAAGGAGGAAAGACCCTGGTAGAGAATAAAAATAAATGCAGGACAGAAAATAAAAGATAAATAAATAGACAAATAGAGAGTGGAACATTAGAAATCAAGGAAGAATAGAATTAATAAAGATCAATCAAATAAATAAGGCAAATCTTAAATAATAAGTTAGGGAAGAATTGGAGCACAAAAACTTTAAAAATATATGGAAGAAAAAGATAAATAAAACTAACATAACAGTAAGCAAGTTAAATAAATAACAAGGTAGAAAAACAAGCACAAAAAGGCAGGAAAAAGGATAGATAGAAAAAAAAGAAACGTAATTTTTTATCCTTAAAAGAACCAGCAAAAAGAAGCAAACTCATAGAACAGGTGACTGATACTATTGTGGTATGTGATATACCGTATTTTTCGGAGTATAAGACGCACCTTTTTACCCCCCAAAAGAGGGTGAAAACTTGGGTGCGTCTTATACACCGAATGTAGCCCCACCCACCCAGCCACCCCCACCCTTTGGCCTCTGTCTTCCAGCAATTTACCTGCTTGCAGGAAAGAGGGAAGAGCCTGTAAAGCCAAGCAAGTCAATAGCAGTTTCCCGACGAACAGCTGATTAGGTTTGCCACATGGAAAAATGAAAGTGAAACTAACTGCAAAGAGGCAAATAGCTGGGAGAGATTAGACACACAGGTTTTTATTTTCTGCTGAACTGGATGGAAGGGAGTAAGTGAATAACTATAAATGTCTGTATAATGTTCAAATTATTAGACTTATTTTTTAAAGACTGCTTTGCTGGCTGTGGAATTCTGGGAGTTGAAGTCCACAAGTCTTAAAGTTGCCAAGGTTGGAGATCCATGTAAATCTAGACAACTTAACAAAATAAAGAAGCTTTTTAAAATAAATGCTTGCTCTGAAGAGGCCCAGTGCTATTGTATCTTCTTTTAAATAATAGAGAATAATGTATACTTCCAGAAATTTTAATTAATTTTAACAGCTCTGTACAAGTATAGTCTGAAATGTAACAGTGTCCTGTTTAGTATTAGAGTTAAATCCTGACTTACCTTGGAGTAGATCTATTTAAATAATTGGGAGGAGTTAGTGTGACTACATTTAAGAAAACATTCTGGCATAATGTACATTTCTCCAATTCTTTGCTATCTCTATGGGTCAGGCACACATGCACAGAAATACACAGCAAACAGTGTATATCATATGTGCTGTTTGCTGTTTGGCAAATTGCTTGGAGGCAGAGGCCTTTTTCCTTGTTTTTCATCCCCCAAAACTAAGGTGCGTCTTATACTTCGGTGTGTCTTATACTCCAAAAAATACGGTATGTTCCATGTATGTGCTTATGCCCAAAGAATACCCAAATTATACATGTATTAAATGCAAGCTATGTGAACTACTAGAGGAAAAGGCAAGGGATCTAGAGGCAACTCTAGCCAAACTCCAACCTACGCAAGAAAGCTATACCCAAATCAAACCAAACAATGAACAAATAACTCCCAGAGGATTTGACCCTGCTGATAAACCCTTGGAGGAAGACAAATGGAGGTATGTCACACATAGAAGGAAACACAATAATCAAAGAAAGAAGCAGCACACATCTAACAAACCCCTGCTGCTCTATCTAACCCAATCAGAAGCAGCCCCATTAAAACTGAGCAACTGATTTCTCCCCCAGATGAAAATATGCAGACCCACAACCTCCCCCTCAAAGAAAACTTGCAGAGTCCTAGAAAAGAGACATCATCAAATATCCCTTAAAAATATCAAAAAACACATCTGAGATAAACAGAAAAGCACCCCAGACTGCACCCCCCAAAAAAGGAAGGCGGGTGTTGGTGATAGGAGATTCTATTTTCAAGGAACAAAACCAGCCATCTGCAGAATGGACATACAATCTAGGCATGTATATTGTCTCTCTGGAGCAAAAATCAAAGATGTGGCTGAAAATCCAACCAAAATAATTAGGCCTACAGATTACTACCCTTTCCTCCTCGTTCACATTGGAATGAATGACACAACAAAGACATGGCTCTTCCGGCTGGCGGGGTGAAGAAGATCGGTTTTTCCCCATGGATGAATGGTTTTGTTTTAACTTCTGTAATGTTTTTTTAAATTATTTTTTATTATATTGTATTGTTCTTATCCTTGCTGTACACCGCCCTGAGTCCTACAGGATTGGGCGGCCTATAAGAACTTTTAATTAAATTAAATTTTAATTAAATTAAATTAATTTCTTTCTTTCTTTCTTTCTCTCTCCCGTGGGGCTCCAGCCACCCGACTGAGTCCCCGACTGCAGCGCTGGCAGGGTTAACACGCATGGGAGGGAAGGAGAGTGCGCGCTACCGCCGCCGCTGCTATTGCCGCTCCGGCGTGTCCTTCGCACAAGGCGCAGCATGTGCAAAGTCTCCCCAGTCGCTGTGGCTGCACCGGGGAGCCCGCGTTCTTGTCAAAGATGGAAACGCTGCACGCGTTGGAAGGACCGCAGAGCAGAGGCACCCAGCAAGTGGGGCAAGAGCCGCAGGGATGCCAGAAGTGGCGGCATCGGTGGCAGGCTCCTGCCCACGTCTCCCACATGCCCGCCTCTCATTCTTTCAAATGCTAAGGCAAGAGGCGGGCGGGTGGGAGACCCGAGCAGGAGCCTGCCACCTATGCCCCCACTTCTGGCATCCCTGCGGCTCTCGCCCCGCTCGCCGGGCGCCTCTGCTCCACAATCCCTCCCGCGCGTGCAGCGTCTCCATTGTTGACCAGGACGCAGGCTCCCCGGTGCAGCCACGGTGATCGGGGAGACCTTGCACATGCTGCGCCTTGCACGAAGGACATGCCAGAGCGGCAATAGCAGCAGCGGCGGTGGTAGCACGCGCTCTCCTTCCCTCTCATGCGCCTCAGCCTTCCCAGCAGGCTGCCAGACAAGCCCAAGGAGACCGAGATGCAGGGCGGCGTCGGGGCTCCGGGGCTCCTTCGGCCGTTTGGCCGGAGAACAGCAGGGCTGTTTTTGAGCTCCCCCTAGCTCGGAAGTTTTAGTACCCGGCATATAAGATGACCCCCAACTTTTGAGAAGATTTTCAAGGGGTAAAAAGTCATCTTATACGCCAGAACATACAGTAGTTGCCATCACAGAAACCTGGTGGGATGAAACCTGTGACTGGAATGTACTGAGGGATGGATACAAATTGTTCAAAAGAAACTGATCTACAAAAAGAGGCAGTGGAGTTGCATTATATGTAACAGATCACTACATATCTACAGAAATGCACATGATTAAAGATAAAACCCCTTCATAATGTACATGGGTCAATATAAAAGGATAAAAAAGTGATACTTCCATAGGTGTATATTTCAGGCCACCCAATGAATCCGAAGAAATAGGTGAACTCTTTGCCAACCAGTTAACAAATGTATGTAGGAAGCATACCATAGTAGGAATGGGAGACTTTAACTATCCAGATATCAACTGGGAGACAAACTCTACAGCGAGTGGGAGATCAAATAGATTCCTAACCAACCTAGTCGACAACTTTATCATTCAAAAGATAGATGAGGGAACTAGAAGTAAAGTTATACTGGACCTTTCTTACTAATAGAAAAGAAGTGATAGAGGGAGTTGAAATTGCCAGAACCTTGCGTGAAAGTGACCACATCATACTGGAATTCAATATAATGCAAACACAAGAAATAGAAAATAATCCAACAAGTGTCTTAAACTTTAAAAGAGCTGATTTTAACAAACTCAGAGACAGCCTAGGAAAGAATCCATGGATGAAAATCCTAAAGAGGAAAACAACTCAAGAAGCATGAGAAACTCTGAAAAATGCAATCATAAAAGCTCAGTCCAGCACAATACTACTGAAAAAGAAAAACAAGAAATTCAAGAAGAAACCAGCATGGCTGCACAAAGATCTCTCTGACAAAGAGAGATTTGAAAGACAAAAAGGACAAGTAGAAAAATTGAAAGAAGGACACATAACTAAGGCTGATTATCAGCAGATAGCCAGAACATGCAAACATGAAGTCAGGAAAGCAAAGGTTCAGAATGAACAAAGACTTGCAACAAAAGTCAAAGATAATAATAAAAAGTTTCCTTCAACATATTAATAACAAGAAAAAAGTCAAGGAAACAGTAGGTCCACTAAAGAGAGAAGATGGCAAGGAAGTAACAGGCAGTAGGGAGAAAGCAGAGCTGCTTAACTCATTCTTTGCATCAGTCTTCAAGCAAAAAGAAATTATAGCCCAATGTACCCAAAAAAATCTACTATAAAAGACAAACTAGAAATAAAAATTAAAATAAGCAAGAAAATGGTAAGAGAACACCTATCTGACCTTGATGAATATAAATCACCAGGATCTGACAGATTACATCCCAGAGTTCTGAAGGAGCTGGCAGATGTTATCTCAGAACCATTATACCATGTCTTTCAAAAATCCTGGAGCACCGGGGAAGTACCTGAGAAAAAGGGCTGATGTGGTTCCCATCTTCAAGAAAGGGGGGTGGAACAGACCCAGTAAACTACAGACCAATCAGCCTAACATCAATACCTGGGAAGAGCCTCGAAAAGATTAAAAAAACAGATCTGCAAACAACTAGAAGCAAATAAAGTTATAACTAGTAGCCAGCATGGGTTTGTTAAAAAGAGATCAGGCGAAACCAATCTTATATCATTCTTTGATAAGGTGACTAAATTTGTAGATCAGCGAAATGCTGTGGACATAGTATATTTGGATTTCAGTAAGGCATTTGACAAAGTAGACCACAATCTACTTCTTGGTATGTTAGAAAAATGTGGAATAGACAATATCACTAAATTTGAAGATGACACTAAACTGGCAGGAATAGCCAACACCTCAGAAGACAAGCTCAGGATCCAAAAAGATCTTGACAAACTTGAGCAATGGGCCCTATCCAACAAAATGAATTTTAATGTGGAGAAAAGCAATGTTTTACATTTAGGCAGGAAAAACCAGAGGTATAGGTACAGATTAGGTGAGACCTGACTCAAAATCAGGAACAGTGAGAGGGACCTTGGAGCCCTAGTGGATGATCATTTGAATATGAGCCAGCATGGTGCAGCAGCAGCCTGTTGTGGTCCACCAGCGGCGTGTGCAGCTGCAGCAGAGTCGGACAGCAAGGAACCTGGGGAGGAACAGGGCCAGGCCTGGAGTCTGGAGAAGGCTCGGTGCCAGAGGCAGGGATTCAGCCAGGGCCATTGGAGAAGTCTGTCCCACCTCCAGAACCTCCAGAGGCTGACATGAGCGAGGAAGAAGAACAGGAGGAGCCTGTTCTCAATGCGCATGTGCAGAGCTGCCAAAAGGCAAGAACAGTTCCAGAGGAGAAGGACTACTCGGGAGTAAGGCTTGAGGATAATTGCCCCCCCCATAGGCTATATATGTTGAGAGCCCGAAAGGATTCGGTGCAGGAAGCAACTCAGTTCATCCCTAGATCTCATCATTGCAACTCAAGACTCAGTTTTGTTCCTGTTTGAACTTGCCAAGTTTTTTCTGCAAATTGGTCTTTGGCAGTTTGCCAAAGAAGAGCAAGGTTCATGTGTGTGTTATCTGTTTTTCCTTGAAAAGACTTTAGTCGGACTTGTTTTACTTTGTTTGGACTCTTATCTGCCTTTCCCTGAAAGACTTTAGTTGGACTTATTTTACCTTGTTTGGACTTATGACGACTGCTAATGAACATAATTAGCAGCCATTACTATAAAAGAGGTTTGTGAAATGCCGTTTGTGCCGTTTTATTTCATCAGTAAGCCTAGGTCAGAACCCAGCCAAAAAACAATCATGGGTTGTATAAACATAGAGACATAGAATCAAGATCACGTGAAGTATTGGTATACTTTATAAAATCCTAGTAAGACCACTTGGAATACTGCATCCAGTTTTTGTCACCACATTATAAAAAGATGTTGAGACTTTGGAAAAAGTGCAAAGAAGAGCAACTAAGATTATTAAAGGCCTTGAGACTAAAACATATGATGAACTGTTGCAGGATTTGGGTTTGGCTAGTCTAAAGAAAAAAGAATTAGGGATCACATGATAGCAGTATTCCAGTATTTGAGGGGCTGCCACAAAGAAGAGGGGGTCAAATTATACTCCAAAGCACCAGAGGGCAGGACAAGAAACAATGGATGGAAATTAATCAAGGAGAGAAGCAACCTGGAATAAGGATAAACTTCCTGACGGTGAGGACAATTAACCAGTGGAACAGCTTGCCCTCAGGAATTGCGGGTGCTGCTCCGTCCCTGGAGGTTTTTAAAAAGAGACTAGACAGTCACTTATCTGAAATGATATAGGTTGTTCTGCTTGAGCAGGGGGCTGGACTAGAAGACCTCAAAGGTCCCTTCCAGCTCATTCTATTCTAAGAGAGAATACCAGGACCTAGCTGAAGCATTCAGCAAGTGGGAATCAGATGTACTCCCTCCCCATCTCCCCACTGACTATGCCATTGAAATAATGCCTGGGGCAAAATTACCCAAACCAAAGATGTATTCAATGACTCCAAGGGAGATGGAGGAGCTCAGAAGCTTTGTGGATAAAAATCTAGCCAGGGGATTTATCCAATCGGCAAAAACTAGGATGGCAGTTCCAGTACTCTTCAAAGGAAAGAAAGATGGGTCTTTGAGATTATGCATGGATTTTAGTGGGATCAATGGTGTTTATGTGGAAAACATGTACCCCCTCCCCCTCATGAAGGACATGCTGGGATACCTGGCCAAGGGAAGAGAGTTCACCAAGTAGACTTGAGAGAAGCATATTACTGAGAATAAAAGAGGGTGATAAGTGGAAAAACGCTTTCAATTGTTCCTTAGGGGGTAGGGAGCACCTGCAGTGTTCATGCAACTAATCAATGAAGTACTACATGAGCACCTGTATAAGGGGGTGCTGGTGTACCTGAATGACATCCTAATTTATTCTGAGACAATGGAAGACCACATAATGTTAGTGTGAGAAGTGCTAAAAAAGCTATCAAAAGCCAAGCTCTACACTAAACTATCCAAATGCGACTTCCACAGAACCAGTTTGGACTATTGGGATACCGCATGTCCAGTGAGGGAGTGGAGGTGGTCCCCAGAAAGGTAAAAGCCATTCTAGAGTGGGAAGCCCCCCTGGACCAGAAAGTAACTGCAAAGTTTCTTGGGCTTCTCCAACTTCTACCACCAATTCATCCCCTTGTTTGCACAGATAGCTGCAATTGGACTATGGCTTGCCAAGTGGCTTTCAAAAAGCTCAAATGGCTTTTTGCAGCAGAGCCAATCCTTAAACATCTGAACCCGGAGGAACCATTTGTAATACAAGCTGATGCTAGTGATGTGGCAGTGGGGGCCATTCTACTCCAAAGAAATGCAAAGTGGACACTGCAACCCTGCGCCTACACTTCCTGGAAATTGACTGACACCGAAAGACATTGGGCGGTGGGGGAAAAGGATGTGTATGCCGTTTGATGGGCACTGCTGACTTGGAGGCAAGTCCTAGAAGGCAGTAAGATTCTGTTTAAAGTGTGGATTGACCACAAGAACTTAGAAGCATTAAGGACCCCAAGGGAACTGTCCCCTAAGCAAGTCCAATGGGCTCAGTACTTTAATCGGTTCAATTTCACCCTTCAATACTTGCTAGGGGAAGAATTTCCTTGCTGATGCACTCTCTCAGATGCCCCAGTCAAAAGCACCCAGGAGGAAATAGTTAATTCTATTATCCCCTCCCAGCAACTGGCAACGCAGGTCTCATCAGTCGGCTGACAGTGTGCTGACCCAACAGCTAAAGGAAGCCCTGAATTTTATTTACTCAAGAAGCCTAGGTCAGAACATGTCCCAAAAAAGCAGGGAGCAGGTCTTGTTTGTGGTCAAACTTATCAGGCACAGCTACTGGGCATTTCCTCCGAGGAGGTGGAGCAGTGTGAGCTTGGAGCTGAGCCACCTGGGCGTCCATCAAAGCTTTCTGTTGATTAAGCTGCATGTTCTCAGCATGCAGATGCTCCATCTTAATAGAGGTTTGTTTGTAGTTTGTGCAGGAAGCAAACTGTTCTGATGAAGGCTTCCTGATAAATCATAAAACACATAGTCCCAAAAAACCTCTTTTAATTTCAACGGCTGTAAATTATGTTAATTCACAGCCGTAATAAGTCCCAAACAATGTAAATTAATCCGACAGAAGTCTGCCACAATCTTTCGGAAGAAGGCTGATAAGCACCACCCTTTATCTCTCTTGACACACTGCCAAAGACCTAATTGGCAAGTAGCTTTGCAAGGCCAAACAGAGCACGGAGTCAGAATGGAGCTGCTGAGTTACACCTACCAGAATTGAACCAAGTTGCTTCCTGCAGCGAGCACATCCAGTTGCTCCTGTTTTATGTCCTATGGGAGGGGCCAATCATCTCCATGCCTTACGCCCGAATAGCCCTTTTCTTCCATAACTGTTCTTGCCTTCTGACAGCTCTGCACATGCGCGCATTGGGAACAGGCTCCCCCTGTTCCTCTGCCTTGCTCCTGTCAGCCTCTGGAGGCTCTGGAGTCAGCACAGAACTCCCAGATGGCCCGGGCCTCATCTCTGCCTCCGACACAGAGCCTTCTCCAGACTCCAGGCCTGGCCCACGGTCCTCCCCTGCTTCCTCACCATCTGACTCTGCTGCCAGCTCTGCAGGCTGCTGGTGGACCACAACACTTACTGAGTTCCTAGAGTTTCTAGGAAAACCAATGAGTGTGGCTTGGTGGTCATGTGACTGGGTGGGCGTGGCTTGGTGGTCATGTTCATTTGACCGAGTGAGCTCAAAAACCAACTTTCACACTTCACACACAAACAACACAAAAGCCACACAACTGACTCACACACAATGCAAAAGCACACAAAATGGCCCCTGCAACAACAAGCAGGAACTTCACAGAGCCACAAAAAGCTCAAAAACCAACTTTCACACTTTACACACAAACAACGCAAAAGCCACACAACTGAGTCCTACACAACTGACTCACACACAATGCAGAAGCAGCTGGACTTCACACAAAATGGCCCCTGCAACAAGCAGGAACCTCACAGAGTCATAGTTCGGGCAAATAGGTAGTTTTAAAAAAATGCTTTTAAAAGGTTTTTTTTAAAAAGGTTCCTTCTCTCAGCTGATTGTCAAACAGCTGATAGTCAGAACCTTTTTTTTTACTTTTTAAAGCATTTTTTACTACCAGTTCCAGCAAATAAGTAGTAAAAATGCTTTTTAAAAAAGTAAAAAAAAGGTTCATCAGTTGTGACAATCAGCTTTGCCGCGCAATCCTTGGAACCTTGTTTTTACTTTTTAAAAGCATTTTTACTACCGGTTCAGAGAACCGGAAGCATTTGTTACCACTGGTTCTGATGAACTTGGTCAAACCGGTAGCATTTCACCCCTGGTTTGTTTCCAAGTTGTGAAAGCTAGTATGACATTTAGTCAGACAGTATAGTCTGAGCAGCCAGGGTGCTGGCTGCTCAGACTATACCAGGAAGTAATGGGCAGGACAACGAGGCAGCAATATCTGAAGGAATCTGATGATAACAACCCAAAAGTACCAGGGATTAAAAATGAAGTGGGATATCCCAGAATCTGCTACTGCTTAATTTAAATCATATTGCTCGCCTTTGAACTGAGTTTTGGTTCAGATAAAGCCTTAGGAAACATTTTCTTCTTTTATCTTAAGAGAATCAGTTTTATCATGCAGAATTGATTATTGGTCTGGTCCTAGAGTAAGATAGGAAGGCTAATTATTCTTCCAGAATGGGAAATTCTTTTTTTGTTCTTGTTTTAAAAACTTTCCATAAAAGTATGTATTAAAAAAAACCCAGAACGAATAACTCTGATGCTCTTTCTACCTTTTCCATTGCCATGCAGTACAAAAAGAGCAGAGAAAATTAATACAAGCTATACATTTAATACATTCTTGTGCTTTTCCACATAATATTAGTATGGTTTGTGGGATGTGGTCAGGAGTCAGGATTGGAAAATCCAGCTGTATTTGCTTATTGTTTTCTAGTTACCAGAGTAACCGGAAGAGACTAGTCTCTCAAGCAATCCAGCTGAGTGTAAGCAGCAAACATGGATTCTCCTTATGCCTTGTTCAAAGATGCCCTGACACAGGAACATTTTCCTTAATAGCCTCTTTGGACAACTCAGACATGGTGCATCACCCTTTCAAAATATACTTTTTACACATTTTGCATATTTTCCTTTATCCAAACATCTTATTTTGTTCTGCATGACTCAAATAATATTCCCTGGAGAAAACTTCTTGGCAGAGAAAAGACAGTTATGTTGTCTGATAAACTTTATTGGTTGAATGAGTAATGTTACTTTAGTACACAGTAGTCTCTGGCATGCATTTATTTATTTTATTTATATTTCATGTTTCTTAACTGCCTCAGAGAGAGCTCTGGGTGGTCTATATGTGTGTCTTTGTGTTGGGTGACCTCTCACTGAACAAATGGTCATAGCTCAAGGAATATCACACACACACACACACACACACACACACACACACACACACACACACACACACACAGTGTGTGTGTGTGTGTGTGTGTGTGTGTGTGTGTGTGTGTGTGTGTGTGTGTGTGTATTCATAGCTCAAGGAATATGACATAGAGTGACCAAGAACAAATGGTCACTCTGACTGAGCTCCAGAGATCCTGTGTGGAGATGGACAGAGTGTCAACTGTCCAACTAGTGAACCCAAAATAAGGAAACACTCTTGGGAGCTTATTGGATACACCATATTGATACTGAAGAAACAAAACTAGGTTTGGTTTTCCCGTGCAAATGCTTGCCTAGTTAAACAATAGCTCCCTCTTCTCCCCACACCTGGGTGATCACATAGTCCAATTATGAGACTGACATCTCACCATCTTTGCATACATTCTCAGTATTCCATTTCCCCCTTCCCTCCCCCTAGTTCATTGGCAAGTTGAAAAACATTAAGGTTTATAAGAAGCAAAGCGGTTCAATCTTGACATGCTGGCCCAAACTCAACTTCCATAGTCACTTTAAAAGGGGTGAATCCAGTGCTACTATACACCAAATTATTATAAGCCACTTCTGCAAAAGGTAAGAGCTCTGCCCAGTTGGTTTGCTGATAGTTTACATAGCAGTGTATTGCTCCACTATTGTGGTTAGTTCATTCTACCACTCCATTTGTGCTCGGATGGAACCCTGAACTAAGTCCCCGAACTAACCCAATTTGCTTTATGAACTCCCACCAGAACTTTGCTGTAAATTACACTCCCCTGGTATGAAATGATGCACCTTGGGACTCCGTGCAGCTGGTAGACGTGCTGCATGAATATTTTGGCCAGATTCCAGGATGAGGGAAGCTTTGGACACATGATGAAATGTGCTTGCTTTGAAAACAGGTCAACCACAGTTCAAATTATGGTGCTCCCATTACTCTCAGGCAATTCCACTATAAAGTCCATGGCAATTTCCTCCCATAGCCTTCTGGGATTGGCCACCTGCTGTAGTAACCCAGGAGTCTTCCCTGGCAATCGCTTCATGGACACGCACACTGGGTATTTGGTTACATAGTTTTTTATGTCTTTCTTCATCTTCGGCCACCAGAACTGTCTTTTTGCCAAGTGAAGGGTCTTTACAAACCCAAAGTGACCAGCCGGCTTTACGTTGTGGTTTCTTTACAGCAATGGTTCTCAACCTTTCTAATGCCGTGACCCCTTAATACAGTTCCTCATGTTGTGGTGACCCCCAACCATAAAATTATTTTCGTTGTTACTTCATAACTGTAATTTTGCTACTGTTATGAATCGTAATGTAAATATCTTTTTTCCTCTTCTTGAGAAACAAGAGAGAGAAAGAGAAGTGATTGAACAGAGTAGGGGGGGAGGAGGAGGAGGAGGAGGAGGAAGAGGAGGAAAAGGAATGGGGGAAACTTTTAATTCTTCCAGACTTGTAAGATGTTCCCCACCTGGTCCAACACGCAGCCTCATTAACCACACATGCACACGGGCGCGCGCGCACACACACACACAATCTTGAAAATCAATCCAATGAACTGCCAGAAGCTCTGTGGTGGCGCTGGTGGTGGTGGTGGTTGCAGCTGTGGCGGTGATAGTGTATGTCCCTAAGCGTTCAGCAGGCGCAAGTGCCCATGCTGCTGGTCGGATTAAAAGTAAGCGGACTTGTCCTGAGAGCATCCAGGAAGGAAGTGACAGGAGGCGAATGGGGAAAGCACAGCTCACAGGCTTTGTAACATCACGGATCACAGGAAGGAGGGGAGGGGGGAGAGGGAAGGGAGGATTCAAAAACTCCACACCTGGTGAGGCTTCTCTTCCTTCTGCCTTCCCTCTCCTCCTCCTCCTCCTCTTTTTTTCCTCCCTCATTTCTCTCTCTCTGTGTGTCCCACAATCCCAAATGAAGGACTCTCTCTTGCCGAGCTGGAGAAATAATCAGTTTCACTCTTGAAAAAAGGGGGCGGGATCACATCCCAAATGCGTTTTAATAAAACAAACAGAGCGCAGAGAGCGACCAGCTCAGAGCAGAGCAGAGGCAGTGGTAAAGATCTCTCTCTCTCCCTCTGTCTCTCCCGCCGTCTTTTCCTCTCTCTTTCTGCCTTCCGTGCCCCTCTCTAGTCTCAACAAGATTGATAAATTACTCCACTATCCTACTTTAATTATGTATATGGTATGCAGAATAAATCACCCAACATCAGGCACCTCAATCAAGCACTTTTTAAATGATAATTGCATCTGGACTAAATTAATCTTGCCATGCCTGACATTTTGCTAATTTTAATTTTTTACCGCCGGGGGTGGGGTGGGGAGAAGGGTGAAGGGAGGGCTGGTTAGTGGTTTAGGAGAGTTGGCGAAACAACATATGCCTTGGAGCAACCCTAATGACAATCCTGTATTATTACATGCACTCGTAGCGATCGCGGCAATAAGGCGGGGAATCACATCGCTCTCTCCCCTCCCCCCCCTCCATGGGAGAGATGATGGTAGCCTTTTAAAAATTGGGCTGAGGGAGAGAGGGCAAGGTTGCTGCCAGAACCAGGCTAAGTAGGTTGTCTTGACCAGAAACCCGAGGCGGGGAGAGGGGGGGATTGCTTAAGAGAAAGGGAGCCCGTGTTCCTCCAGCAGCAATCTTTTCAGAAAGGCTTTCTGGATGCCCGCCAGAGATCGGGGCGAGAAGGGCTTTTGCTGAAGCCTTGGTCATTTTGGGCAATTCATTTTGCGCGAGCCCCATTGTTTCTTTCCGCTTCAGCTCAATGTAGTAGTACTCAATGTATCTACAGACTGATCCGAAGCGGCGCTGCGAGCCAACTCCTCCGGCAGAAGCGGACTGCGGGTCAGTGGAGGGGGTGGGGAAGAGGGAAATGGGGAGCCTGTGCTGTTCTCAACAGGGAAACAGACGGACGAAGGATTCCGCCAACTTCCACCATGGAAGCTGGATTAGCGCTATCAGGCCAACTTTTGAGGCACTTTGGAAACATTTTTTCCTCCCACCGGAATCTGGCAGGGATGAGATGCAAGACAAGCAGCGGGTGCGGCTCCCCCTCCTTTTTTTCTTTTTCTTTTTCTTTTAATCACGGCCATTGACATTTCCTTTCTCCTCCCTTTTTGCCTCCATCTCTTTACTGCAGCTTTCTTAAGACTGCAAATCAGCTCCTTTTAGTTCTTGTCTGACTTCCGCCTCAAAGCGCGAGGCTGTCCGCCCTCACTCCGAGGCTAAACTTTTGAAGGCGAGGATGGAGAGAAGAAAGTCAGATAAACGCAGCCACCCAGCTCGGCAAGGACACATTAGTACTCTAGCTAAAACAACCAGCCCTTTATTTTTCCTGGCTGATTCCTGACTTTTAGGCGCTCTTTTGCACGGGTATGCTTTTGCTAGCAAGAGTACATGTATCCTCCATATAAACACTTTGCTTCCAGAAAGCTGCCGTGCCAACTCAAATTTGTCTTTTCTGATGGTTTTAGGTGACCCCTGTGAAATGGTTGTTCGACCCCCAAAGGGGTCGTGACCCCCAGGTTGAGAACCACTGCTTTATAGGATCTGGATCCTGACTGGCTGGAACATACAGTTTGTCTCCCTTCCATGCCGGTCCTCCCTCATTGTCAGATTGGTTTTGTGGTCTTTGAACCATTCATCTTCCTTCAGGGCTTCCTTTAGCTGTTTAGACCACATCCTTTGGCCCCAGAACTTCATCTCATTCCAGAGCCTGCAATGCGTGGACCATATCAGCCAAGTCTGCACAGGCCAGTTGCTGGATCCATTCGAGGTGTCTTTCCCTTCCAACCTATTGGACTTTGCGGATGTCTTCAGTGAACAGGAGGTGGACCAATTTCCCCTGCACCAGAGGTGGGCTCCTCCCGGTTTGCACTGGTTCTATAGAACCAGTAGCAAACCGTTGGTGACATCATGGAGCTGGTTCTGTCGGTGCTGGTCTGGGGATGCCACCATCTTTTTTTATTAATGGGGGGGATTTTTTGCTGGTTTTTGCTTCTGCGCATGCACAGAACCCAAGTTTTTGGCACTGCGCATGAACCGCCATCTTGTTTTTTGCTCTTTTTTTGGAATTTTTGTGAGTTTTTGGCACTGCCATGAGTGTGCCCGCATCCCCGCACTCCCATTGGCACACAATGCGCATGCAGCCACCTGGCAGGACAGGAAGCGAATCGGCAGCGAGGTAAGTTAGAATCCACACCGGCCATATGATTGCCCCATTGATTTAATTCCGGACACGCCGCTCCCAGTGGGGCATTTGTATTCGATGTTGGACCATGAATTGGCTGCATTACGGGATTTTGTGGACAAAAACCTGGCTCAGGGTTTTATCCAGCCCTTGTCATCACCATTGTCTGCTCCAGTCTTGTTCGTGAAAAAGAAGACTGGAGATTTACGGCTTTGTTGCGACTATCGCAAATTACATACAATAACGGTGCACAACCGGTATCCTCTGCCCCTGATTCCTGAACTGTTGGAACGGCTCTGGGAGGCTACCGTGTTCACCAAGTTGGACCTGTGCGGAGCTTACAATCTTGTTCAGGTCCGAGCCAGGGATGAATGGAACAAGGCGTTCGGCACCAGGTATGGACATTTCGAATACACGGTCATGCCATTTGGATTGACCAATGCTCTTGCCGTCTTCCAACATTTTATGAATGACATCTTCTGGGATCTCTTGGACCAGTTTGTCGTGGTCTATTTGGATGACATTTTGATTTACTTGGCCTCCCGGGAGAGCCACCAACATCACCTCTGCCTGGTCCCACAACGGCTTTGGGAGAACCACTTGTATGCAAAACTGGAAAAGTGCCAGTTTTATCAGTCCACTATCGAGTTCCTGGGGCATCGCATCTCTCCCGAGGGCATAGCAATGGAGCCGAGCAAGGTCGAGTCTTTGCATAGTTTGCAACCTCCCCAGCGAGTGAAGAATGTCCAGCAACTCCTCCGATTCGCCAACTACTATCGAACCTTTATCCCTGGCTTCGCTTCCCTGACTGCGCCCCTCAATCAGCTCCTGCAGAAAAAAGTCCCGTTCCGGTGGAGTACCCCCGAGCAGCAGGCATTCCAGGCCTTGAAGCAGGCATTCATGAAGGAGCCCATCTTGAAACATCCTGACCCCCACTGTCAGTTTGTGGTGGAAGAGGTTGCGTCGGATGTTGCTGTTGGAGTGGTGTTATTCTAGGCTCACACGTCTGGTGGTACCCTCTTCTCTTGTGCATATTATTCACGGAAGCTCAACTCTTCTGAGCGCAACTATACCATCTGGGAGAAGGAGCTACTGGCCATTAAGATGGAGTTTGCGGCCTGGAGACATCACCTGGAGGGGGCCCGACATCAAATTGAAGTCTGGACAGACCACAACAGCCTGAAGTTCCTGCAGACCGCCCAGAAACTGAACCAACGCCAGATCCAGTGGTCCTTTTTTGCCAGGTTCAATTTCTGCATCACCTACATCCCCAGTGGTCGCAACCGAAGGGTGGATGCACTCTCGCAGAAACCAGAATATTCCCACATCGAAGACCCGCTTCTGTCCCAGACAGTTCTGCCTGTAGAGTCGTTCTCCACAGTTCAGGAACCAGTGGACTTACGGGCTCAGAAATGGGAAGCACTGTAGCATGATGTTTACATGGAGCAACGGAAGGGTGAGGTAGGGCCCACTTCTCCCTGGACATTTACAGAGGAACTCTTGAGGTACCAAGATAGGCTCTATGTACTGGTGGGGCTGCTCCAGGGACTAATCCTGTTGCAGTGCCATGATAATCCTGCAGTGGGGCACTTCGGCCTCTTTAAGACATTGCACCTCATTTCTCAGACCTTCTGGTGGCCCTGACTGTGACACAATGTCCAGGCCTACATCACGTCCTGTGTATGGTGCAGACAGGCCAAGTTGGTCACGGGCGCCCCCTCCCAGGGCTGCTCCAGCCCTTGCCGACACCGGAGAGACCCTGGGGTGCCATTTCCATAGACGTCTTGATGGATTTGCCTCCATCTTCTGGATTCACAACCGTGTTCGTGGTGGTAGACATGCTGACGAAGATGGCGCATTTCATTCCATGTTGTGGGTTACCGAAGGCTCGCGCCACCACCCACATGTTTATCCAACATATCTTTCGGCTGCACAGTCTACCTGATAGGGTAATTTCGGACAGAGGGTCCCAATTTACAGCCCAGTTTTGGAAAGGGCTGATGACGGCCTTAGATGTGAAAATCTGCCTGCCATCGGCGCATCAACTGGAAACCAATGGCAGGACTGAGAAAGTCAGCAGGACCTTGGAGCAATACCTGCGCTGCTTTGTGAACCAGCAACAAGACAATTGGTCAGAGTATTTGGCAGTAGCAGAGTTCGCGTTTAACAACTTGCAGCACACCTCCATGCAAATGACCCCTTTCTTGGCCAATGTGGGATATCATCCTCGGTTCTTTCCCCTCACATAACTCGACTCACCGGTTCTGGCAGCGACTGACTATCTGTCTGAGTTGCAGGCCATCCATCAATTGGTGCAACGATATCTGGAGAAAGCCAAAGAGGACTATAAATGAGTCGCAGACCGCTCTCGGCAGGCAACGCCACCGTTGGCTGTGGGGAATCGGGTTTGGTTGTCTACCAGGCACTTTCCATCAGACCGCTCAGTCAGGAAGCTAGATCACCGGTACCTTGGCCCGTTTCCTGTTGAGGCAGTCATCAACTCGGTTGCCTACCGCCTGACATTACCACGCTTGATGCGTGTCCATCCGGTCTTCCATAGATCCCTCCTTGTTCCAGAACAGCCAGCCTGTCCGCTCCGCCAACCTGACTATCCCCAGTCAGCGCCACATGATGGAGATGGACCGCCCGAGTACGAGGTCACCAGCATTTGGGACTCTCAGTGGCTGAAAGGCCAGTTCCAGTACCTCATTGAGTGGAAGGGGTATGGGCCAGAAGATTTCATCTGGGAGGATGCGACCTCTGTCCATGCATCTGTTTTGGTGAAAGCCTTCCATGACCAATTCCCATCAAAAATTGAATCTAAATGGGATTCCAGCCAATAAAGAATTCTACAAAATGAGAGATGTCTAAGTGAACAGTATATATAGATGTAAAGTATCTTATATTCAAATAAATATTGCAAGTTTCCAAATGTGTCTACAGTGGTATCATCTGTGCAGGACATGTTTGCTTATTTTAATTAATAAATTGTCCATTAAGCGCTTAAAGATTTCATATTTAAAAATATAAATTTCCAAGCAAGGTAATTCAAAATTATTTCAAAAGAATCCCCATGACTTTATATTGTTAGGTCACCCCTAAGGATTCAATTGCTTTTGTGTCCCAATGGAATGACCTTAGTATAAACACTATTTTTAAAATATATTTTGCAGGGAAACATAATCAACTTCTTAATCCCTTGTTTGTCAACCAAAGAATTTATACAATTTAGTCCTTCAATAATATTTAGATAGATTGCATTTCTTAGATGTTTACTAAAATGTGGTGAAGTGTCAAAATGCAGACAAGTTACCTCTGCCTTAATTCATAGATAGGGCAGCTCCATCCCAAGTAACCCCTCATGCACTCTCCCCAACCCATGCAGCGTCTCTCACATACCACCTAGCATCCCTGCACACCCTCTGATCCACAAGCACCTCTCATGCACCCCATGCACTCTCCCCATAAATGGGGGTTAGCCAATTTAGGTATCTTCATTCAAAAAATGTTGCTTTGTGATGCACCGTTTCATCCAATTGAAGGTTACAAGCAGACAAGCATCCACAAGAGTTTTAGTAGTATATAAATGGCTGTGAGCAATTTTTAGTAAGGAACAGGACAGAGTTGGTTGTGGTAAAAATGCTTTTGACATGTATTGTCTCTTGAAGGATCCATTTGCAGAGGTTGGTATTGTACAAAGAGACCGTCATCTCTGAGCAAACTTCTCAAGACACCCAAGTGTATTTGGTGTTACTTAGTGTTAGCATTGTACCTGTGTATCAAGGGCATGTTCAGGGAGCAGGCAAAAAGCCAAAACAGAAGGTATGCCTTTGTGATCTGACAAACAAAGAAAGAATTTCGATCACACCTTTGTCCCCATCTTCACTTTTTGGACAGAATAGAGTGACTGCTGCAAAAAAAAAAGTCTGAAACAAAAATACTGTATAAAATAGTAAGAAAAAGGAATGTGGTCAATAGCAAAAGAAATGGCTAAAGTGTTAAAAGGCAGAGAAAATGCAGAGTGCTTTTAATGAAATTAAATATAGGGCAGGGGTGTCAAACTCAAGGCCCATGGGCCAGATCCGGCCTGCGGGGTGCTTAAATCCGGCCCATAGGGCTAACCTGGAAATATCAAAGGACTGGCCCATGGTGCCTCTGCTGGCCAAAATGGGCCACATGAGGCCCCCCTGCAGCCCGCTTTTGGGCTCCACGGCCCCCTGCAGCACTCTGCTGGCCAAAAACTCCTGAGACCCCCACGTGGCCCATTTTTAGCTGACGAGTGCTGCTGGAGGCCGAGGAGGCTGAAAACGGGCCGCAGGGGGGCCTCCGGAGGCCTCCATGTGGCCCATTTTTGGCCGGCAGAATGCTGCAGGGGGCCATGAAGGGTAAGGTGACCAGATATCCCGCTTTTGGCGGGACAGACACGCTTTTCAAGCGTGTGTCCCGCGTCCCGCATTCTTTTCAAAAAGTCCTGCTTTTTTGAAAAGAATGCCGAAACAGTGGGACGTCTGGTCACCTTAAAAGGGGAAGCAAAAGAGAGATACCAGAAGCAAGTCGGGCGGAATTTCAGCGAGGCGGCTGCCTGCTGGGGAGAGGGGGAAGGGGGGCTGCTCCTCCTCTCCTTCCCCCGCCCCATCCCTAGCCCCGCCCTCGGAGGCACCACTGCTGTTGGGATGCTGCTGTTGGGAGGGGTGAGGGACGAGGAGCCGTCACCGCTTTGAGCTCACGAGCGGCCCCTCCGGCGGCGCAAACAGCCCTTCCTCGTCCCCCTCCCCTTGCTTCCCCCCGTCGCCTCGCTGCCGCCGTTGCCCTGGGGCCGGGCGGGCGACCGGGAGACCGCGGCGCTTGGATGCCTGGAGCTCGCGACAGGTAAGCTGCCGGCTGCCTCCTTTCCCCGTCTCCCGCCTCCCGTTCGTCGCTTGCCAGCCCGGCCCCAGGGCAGCTCCCGAAGGGGAGGTGGGAGGCGAAGAAAGGCCTCCCGAAGGGGAGGCGGGCTCCCGAAGGGCTGCCGGCTCCCGAAGGGGAGGCGGGAGGCGAGGAAAGGCCTCCCTCCTCCCCCCCCACCTGGACGCCGACATTTGCTGTGTTTTGCCCTCTGCGCATGCGCAGCGTTCTGCGCATGCGCAGAGGGCAAAACAAATGGTGGCGCCCAGGCGGGCCCGCCCCCCCGTCCCGCTTAAAAAAAAAATCTGGTCACTTTAATGAAGGGTGAAAATGAGGTGCAGATAGCAATAGCAATAGCACTTTTCTTATATACCGCTTCATAGTGCTTTACAGCACTCTCTAAGCGGTTTACAGAGTTCAGCATATTGCCCCCAACAATCTGGGTCCTCATTTTACCGACCTCGGAAGGATGGAAGGCTGAGTCAACCTTGAGCCTAGTGAGATTTGAACAGCTGAACTGTTGAACTAGCAGTCAGCTTGCAATGGCTGCATTTAACCACTGCACCACTTCAGCTCTTCAGATGGCCCCGTGCCCCATTTTGGCTGGTAAAGTGCTGCAGGAAGCGTCCATCCCATCTCCCCCCGCGGGGGGAGGACTACAATGCTGATCTGGCCCTTGAAGAAATCCAGTTTCACACCCCAGATATAGGGTCTCCTGTTTGAGCAGGGAGGGTTGAACTAGAAGACCTCCAAGGTCCCTTCCAATTCTTGTTATTCTGTTAAACTATTGTATTGTTTTGACAGTGGTTGAAGAGAGCTAAAGTGACTCCAGCAAAACAAATTAAAGATAAATGACTGAAATTGTTTCAATTGAAATTGAAAAGAAGTGGATGGTGTATTTTAGAGATAGGATATCAAAGAGTGGAACTGAACGAAGGGTGCAAGGGTCCATTTGGGAAACAACAATTGCACCACAGAATTTATGGCAGTGAAATAGAGAAGACGAGGGTCGGTTGCCAACCATTTCACTAATTTGAGACAGAGGCTTGGTTTCCGCCTTACTGGATTGGACTCATTGTCTAAGGTTGTGCCTGCAAAGAAACGTTCATTTTTCCTGCACGCTTATTCTTCTTTATTGTTGATGATGTTAATTTTTATTTTGCTTGTCTCGTGCCCCTTTCACCCCAGTTAAACTCTGGAATCAGAAAGAACAAGAAGAATTGATTTGAAAAGAGCAAAGTTAGGCTGCCGTTGAAGTCTGAGGCTTCGCTTTGAGCAATTTTACAAAATCTCTTCCCCCCCCAGTAAATTCAGCGGGAGGTGCGGGGGGGGGGTGTCGGAATACTGTACAGTACAGACATAGCAGGAAGCAAGCAAGTTAACGAGAGCAAACACAACCCACTCTTTCACAAGCCTCTGTCATCCAAAGGCGGTCACCCCTCCTGTCGTGGCTTTGTAACTCACTCAAAAATTCAGCCCTCCTCCACGCTCTCCCGCCTTCATTCACGTCCCACCAACTCCTGCTCTGAAGAGGGGAGAGCCAGGAATTGCGCACCCCGCCCTTTCCCGAAGTGGGATTGATAGACCCACAGCGCCACCTGGTGGATAACGGATAAATGACTACGCTGCTCGGAGTTTTCGTTCAAGGAAAGACTCGAAGGAGGAGAATTAAGAAGTAGGCTGTTACGTTCCATCAGAGAAGTTACAGTCTGGAGCTGAAGAAAACGCCGCCACACCCGGATTGGCTCCTTCCTTTCACTCAAAAACAGAGAAACAGAAAGAGACCCTTTCTCCCTGAAGATGCAGACCCCCTCTTGAAACCAAAGGATAACAATCTTCATTTTACCCTTTTCACTCTAAAAGTGTATTGATCTCAGTGTTTTGCAGGTAAGCTGACTACAACTTTGTATTCCTGCCCATTTTGTGATTTTATCTTAATAATTATCAGAGGACAAGCAAGTTTAGAAACACTGTTGTTTATCAAGAGAAGCAAATTTTATTTCGGCACAAACAGATGGGAAATTTTGCTGAACTTTTGCTTAGATGTTCAGTTATAGGGAGGCAAAGCTAATCCTCTTGTGCACAATCCTCGTTGCTTTCACAAAGCCTTTTTCTCAGCAGAAGTTCTTCTTATGCCTGCAGGAAAATGACTTCAGAATACAGTTGTACTCTTCTTTTAGCCACCAAAGCTGGGGGGGTGGGGGTGTAACATAGAGAGGTAATTAATCAGAATATGTATTGTTTGTGGGGTCATATCAGCACAAATGATCATTGGGTTATTTTTAATCACTTCTGGATTTTTTAAAACATATCTCTGGTTTAACTCTGCTTAAGAAACTGTAAAATATTTGGTCTGTCCTATTTGTGAGGACTTTTCATTTTTTAATAATCTAAGAGTACAGTTAGATGCTGCAATGATTTTAACTTTTAAAAGCTGGGTAGTTTTCTTTAATCCTGCCATTCTAGATATATTGCTTTCACTGTGTCACAAAGGAAAGTGCAAAATTCACTGACTATTTTAAATTTCTGTCTTAATTCCAGATTTACGAGTTGTACTCACTAGTGAGTTTGATTGACAAATTGAAATGTCTGTGTGTGTATGTATCTAGAACTTGACAGAACAATAATTTACTCATCAGCATTGTTTGTCCACCTGTTTTGTATCATTTGACAAAAAAGTAGTAGCATCTTTAGCAATGCTTGGTTCTTGGTTTTGCTGCTTCAGAGTTGAGACCTTGGTCTCTCTAAGCTTACAGAAGTCAGCCCAGCCCAGCCTTCTGCTTTGTGGAAGGATAGGAATGCAGGCAGGAAGAACATTCTGAGCAGTTACACATCAAGAATCTCTCTTCAGCTATTAGTTGAGAACATGTTTCTGTCCAAAAACATCTCCTTTCACAAAGATATCAGCACAAGCAGCCATAGTGTCACGAGAGGTCCAGTCTTGCATGGTTCTTTAGAAAGGACTCTGATCTGATCAATGTCTTAGATTGGATTGAATTGGAAAATGTCTAGACCTACCACAGAACATGCTCTTCTTCTGCATAAGGCTACTCTGCTGAATGATCTGGAAGCTGTAAGGAAAGTTATATTCAGGTTTTTAGTTAAGGTTGAATGTCATATGGTTCAAGAGAGCATTAGTGCAACAACATGAAATACAGTGAGAAAATGCATGCAAAGCAATTGGAAGAGAAGAGAAGAGAAGAGAAGAGAAGAGAAGAGAAGAGAAGAAGAGGAAGAATATTCTTAATAATAATGGTCAATGTTAGAGGAACTATTCAATGTCTCCTTTTGTTAAGAAAACAAAATCAAGACTAGTTGTTAATATGAAAACTTAAAAGTATCTCAGCTCTGGGCACCTATAACAACTTCTTGTTAAATAATTATTATGCTTTTTGCTCAGCAGAGAAATGTAATCTACTATAGCATACTGGGAAAGGTTGTTTGAAGTTCCACATATTTCTGAAATTTTGTGGGCCCCACTATTAAACATAAAGGAGAGCTAACTGACTTATACAAACTGTTTTCCATGTAAAGACACAATGTAATTTAGAGACCCAAACTACAGCTGGAATTCTTTGATTTGCAGGCCTGAAAATGCCTGATATGTTTAATCGTAAATATAAGCACTTTAAACCTAAGAACCGAGAATGCAGTGACTTTATTAAAATGGCTGCAGATCAAATCAGATTTGTAGGGATAAAATATTACTTTCATTAACAACTTATATTCCTCAGTTCTAAAGTTTATGGGGAGACCCAAGTTATGGGGAGAAGCCACAGCTCAGTATGCAGCTCAGTATTTATTTCTGTTTGAAAAAGACTTGTTTTTGTCCATTGCCTTTTTTTAGTATCAGGGTTGGGAAAGAACTTTTATTTGCAATCTTGATTATTTTCCTTTCTTTTGAAATGTCTCTGCAAAATATTCTTGATTATTGAACTATAGAAGAATGTATTTATAATGTGTGAATATATAGACCAAACCAGAGTTTCTAACAGGTAAACATTCATTTATAACCTCATTATTTTTCTTATGTAAAATACTTCAGGAACATTCAGTGCTTTTTAAAAGCCAGGTATAGATTTTAAAGTTATTTTTTCTTAAAAAAATAACTCTGTGGAAGCCACAAAAAAAACAACCAACCTGGAAGCTCCTAATATCTGATGAAATCGGAAAGACATTGCTGAGAACTGCACTTTTAGGCCTCCTGGAAAATACATGGTTCTACCTCCTCTATCGTGGGTATCCATTCCTCTTTTAGAACAACCTTGGGAGGTGGTTCTTGAACAGGATGTGGCCTGGGCAGTGATGCAGGGGTTGTGCCGTTGGAAGGTTCTGCTCACCTCCAGAGTTCATTGATGGTCTGGGGCAAGTCATTGGGCTGATTCCTGATGAGTCTGGGGCCACAGGGGGGTTGGGGAAATTCCTGATTGTGTTTCAGTGTGAGCAGGGAGATTGCTTGCATGATGAGATGCTCTTTCAAACAAATGCCATTCCTTCCATTGACATACAAAGGGCATTGCTCTTTGGGGAGTGGGGGGGGGACTTTATTTAATACTACTCATGAAAATAAGCCCAGCATGCTGAGATGGTACACTCCGGAAACAATGGCAATGAGTATATTACAATGTCAGTGAATCAGGCCAGACTCTCTCACTGCCATGTAGAACTTTTGTGGAGGTATGTAAATGTAGACTCAATCATCCAGGCCAAAAGCATGTAGAAGTTCATTTTGACTGAAGAAGTTACTTGGATGAGTAACAAAACGTCTCAGTTTAATAAACTTTGGTCTAGTTGCCAAGATTTAATCTTTTACATCTTTTGTGTAGGTAATATGACCCAGATTGTTGGGCGCAATATGCTGACTCTGTAAACTGCTTAGAAAGTGTGGTACAGCGCTATGAAGCGGTATACGTATAAGTCTAAGTGCTATTGATATTGATATTGTTTGTACACTGAAAACACGACAGCTGGGATGAAAAATACTGTTATAGATTTACAGAATCCCACAAATGTAGATCCTTAAACTTCTGCTGTGGTATCTCTCAAACAAACACAGCCACTTAATATAGGACTTTGGATAGTTTGCCCAATTATCCATATCTGCTATATCATAGAAAACTTCCCTTCTCCCCAACTGCTGTTGAGAGAAGTAACGCTACTCTGTAGTAATTTTACTTTTTTTCTTGCCATCTGTAACAAACCAGGGACACCAAAATGGTGACATCTGTACCATGATGTCATCACATGAAGTCTGCCATTATGTACACTGCCATTTTGTATGCACCCCAATGTTTCATGCAAAGTATATTTTTCATGAAGGAGTCCTCATTTTATTTATTTTATTGCCGGTAGATGTAGACTAGAAGCATACTTAGTTTAACTTAGGATAAAGTAAGATATGGACACCCCAATCATGCTAGTCCTCCAGAAGGTTGTGAAAACTTGTCTCTTCCCCTAGGCACCAGGGCAAGGGTGTTGATGGAGTTCTGGTATGGATATAGTTGTATTAGATGTAGTGGGATGTTTAGAACGTTGGCCCACCTTCTTTTTAATGGATTTGTGTAGTTTGGTTAATATTTTTATTTTTGTCACCATCCAGAAATCTCTGGGCAATGGGTGGCTGTATACAGCATATTCATTAAATAAATAAATATAAATAAAATAGTCCTTCCATCAGGCCACATTCATATTGGATTTGTACCAGATAACTTCCACTAAAACCAAGGTATTCCCAAGACTGATGAAATAAATATCCTGATTTAAAATTCAGACTAATAATGAGACATCTCCATCCCTTCCTCCATATTCATTCAATGAATGTGTTTTTTTCTCATTTAATTATGATTTCCCATAAAACAGTAGTAAATTTATGGAACAAGGTCAATCAAGAATGGGGGAAAGAGACAAATCTCTATGGTAGGAGATTTAAAATGAAGGAGATTCCATAAGGTGGTGTCACAGCAGAAAAAGCTTGACTCCTGTGACCCACCAAATGTAGATCTCTAACTGATCCCAACCACAGCATGCCTTCTTTATCGGATCTAGTGGGGCAGGCTGATATAGCCAGAGAGAGCTGGTCTCTCAGATAGCTTGATCCAATGCCATGAAAGACTTTAAAGGTCAAAACCAGTAGCTTGAATTGGACTCAGAAGTAAACTGGCAACCCATGCAGCTAGCAGAGCAGAGATGTAACCCGTGCTGATCTAGGAGTGCACATGCCCACATTGCTGCATTCTGTACCAGTTGAAGCTTCTAGATACTCTCTTCAGAGTAAGCCCCGTGTAGAGTGTATTGCAATAGTCCAATCTGGAGGTGACTAGGACATGAATGACTGTGAGCAGGGCTGCAGATCCAAGAGGGGCTAAAACTGGCCCGCAAAACAAAGCTATGCGAAAGACCTCCTAGTCATAGCTATCACCTACTCATCAAACAGGAGTTGTGAGTCTAGGAGGACCCCCGGGTTGTGCACTGGTTCTGTCTGGGACAGTGCAATCCCATCTAGCACCAAAGATGGAATCTGTGGGCCCCAAAATTCAAAGGCACTCAGTCTTATCAGAGTTCAGCTGAACCCTTTTGCTCCCCATCCAGACACTCATAGCCTCCAGACAGTGGGATAAGATATCCACATCATCATTGCTTAATTCACCAGAGGTGAAGATATATAATTGGGTATAATCAGCATACTGATAATACCTCACCCCAAGATGACAGATGAGTTCACCTACCCACCTTCGTGTAGATGTTAAAAAAGAGAAGAGAAAGCATTGAACTCTGTGGCACTTCACATAGTAGGGGCCGAGGGCCAGACCTCTCTTCTCCAACATCACTGACTGGGACAGACCCCAAAGGAAGGAGGACAAGCAACACAACACTCTGCTACTCACCCTCAATTCTCTGAGCTCTTCCAAAAGGACATCATGGCTGAAGGTATCAAAAACCTGAGAAGTCAAATAGGGCAAGGATGGATACACTACCTCCATCCCACTCATGCCAGAGGTCATCCAAAAGTGTGACCAATGCCTTTTCCATCCTATAGCCAGGTCTGAATCCTGACTGAAGAGGATCCAGATAATCTGCTTCCTCTAAGGCCCTCTAAAGTGTTGCACAACCATTTTCCCTGCCACCTTCCCCTGAAAAGAGAGATGAGATCCTGGATGAAAATTGTCCAGTATGCTGGGATCCAGTGATGGCTTCTTGAGGAGGGGGGAAACATGACCTCTCTAAGAGGTAAAGAACAACCCCCTCCTTCAAAGAAGAATTAATCACTGCAAGAACCCTCTCATACAGCATCCCCCTGAACTGCTTTAACCAGCTGGGAGAGGCATGGATCTAAAGAGCGGGTGGCTGAGCTTACAGGCTACTGAGGAGTCTCTCCTGCTTGAACAGGGGGCTGGACTAGAAGACCTCCAAGGTCCCTTCCAGCTCTATTCTATTCTCTTTACCGTCTGTCCAGCTTTTGTTGCCATATGAATTCTGCTGGACTAGGTGGACTAAAAATTTCACTCTGTGTAAGGCACCTTCCCAGCATCCAATTCTTTGTGTCTTAGTCAATTCAAAAAGTTTTAACTTTTGTGCTGACTCTATTTTAGCAGCTCGTGAAGCAGACGGGAGAATTGTGGGGATGTTCTTCCAAGCCTTTTTAGCTGTTCTGCTCTGCACAGCGGTCGTCCCCCTCCATGCTCAAAATGATGAAGGAACTTCCTGTGCAGGTAAAAAACATAGTTTCTCAATTTACTTCAGTTCTTTCTTTGTGCTTTTTCCTTCTGTCATGCATTCTGAAAATATGTAAAGCTGTAAGTTTAATAGAAGAAATAATTAAATATCTTAATAGTGAAGATGTTCTATGATTACAATCCATGTCCAAAATCATATATTTGAATATCTAGGATTCTGCAGTGCTTTGACTCTGAAGGCAAAACAGTGTTATAAATCATACAGTGTACTCCTTAAAGCAGTTACATTTTTTTCTAGAATTCTGTGACTGTTATCTGCGGCAGCCATAAAACTCCAATGAAAATGGTACACACAAACACACACACACACACACACACACACACACACACACACACACACACACACACACACTTCAGCTGGAGCTTATGCATTTGTATTATCTGACTCAGCTTTAAAAGATGGAAAAGATGCAGAAAAGCACAACCAAAATTTAGATTTAGATTTATTATTAAAGTTGGAAGGGACCTTGTAGGTCATCTAGTCCAACCCCCTGCTCAAGCAGGAGTTCCTACATCATTTGAGACAGATGGCAGTCCAGTCTCCTCTTGAAGGTCGCAAGTGTTGGGGCTCTGACAACCTCCGCTGGCAAGCTGTTCCACTGGTTGATCACTCTCACCGTCAGAAAGTTTCTCCTCACTTCCAGGTTGAATCTCTCCTTGGTCAGTTTCCATCCGTTATGCCTTGTTTGGCTTTCTGGTGCCATAGAGAACAGCCTGACCCCCTCCTCTCTGTGGCATCCCCTCAAGTATTGGAACACTGCTATCATGTCACCCCTGGTCAGGGGTGAAATCCTCCCGGTTCGCTCTTACCTGTTGGTCGCCGCACAGCCCAACAACCTGGTGGCGTTCGCGGCGCAGGGCTTTCCCCACCCACTTCCCCCGCCCCCCTGGACACCAGCATTTGCGTTCTTTTGCCATCTGCGCATGCAGTGGCGGCATCGGCGGTAGGCTCCTGTCCACGTCTCCTGCCCACCTGCCCCTCATTCTTTTAAATTCTAAGGCAAGAGGCGGGCGGGCGGGAGATCCGGCCACTTCTGGCATCCCCGTGCCTCTCGCCCCGCTCGCTGGGTGCCTCTGCTCCGCAGTCCCGCGCACGCAGCGTCTCCATCGTTGACCAGGACGCAGGCTCCCCAGTGCAGCCACAGCAACTGGGGAGACTTCGCACATGCAGCGCCTTGCGTGAAGGACACGCTGGAGCGGCAATAGCAGCAGTGGCAGCAGTAGCGCACACTCTCCTTCCCTCCTATGTGCCACAGCCTTCCCAGCAGGCTGCCGGACAACCCCAAGGAGACCGAGACACAGGGCTGCGTCAGGGCTCCAGGGCTCCTTCGGCCGCTTGGCTGGAGAATGGTGGGGATGCGGCCGCTGCCGTTTTTGAGCTCCCCCAGCTCGGAAGTTTTAGTACCCAGCGTATAAGACGACCCCCGACTTTTGAGAAGATTGTCAAAAAGTCGTCTTATACGCCGGAACATTAAGCCCGGAAAGGCTCAGGAGGAAATACCGGCTGGAGAACAACTCCCTCTGTCCGCCGCAGCTGCGCAGGGGCAGGGGGCAGAGGGCGAGCGCCCACCCCCGGACCAATCGCGAGCCGCCCCGCCCTGCCTGGCGGGGACGGGGCAAGGAACGTCATCCGGGCTGCCACACGCTAAGCCTCCTGGGGTCCGTCCAGCTCGCTCAGCCACGAGAACATGAGGCAGCTTCGGCGCAGGGTGCAGCCGGCAGTCGGTTCCCTTGCCTGGAAGTCACACGCGCACCCCCTGACATGGCTCCGTGCCCCCCCCAGGGGGCATACCCCACTATTTGAGAAATACTGCTTTAGGCTGAGAAACTGTATTGACCAAAGCTCTCATGTATGCTACTTACTGTCTGTAAATTTAGATTAGCCTCATCAGTTTAAGGGATACATGTTCCAAGTGGAAATAAATAAGGCTCATGCAATATTCTATATGTTACATATTGATGCTAACCCTGTAATGGAGATCAGAATGGTCATCTCTTCTTGGAGAATGTGGCCTGGGAAAAAGGGAGGGAGAGATCTCATGTCTTCATGAAGCTGTAAGAGTCAATTCAGGAATTTATCCTTAACTCAGCTACTGCACCATGGGAATGAAAAACTACACAAACTCCAAGGGTTTCATTCCCCAGGAACACCTAGCAAGCCTCTAGATGTGAATGTATCCTTACCACATTCTTTCTCCTTTTCTTTTTATACAGATAAAACTGACTGTCCTATCACGGTATACTTTATCATTGACACATCTGAGAGCATTGCCCTTCAGACTGACCCTATTGAGAGTTTAGTGAACCATAGCAAGAAGTTTGTTGCTCAATTTGTCAATAAGCTGGCCAATGAGGTCTACCAAAAACAAATATCCATAATTTGGCAAATTGGGGGACTTCATTTTTCAGATGTAGTGATAATCTTTAGTCCTTTAACTCAAGACAAGGTGAAATTCAATGATCTGTTGAAAAAAATCCGTTACATTGGTCGGGGCACTTTCACAGATTGTGCTCTCTCCAACATGACGGCTCAGATGCCTCTCAATTCACTGGGGGCGAATTATGCCGTTGTGATCACTGATGGCCACGTGACAGGGAATCCCTGTGGAGGGATGAAGCAGCAAGCTGATCGAGCACGAGATGCAGGGATCAAGCTCTTTGCAGTGGCCCCCAGCCAGAAAATCTATGAGCAAGGTCTCCAGGAAATTGCCAGCCTTCCACATGAGCTTTTCCGGAACAACTATGCCACCCTAAAGAAAGGCAGTGTTGATGAAGATACTGAGACCATGGATAAGATCATCCAAGTTATGGTAAGAATTGATATCTAAGAATTGTGTTAGAACATTGTTTTACTGGATCATTTAGTAGATTGACTGTCTACTAAGGTGGGAGCTGCAAGGTATGGTTTTCTAAAAAACAAGCACTAATTGGCTTAATTTGCATGGAAATACTTCAGGCCATCATTAGAAACAAAATATTTTTGAGAAGAAATGAACAGGAATAACCCCAAAGAAGATTATTCTTGTTCCTGCTACCTGAAAAGACCTCTAAGGAAGCATTTCCTTTGTAGGATTCCAGGTCCTGCTCCAGAATTTAAGATGATGCTTGACTTTTTTCTTAGATAATACAAAAAAAATGAAGTGGCCACCCCAGATTTTGTGCATACACTCTGCCCAAAATTCCTTTTGTTTTTCCAAACTCTGACTACAATCCCCTTGGGGAAAATGAGCAGATAGCTCTCCCTGCTTCTCAGAAGTAGAAGAAATGGCATTTCAAACATCTTTATAATTGTTGGATGAAATCCATTGGTGGCTAGCTTGGTTTCAACATGTTCATCCTGGTTCTTCCCAGATCTGTGATTCTAATAGTAGTGCTTGTTGTTTCTAGGCTGTTTACAAATAATTAAAAACAATAGGTGGAATATTATACAGATTTTTGACCAAAATAAAGATTTATTGTCCGATTGTTGTGCATCACTTCCAGCAATCTTATATGTACACTGTATAATGGTATAGAGAGCGAACGCTTGGTTGCTTTAGATTCCAATAGATACCAGTGGATTTTTTAACCTCCCTTGAAAGCATCATACAGATTTACATTGTTACCATGTTTATTTATGTCTTCCAATTTCTCTTTTCTTCCCCATAAACCTCCTACCTCCAGCACTATAGGAAAGATTTTGCTTAACAAATGGGTTCTTTTTATCTGTACAACAGTCGCACCTTAGAAGCCTTCTATGGCCATCAGCTTTGTTCTCTTATGAGAACTAAGTCATGTGGCCAGGTTCTGCCAAATGGAGTTAAAAGTTTATTTTTATTTATTTATTTTTATTTGTCAAGTACATGTTGGTAATATACATAGATAAAACATTGTTTATATTCATAAGATGGGTACTGATAAGCGGGAACATTAGGACAGGGACAGTAGGCACGCTGGTGTATTTCTAATATTATGGATTAATTTTACTGCAAAAGCATTTCATGAAGAGAGATCTCACTTCCCATTGAAGGTGATCCAAGTTGGGCAGTTCAATTGGAACCAGAACTTATCAATAGATTGGAAAAAATTCAAAGCATCTTTTCTGCACTGAAATCACATTTCTCAGAATCTAGTATTCAATTGTTTAAAAATTATGGAATAGAAGTCAATCATATACTCCTTAGTATTTATCTTTTTATAACTGGATGTGATGCCCCCTTCTGATGTCTATAGAATTGTGGAAAGGTTCTTCACAGCACTAGCACTGGAGTAGAGAGAGAGAGAGCTAACAGAGAAATAGTTAGCCTCACACAGATCTAAATATTTAATTATTTTTTTAAGTTTTATTAGATTTTTATTTTTAAATATACATCAATATCAGTACATGAACAGTGTGGCCTCTGGGCATAATTCATTTTGATACAAACAGCAATGATGATGGTGATGGTGGTGGTGGTGGTGGTGATGATGATGATGATAATTGTTACATTAATCGAATTTATATAATCCTAGTATTGATATACATGATTTTAATGCCAATGATATTATTTAAGCATACATAATAATACCATTTTTCAATCTCTAATCTTTCCATCTAGTTATTACTTATATTCTATTATATAACATTTATATCTGCTAATATTCTCCCTATTGCTTATTTCTACCTCTATTTTAGGTTCTAGTCAGGCCACCATTACTAATCCTAGTGTTAATACACATGTTTATATCAAGACATAGTCCTTCATTATTTGGTTATTCAAAGTCTCAGTACGCCATTCTAGTACCAATCATCATATTATTTAATCATACCTAATAGTACCATCTTTCAACCTCCAATCTTTCCATCTAACTATTGCTTTATATAAAGTTGTGTATTCTTATTTCTACCGTACCTCTATTCTGGTTTTTAAGCAGGCTATCATTATATTTGGGGTGGGGGGGGGCAGAAGAAAGAAAAAAAATCCTTTCTATCCATCATCTCTTTCCCTTTTTAATACAATTCTTATTCGTTTTTTAGCTTGCCTCCCATACTCCTCTCTTGAATCTTTGTCTCTATCAGCCTCTGTATCTTCACTGTTCAGTCTAAACATTTCTCTCATCTCTATCCTCCTATGCTGCCCAGCCTCCAGAGTGTCCACCCACACCCTTATCTCCCTTTCAAAGGTATCTTCCAGGTTATCCAATTCCGTTTTTAAATCTCTTAAGGTACTTTTCACTTGGTTTATTTCATCAGTCATTATTATCTTTATCATCTTCTCCTTCTCATCTTCTTGCTTTAATTGCTGGTTTGTCTGTTCTATCTTTTCCTCCATTCTTTCTGCTGTCTCCTCTCTTTCTTGAACTCTTTGATCTTCATTCATTATCAGTTGTAGGATATTTTTTATTTTCCCATGAATGCCTTGCAATAGGTTCTTTATCTCTCTGTGATTCTTTGTCATAGTGTCCCTAATGCTTTGAAACATCAACACCATTTCTTTTGAAATCTCACTCATTTCCCCCTAGTGGAGTATGTTGTCTTATTTTAGTAAGTCCCGCTCTTACTCAATAGTACAAAAACAATATATTCAAGTCCAATGTTGCTCCTCAGAAAGTTCAATAATCATAGTTCTATACATCTCAGGATTATTAATCAGTTCCATTTAAATAGTCCAGGCAGCTTTCCACAAATCAAAAGTCACTTCACTTTACTTAAGAGTCTTCTTTATTCTCACAATAGAGTCTCCAGTAGTCATAAAGTAAATAGTTATAGAATAGTAAATATCACCACAGTACTCCAGATGAATATTGTTTATTCCCAGGCTTGTAGGGGTATTGTATATTTTTCATTCACCAGTAGATGGCACCCTCAGCATAGGTTTCAGCATTGTTTCAAGTCTGATAAATTGGTTAATCCAATTTTAGTTCAATTTATGGAAACAAAGTCAGCTATTCAAGTAGATAGTTCCAGCATTTTATAATGCCTTTCCAAAGCAACGTCTACCCAGTTTAAAAATCCAATTTTCTATGTTTTAAAAGGTCTTTAGCTTTTCTTCCCTAACTGCCTTTCTTTTGGGTCTAGGATTTTTCTCTCTATGTTTGTTTGCTGCTTTAAGAAATAGTTCTAAGAATCTCTTTTCTTGGATTTTCCTCTTTTTTTTCTTTTAAGGTTAGAGTCTAAATAAAAAAGGAATCTTCTCACCTAGCTTCAGTCACTGTTCATTTACACCATTCCTGCACATTTCTTTGTTGCCTCGGCTGTCCCAGCTTCGTGGCAGCCATGATGGTTGCCTCTTCTCCTCATCAAGGGTGAGAGGGAAGAAGCCCTGGGTCAAGCAGGAGAGCTGCTATGCTCCATGACCTGCAGGGTGCTCCTCTTTTCTTCACCACCCCACAGGGTGGCTTAGCTACTTTCGGAGCCCTCCAATGGTGAGAACTCGGTGTGGGGGCGCGGAGACCCATTCCTCGTATCCAATCTCGCTGCGACGTCAGCCAGAAGTTCCTAAATATTTTTTTTAATATTTAAATTATGAATTATGTGAGGAAATCATACTAAATATTACTATAAACCTGTGCAAACTTAAAATAATGTAAATAATATAATCAATTTATACCTAACACAATGTATGAATATCCTTAATTTGATACAACCAATTATATCTATTATGGGAGCAATACAAATCAAGCAAAAGCACCTGATAGGATTTAAGCATAGACACATAAGGTTGGAAGGAACTCTGGAGATCTTCTAGTTCAATCTCCTACCCAGGGCAAGAATCCTCAAACCATCCCAGAAAATTAGCTGTCCAACCCTAGTTTGATAACACCAGGTGATGTTGCATCTGCAATTCTAAAAGTCAGGATACTCCACTCCTAAATAGCTCTCACTGGCAGGAAATTCCTCTTTATTTCAAGTTTGGATCTCTCTCTGTAAAGTTTATATCCTTTGGTCCTTGGATGTTGCAAAGAACAAATCTACCAACTTTTCCCTGTGAGAGCCCTTCAGCTATTGAAACACTGTTATTATGCCTTTCCTTAGTCTTCTCTTATTTAGGCTAATCATACACAGTTCTTCTAAATTCTTCATAAATTTAGCCTCTAAGCCTTTCACCACCTTTCTTGCTGTTCTCTGCACTCTTTCCACATCCTCAGCCTCTTTCTTGCATTATGTTGACCAAAACTGGACACAGTACTCCAAATGTTGAAGAGCCTAGGACAGAACGCTGAATAATTCCCCTGCATTCCTCCCTTCGCTGTAGAAATAGACCCATTAAAGGCAGGGGTCCTCAAACTTTTTGAACAGGGGGCCACTTCACGGTCCCTCAGACTGTTGGGGGGCTGGAGTAGCTGGGTGGGTGTGGCTAGGTGGTCATGTGACTGAGTGGGCGTGACTATGTGGGCATGGCCAATTAAATAATACACACAAATTAAACTTTAATTTGTTTTGCTCCTGGGGGTGTTTTATTTGCTTTTGTTTGACTTTTCTTTTTACTAGATCATTTTTTAAGTTTTTTATGAGTCTAATGGTCCACTTCAGAAAACTCAGTTTTGCAGCAATTCTTCTCAGCCCCAAGAAGGTTATAAACAACATCTCTCTCTCTCATCTCTCCCTCCCTCTCCTCTTTCTCTCTCTCCTCCCTCCCTCTTTCTTTCTCTTTCTCTCTCTCTTCGCTCCCTCTCCTTCTCTCATCTCCCTCTCTCTTTCCCTCCCTCTCTGTCCCCCGGGGGGGGAGAACTTCTGAACTGGTGCTGGGTGGTGGGAATCTGATGTCCGGAGGCCAACCAGCCATGTGCTGAAGACCAGCTGGCCGGCGGGGAAATCCTGCAATCTCCCCAAAAGTAACACATTTACTTTTAAATGTAACACACAGCCTCCTCGCTCACAACTTCTTCACCTGAGGGCATCGCTGGCAGCTGCTTCCTGCGACTCAGGAGGTCCGTGCTCATCCCGCTGCTGCTCGGCCTCCTCGATGTGTGCAGGCAGGAGGCGGCAGCAGTGGCTATGACCCAGGTTTCGTTCGCTGCCTGTGTGCTCTGGGCTATGAGCAGCTGAGCGAGGAAGCCAGCAATCTGCCAGCATCATCTAATCTGCCTGCCTATGCCCAGCTCCTGCGCCCTCAACCATGCTGCCCCCTCACCTTTCTCCCCGCCTCTCCTGGCCAACGGTGCTCGCGAGTAAACTGCAGCTAGGAATGAATGTGGCTTACAGCTCAAAGCAGCAGGAGACGTGGGCTGCCTTGGTGCCAACAGTCTTGGGCTCTTAGTGGTCCACAGAAGACACGCTCGAATCAGCGCTGAGACCAAGGCCTTAGGAGGGTGCGGGTGAAGATTTTTTTGCTTCACAGAAGCAGACATGGGCAGGAGGCCTGAGAGCACACAGCGCCCCAGCACTATCCCAAAGGAGGGGGAAGGAGGAGGAAGTGGGGAGCAGATCAACCTGCAATCCTGTAAATCCCAAAGCTAGCGCCCCTTAAAAAAGATGACCCCCTAGACATATATATGGAAGCAAGCAAGCAAAGTTCACAAAGCAACACACATAATAGGCGCAATTCCCGGCCCTTCCCTTCCCCCTCCCCCAGCCAAGATCCCCCATGCCGGCAAGATCACCTCCCCTAGTGGGGACGGGAATGCATCTCCCTGCTAGGCCCTCGTGCAGTCCCCACACAAACCCCATGGAGCTTAGGACGTGTCTCCCTTCCTCCTTGCAAGAGGGGAGATGGGAGAACAAAGCAAGCAAGTGAACCTTTGGCCTGCCAGCTGGTCTCTTTCTTCTCCCTCCCTCTCAAGGCAGCCCTCTGGAACGGCAGCAGCAGCACAAGTGGCTGAGAGAGGAAGAGAGTGAGACCCAGATACTTTCCAGCTCCCCTCGTCACAGAAGCTCTCTCCTCTCTGCTAGTGGCTGCTCCCTCCTCACTCCTGGCCGACCCTGTGTGAAAAAACAGGTTGGCTGCTAGCAAAGAGGGGAGAGTGCGGGGTTGATGCTTCTATGATGAGGGGAGCCAGAAAGCATCTGAGTCTCACCCGGCCTCTCTTCCTCTAGCAGCCATGCCCACATGTGCTGCCACTGCCATTCCAGAGAGCTTTCCTTGGAGTGAGGGGAATAAAGAAGCCAGCCGGCAGGCTGAAGGTTCACTTGCTTGTTTTGTTCTCCCATCTCCACTCTTGCAAGTTTCTCTGCCTTTTCTTTTCCTAGCAGGGAGGGGAGCACGTGGGAGATGGCAGCATCAGAGCCCTCCCTGGCTCTTCCCCGAAGTCACTGTGGCCTAAGCGGGCGATTATGTGTGAAGGTAATCCCATGTGAAGAAGGGGGCGGCTGCTAGCAGAGACGTCCTGAAGTTGGTTCTTCTCTGGGATAAGGGGAGCTGGCTGCAGCTGCTCACCTCCCCACCCTCCAGCCCAGGAGCACATGGCTGCACTGGCGGAAACACCCCTCCGCCTGTGGGTCGTCCCCCGCCCACCCGCACCCTTCGCGGCAGCAACAGTGTGGTGAGCATTGAACCATTGAAATGAGCAGAAATGGAAAGTGTGGCTGGACAGTGGAAAACAAGGGCGACAGCTGGAGGAGGGGCAATATGGGCCTTGCGGTAGGCAAGGGACCTCCTCCCCAGGGCCCCCGTCAGCAGAGATAAGCCAGCCACGCAGGGAGTGTCTAGGAGGAGATGGGTGAGGGGCGGGGCTGAATCCCACCACTCCGCGGGCCAGATAAATTGGGTCGGGGGGGGCGGATCCATCCCACGGGCTATAGTTTGAGGACCCCTGCATTAAGGACTAGGAGTTGAAGAGAGTTGTTCAACCAATTGCAAAACCATCTGGTAGTGGGATTGTCCTTGTGACATTGTTCATTTTATCAAGTAGGAATTTGTGGTCAACATTAAGTAAGTGCCTTACTTAAAATTTAAGTACAGTATATTAAGTATAATATTAGCATTCACAATTATTGTAGTACTGCAGTGTGTTTCCTGGACATCTTGGCTATTGGTTTGGCATTTTATCTATAACTTCTGCCTGATGGGTTGGCCTGTCCCAGTATCATTGTTTCTTTTCCCCTTAGTATTAACTCAGATGCTTTCAGAAGGATTTTTACCTTGGTGTCATAAATTTCCATATAGATATAATAATTCTTTATGAATAATGTGACTTCTCTCTTCCCTTTTGTTGGGTTTGCTTCTTTTGAACAAATCATAACCTTCCTTTCCTGAGTCCCATCCCACCAAGAGTAAATAATACTAGCAATGTCATATTTGCCCCCTTCTCTGTACTAGGATTTTAATTTCTCCCTGTTTGTTCCCATGCTCTGCACATTGCTGTATAGGCATCTGAGCCTTTAGTATTGCCATGCATAGTCTGCCACAGAAGAAAAGTCCAGGATCAAATCTTGGACTTCTTCCACAAAATTAGGTCTTCTTTATATTTTGTATCATTTTCTCTGCTTCTAAAATCCACCGTTTTCAAAGCATTAGGTTTTTCATGTCAAAATGAAAAATCTGAAGCCTGAGGTTTGATTGCAAGTAGGGTCAAGCAGAAAAAAACAAAGTTAAGCAAAATACCAGTCATTATTGCTAAAATAGCCCTACTCCATTTGTTGTGTTTGATCATTCAATAATTCTCACAAGTCATAAAATCTGCATATCTCCCTTAAAATGGGATGAGAAAAACCTATATTTGTATGGAGTACATTGGTGGAACATGCATAATCAGACAGATTCAAAAGAAAGAGCTATGTTGGTTTCTTTTTTCAGTTTTATAATTTTCTTTTATTTTTGTTCATTCCCTAACAGAAACATGATGCCTTTGCAAAGGTAAGTGTACAAGTTGTGTCCATACAACAATATTATGAATAGGAATTTTTGGAAACCGTACGCAGCTGCAGATTTCGAATCACTGCCAACTGGTGCATTCTGATGCAGTGAGACTTCTTTCTCAGAAAATAAATTCTGGGCTGAATTGTGGTATCATAGAACTCTATCCAGTCCAGATTAATTCTTTTATGGATTTGTCTTCAAAAATATTAACGAAGGGATAGAGTACAAAATATGCAGAAATTGAATTGTTTTTCCTATCGCAAAGTCTTTAGAAAAGGATGTGCAATTCACATATCCAGAAGGCGACCCACAAGTGCATGATATCAGATTAGACAGCCTTCCTTCAAGAAATATATTAAATGGGGAGCAGAAAAAAATGCTTTTAGTAGAATTATTTAATGAGGCTGATTAAACATGGTGGTCCTCCTTTTAAATATAACTTTGCCCCATTTTGCACCACAGCTCCAAGATATCCTTGTTAGAAGAGGAACAGAAACCATATAATTCATTATGAAATCTTCACTTATGTTTTCTTTTTCTTTTAGTGCTATAAAATGAGCTGCCTTGAAATTCCAGGTCCGCGTGGTCCAAAGGGATTTCAAGGACAAAAGGTAAAGATATAAGGGCAAAAGGGACAATAAATGTGTAAGAAGAAAGAATAGATTGTGTATTATACCTCCTAAGGCAGTGATGGCGAACCTTTTTTCCCTCGGGTGCCGAAAGTGCATGCGCACGTGCTATCACGTATGCGCGAGTGCCCATAATTCAATGCCTGGGGAGGGTGAAAACGGCCTCCCCCGCTCCCCCGGAGGCCCTCTGGAGGCCGGAAATGGCCCGTTTCCCAACTTCTGGTGGGCCTGGTAGGCCCATTTTTCATCCTCCCCGGGCTCCAAAGGCTTCCCTGGAGCCTGGAGAGGGCAAAAACACCCTCCCCAGTCCCCCCCAGAGGCCCTCCAGAAGCCGAAAATGCCCTCCCAGAGCCTCCCTGCGAGCCAAAAATCAGCTGGCCAGCGCGCACATGCGCGCTGGAGCTGAGCTAGGCAATGGCTTGTGTGCCGGCAGATATGGCTCCGCGTGCCACCTGTGGCACCCATGCCATAGGTTCGCCATCACTGTCCTAAGGAGTTCAACAGAAATCCCACATTAATGGCTTAAAAATACCAAAGATACAATTTCAAGTGTGTGACCATCATGCATCCATGGGTTGTAGCTTTGGGGAAATGAAGTGAGGAAGGGATGTAATGCTTCACAATACACAATTCATTAATTATTCAGCACAGTCACTTATCTTTAGACTATGTACATACAGATTAACCTGAATTCTGTCTCCTGAAGATTGCAGGGAAAAATGCATTTGGTTTCTTTTAATATACATTCCCTTAACATCAGCATTTTTATGAATCTGAAACACAAAGATGTATGATTCTGTGTAAACTTTTCCTGATTATGTTTCATTTAATACTACTACTTCTGATATTAATTTTTGCTTTTTGGGTTGTAGGGAAAGAGGATTAGTAGACAAATTTGTATAATAATCATTCTTCTAATATACAACTTTCTGTAATACTGTATATGTTGTTCCATAAGTTTTATATAAAATTATTGAGCCAAGTACGATAGACTCATGCTTCAATTGATGAGTCAACTTTTGCTCTTAAAGTGATTGTACCAGATTTTTACATTCATAATTTAGACAGTTGCATAACTGAGAATTGCAGTCTATTCCCTATAAATCTGCCTCCTTTACAGCTGCATAGTTCTCTAGTATTTGAAGACACATTTGCTGTATTTAGAATATAAGCAATTCATTGGCAATTCAGCTTATTTCGTATTTGCAAAGAGCAGTATGTAAAGAAGCAAAAGTAAGTCTCCTAGCCCTAGAATCCTATATTCTCTTTTCTGGAACAAGTGACCTTGAACTTTGCTTCCAAAGGCTCACATCTTGTCTTATCAATGTTCTTTGGCATTTTAAAAATAAAAACTTAGAAATGCTCTTGCATGATCAATCTGCCAAGACATTTCAAGAAGCTTAGGAAATTGGCCAGATAACTTTGGACTCACTCATAAAATAACAGTGGGCACATGGAACCTTAGCAATTATGGTTACACACACACACACACACACACACACACACACACACACACACACACACACATTCCCTGTCCAGGGGGTTGAACTAGAAGACCTCCAAGGTCCCTTCCAACTCTGTTATTTCTATTTCTATTTCATATATGTATGTATCTATGTATCTATGTATCTATGTATCTATGTATACAATAAGTGCTTAGTGAACAGTGTACTGTCTAAGTCAGTTTGTTTACATAACAATATTAAACTCCTAGTTTCTACCTCTATTAATTAGACAAGTACTTTGGCAATTATGGTTCCTTGATAGCAGCAACCAGGTTCAGTAATCTCCTGTTTTCAGGGTTGATCCCTTGAGTAAGCGGCAATCATTGCTATCAGTATCTTAGCCTTTAGATTTGGATAGGATTTCTTCCAGATTTGTAGGTTGGACAAGAAACATGGCATTGAATAGTCTCTGAAGATACAATATGAAAATCCTGAGCCAACAAGCCACATGAAATGATGTGTGAGCGTAGGAGTTGATTCAGCTTTTTGCTTCATGGGAAATCTCTGAACTAATTATTTTCTTTATTTTACTTTTAGGGTGCGAAAGGGAACATGGGGCCTCCAGGCATTCTTGGGCTAAAAGGACGACAAGTAAGTAACTGGAAAAAGGGAGAATTCTAATAAGTAATATACAATTGCTGTTTCTTTAAACATGGAGTACACAAGATCATATTGAATCAGACTCTCGACTTCCGGTGACATCGCGGAGCGGGGTAGGAGGAAGAAGACGGTGCTCGTCTTCAAACTCTGAAATATTCGGTTACTGGGGACCCTTCAAGACGCAGAAAGTCTGGAGGACTTCACGGATGAAGAGGCGTCCTGGGTGTCGCCTTGGTGGAGGGCAGCTGCCCGGCGCTGCAAGGGGCTCTCTCCCCAATCCAGGACCGAATCGCCCATGCATGCTGTCTAGCATGGCAGATCTGAAGCTCCAGTGAGTCGCATAGCAGAGGAAGCTAAGTATTTTGAGCATTCTATATTGGACTATCTTAAAAGGATACTAGATTTCCTCAAGTATCGGAGCCCAGCGAGAGGCTAGAAAGCGAAAGCACAGTGGCTACAAAGTAATGCTCCTAACTGAATTAGGAGGCCAGTGAAAGGAAGAGCAGAAAGACATTTTGCAAGTGTGCCAAATTGAAATCGGAGAGATTTGGACTAGAATTGGATAGCTATCGAAAGGAACAAAGAAGAAGGATTGAATATAGTGAACTGTGTAAAGACTAAAATTGGATTTTGAAAGAAACTAAGATCGGCGGTCTATGGGATCTTGAAAATAGAGATTTGAGGAGTAAAGCAGCAAAGCGGAAGTTGGAGTCGAAGCTTGAAAAAGACAGACTCAGAGGCTAGACTCCATACTGGAACTATAAAAATTGCTGGAAAAGATTGCTAAACCAGACTGGACATAACTAAGGTGAAAGAAAGAAAAAATATCTATACTGTCACCTTCCTCCACTTCAATTGTTTTATACTATTTATAAATTGGAAAAATTTACAAAGTAACGAAATAATTGTATACTTTCTGAGCACACTTTACAGTAATTTACTCTTATTGAATCTGAATCTTTGAATCCTCCCTTTTTCCCTTTTCTTTTACTTTGCTTTCTTAACTCCTTTCTTTTCTTTTTCTTTTTCCTTTCATTATTGTGAACTTTTCTCATCTCTCTTTTTCTTTTGCCTTATAAGTAACTATATTTAAGTAATTTAATTAATTTTTAATTAAGTGTTTTAATTAATTTAATTAATTTAGTAATTTAATTTAATTAAGTAATTTAATTAATTTTTAATTAAGTAAGTAAGAAGTGTTGATTGTTAAAACCTTATAGTGAATTTATTTGTTAAGACTTATTAGAATTATAATAATAATAGTATAGAATATATTTATAAGATAATAATATAAATATATAGAATAACAGCATATATAGATAATACAAAAAGAATATAGAGATATACTATTAAGGATTTAGAGCTATTACTATTATGTTATAATTTTAGGAAATAAGAGATTGCTATATTATAATATTACTGAATGATTAAGTTTATTGGATGATTGGAGATAAATAGTAGGAGATAAAGAATTGAAAAGTAATATTTGTGATAATATAGATAGACAACTTATTTGCCAATAGTATTGAATGGTAATCTGGGGTAGAATATTTTAAAATACTAGGGGAACAAAGTAAAATAATTAATGAAATGTCTACCATAACTACTACAACCTTAAAAACAGGGGAAAAGGCAGCCTCCAACCCGACTGTATCTACTCCCACTACATCTAGCCAGCGTTCAATTGATGAAATGCTGACTACTGAAAAAGTCAGTAATGTACCCCTGATTCAGTCTATGAATACTACTCTAATTATGGTGCAGGAGACTATGTTGAAGCTCCAGGAGACAATGTCTGCGAAACAAAAAGAGACAAATAATAACTTTCAAAAATTAGAAGTAAAAATGGAATCAATACAGGGGGCAATTTTAAAAAATGAGAAATGAATACAATTAATAGAAACTAAAAATGAAAAGATGGGGGAAAAGTGGAACATTTGGACCAGAAGGTCACGACAACAAAAAAGGAGTTGGAAAACTCAATTATAAATCTGGAAATGGACCGCTCCTTATTCTATTTATGATTCCAAAATGTTATAGAAACAAAAGATGAAGATCTGGGAGAGTTGATGGCAGGAATAGTTGCAGAGGTACTCCAGAGAGACAAAAAATATGTTGTAAACGAAATCGATGAGATTTACCAGGTGTACACCAATTATGCTAAACGCCACTATCTCCCAAGGGAAATCCATGTTAGATTCGTGAGGAAAAAAGTCAGAGACTTAGTGTACATAGCAACAAGGGAGGAGACCATCGTCTAAAAAGAAAAGGAAATAATTGTTTTGAAACAAATACCGAGATGTGTGAGGGAGCAGAGAAAAGAATATAGATTTTTGGCCAATCTACTTAACAGGAAAAATATTCCCTTCAGATGGCAAATTCCTGAAGGACTGTCCATTTCATGGGAAGGGAAAAGGATTAAAGTGGAGAATATGGAAAGAGCATTGGAAATTTTTGAACAAATAGGAGGAGTAGAGGAAGACTCTCAAGCAAGTGAGAGACCAGAACTAGAAACCCAAGAGGAAAGACAGGAATCGGAAGAGAAAGAGAAAGAGAAAGAAGATAAAACCAAAGAAACAGAAGAACAACCTAAACAAAGAGAGGGCCGAACTAGAGCTCAGAAGGCAAATAAAGGAAATTAAAATTAAGTATAGATAAGAGAAACAGGGAAATGCAGGGAGAAATCCAATTGATATCACTTAACATTCAAGGATTAAATGACACGGTTAAGAGAAGAAAAACATTAGCAAAATTAGTCAAACAAAAAATAAATATTATATGCTTATAGGAAACCCATATCAAGGGAAACAACAGAAAATACTTAGAATATCCAAAACTAGGCAAATTATATATATCCTCAACAGATAAAAAGAAAAGAGGAGTAGCAATATATATTAAGAAGGAAATTAAAAGTAAAGAAATACACAGGGATCCCAAGGGAAGAGTATTAATAGTATCAATAAGATTGAGGAATACCTCCAACAAACGATAGTTCCTACTATAAAGGAAGAAGATAAACAAATGTTAAACAAAGAAATAACTTTAGAGGAACTAAAAAAAGCTATAAAAAAACAGAAGAAGAATAAAACACCCGGACCAGATGTTTTTCCTGCAGAATTTTATAAGACAACCAACGAATCAATACAACAACTACAACTGGAACTATACAATGAAGTTTTGACCGATGGGAAAATACCAGAATCGTGGAAGGAATCACATATCACCACATTGTTGAAAGAAGGTACAGAACCAAATTTGATTCAAAATTATAAGCCAATCTCGTTGTTAAACGCTGACTATAAAATTTTTATGAATATAATGGCAGAAATAATGAAAAAAGTACTGAATAAAATTATACATTTGGATCAAAACTGATTTCTACCAATGAGACAAATTAGGACAAAAATAAGAATAGTTTTTAATATTTTGGAATATTACAAAGCGCATCCAGAAAGGCAAATAGCTCGTCTTCCTGGATGCGCAGAAAGAGTTTGACAACGTAGATTGGCAATATATGAAATTATTAATTTAAAAAATGGAATTTGGCGACAAATTTACAAAAATGATTGATACCATATACTCCTCCCAATCTGCCAAGGTGATAATAAATGGAAGTATAACCAGAACTTTTCAGATCCAAAAAGGAGTTTAGACAGGGCTGTCCAATGTCACCTCTACTTTTTATTTTATCCTTAGAAACACTATTAAATAAAATTAGGGGAAATTCAGATATCAAAGGAACTAAAATTAAAAAGGAAGACTATAAGTTACAAGCTTTCGCAGACGACCTAGTATTCTTTTTGGAGGATCCACATGAAACAGGCCCAATCTTGATTAATGAAATAGAAAAATACGATTTAGTAGCAGGTCTTAAAATAAACAAACAAAAAAACTAAATTATTGACAAAAAATATGACGGCGAAACGAGAAGAAAAATTAGAGAGAGAATTGGGTCTACAAGTAGTAAAGAAAATTAAATATCTAGGTATCAACTTAACAAATAAATGCTCATCAATAAAAGACAACAATTATAAAAAGTTGATACTTCAAATAGAATCGGATCTTAAAAAGTGGGAAAATCTGCAAATTTCACTACTAGGTCGCATATCTATCATCAAAATGAATATTTTGCCTAAACTGCTATATCTGTTCCGGACAGTTCCAATTAAATTAGATAGATTCTTTTTCACAAATTTAGATAAGATAACGACAAAATTCATTTGGCAAAACAAAAAACCAAGAATCCAAAAAAAAGATTTACAAGATAATAAAAGTAGAGGTGGCTTTGGACTCCCAGATTGGAAATTGTATTACATGGCAGCTGTATTAGTATGGATAAGGGACTGGGTTAACTTAAACAATAATCGCATCTTAACATTAGAAGGCTATGATCTACTCTTAGGCTGGCATTCCTTTTTATGGAACAAAGATAAGATCTCAAAATACTTTTGGAGACATACTATTAGGGATGCACTAATTACAATTTGGCTGGAAATAAAAAGAAAGCATTATATCAAGACTCCAAAATGGCTGTCCACAATGGAAGCAATTATATACCCAAATACAATTGATAGAAATAAAATGGTAAAATATAAGGATATATTAGATGGAACCGGACAACTGAAAAGTAGAGAAGAGTTAAACAGACAAAATATAATTATCGATTGGTGGATATATGCACGGATACAATCTCGATATAAGGCAGACATGGAGGAAAATGGAATGGAATTGGAACCAACAATTCTAGATAAACTTCTGATAGGCCCAGAAAATAAAATCATTTCCAAATTTTGTAATTATCTACTACAATTTGAAAGAACTGAAGACGTGGTCAAAGGTCCCATGATTTCATGGGCACAAAATATAGGGCATAACATCCACTTGGCAGATTGGGAACAGGTATGGAATAGAAATCTTAAACTATCTAAATCAACATCATACAAAGAAAATTATTATAAAATGTGTTATAGATGGCATTTAGCCCCAAGTAGATTAGCCAAAACTTATCCAACTTTGAGCCCAATTTGTTGGCAATGTAAAAAAAAAACACAAGGTACCTTCTTTCACATGTGGTGGATGTGTCCCGAAATGAAATTTTTTTGGAACAAAATACATAAATGGATGCAGGAAATAACCAAAGCAACAATATAATTTACACCAGAGCTTCTCCTCTTGGGAATATTCCAAAAAGATCATAACCAAAATATTACATATTATTACCGCAGCCAGGATAGTGTTTGCACAGTCTTGGAAAAACTCAGACGTTCCTGTAGAAAGCATAATAATTTAAAAAAATTACGAATGTGCCGAAATGAATAGACTTACAATAGAATTATGGGGCCAAAAAGAATCGGATTATTATAATATTTGGGAAAAATGGTAACAATGGATTGAATTTAGAAAAAAGAAAAGAGATAGCTAAAAGAATATTGCAATATGTAAATACAAATGTGTATGTAAGTATGACAAATGAAATAAGATCAAAGGTAATGTATTAACACCTTAACAAAAGTTGAATTTTGTAACAATGTAGAATTGCTTAAAGAATTTTTGTAATTGTCATTTTATAGAAAAGATTTGAAAATTAATAAAATTTATTTAAAAAAAAGAATCAGACTCTCACCTACACACCAGTTTTAGGATGGCATTTAATTCTAAAATTAGGCTGTGATGCTCAGCCACAGCCACAATGGTCCAAAATCCACAACTGGTTACAAGAAATAACAAAAATAACAATAGAATTCACACCGGAGCTCCTATTACGGTCATAGGATTTTCAACTTGCTTTAATGAGAATTTATTTATTTATATAATCTGTGTACATTCATTTATCACGCTGCTCTAATCCCCTAATTCACAAAGAAAATCAAAAACTTCCATTTAATTTTTCTTTTAGAACGTGATACAGATTCTCTCTCTCCTTTTTTTCCTTTAATAATAGAAGTTTAAGTGGAATGCATCAGATTTCTAAATGCATATTAGATCCTCATTAGGGGTCAAAGAATTAAAGCCCATTTTAACCATGCTGGTGAGGGCACTTTCCAGATTAGGATTCCCCACACCTAAATAAGCACTTTAAATAAGATTCATATCACTGTTGTTGAAGATCTTGCTGGGGATGTTCTATGCTGAGAGTGGCTGACGGGGTAGAGAGAAGATCCTCAACCCTGTGCCATCCATCCTCTTGGCTTTTAGTCTCTAATTAATCTTTGTTGATTTTAATTTTTTTATATTTTCTGTTTATCATTTTGTAAGCCTCCCAGAATCACTTCAACAGTGAGATAGGAATGTTATTATATTGATGTCAGCCTATAGTCTCTTAACAGTTCTCTTATCAGAACATTTCCACTCAATACAAAAATATGCCTGTCCTATATGGGGCAATGTTAGTACTGATACTGAAGATGTATGTGTATATATTTATATATTATGTGTGAATGTAGAAGGCAACTGGAATCTAATAAAGTGTGTGCATCCTCCACTCATTCATTAGGTTTCCACCCATATCTACCTTCTGTTAGGATCAGAATGAAGAACAAGCTTGACCCAGATGTTATGCTGTAACATGGTGTGACTTTCAGTGAATAAGCCTCAGTCTCACACACTTTATCATACATTGGTTGATAATTCTGGCAATCAGAACTTGTGAATGGAAAGGGAAGATGAGGAGAAAGTGTACATTTCACTCTCCAACTTGTTAATGTACTTCAGCATAGCTTAACAATACACCAGAACCAAGCCTATATCTTTTTTACAATGTGTGAAAGCAGTTTGTATAGTTTGTTCATGCTGCTTGCTTTCATTCCACACTCACCTCAAATAAACAAAACATTTGATGTAGTTGAATGCAATGATAGGGCAAAAGAAATATATTCATCACTGCTTATAAAAACTATAACACAATTCTTTCAACTCTTTTAAAATATTTTTGTATTCTTGTCATATATGTTTATTCAGTCTAGAAGCAGAAATGATCACTAATATATTACTATTCTAAATGTAGCTGCCACAGGTTAATCATATTACATTCACAAGTAAATGTATATAGAATTGCAACCATAATATAAATTGATAAAATTGGTACAATTAATAATATTGCATAATGTAACTATTACCTGGTTCAAATTAATGTAAGTAATACATATTATTGCCTGCCTAAGGTAAATGAACATATTATGCATATTATGACAACTAATAATGGCATTTCCTTTTAACTATAGGGTGATCCAGGAATTGAAGGTCCAATTGGACACCCTGGGCCTAAGGTAAATAATTTTGGCTCTCACTTTTAAGCATTTGTTCTTGCGCTTAGAACTTGACCAAATAAGAGAGTTCCAGAGAGAGAGAGGGAGAGAGGGAGAGGGAGAGTGTGTTCCAGAAAAGAGAGAGAGAGAGAGAGAGCCAGAAAGAGAGAGAGAGAGAGAGAGAGAGAAGGAGAGAGAGAGAAGGAGAGTGGCAAGGGAAGAGAGGGAGAGGAAGGGTGGAGAGGGAGAGATAGATCTTGGTAGTAACCAGTAATCATTAAAGCTGCAGAAACCAAATTTATTTTGATTTTCAAAATAGGACCGATAATTAACTCAAGAAAATGGTTGCTGGGCTGATGAGATATCCATTCTTGTATCCTGTTCAATATCTAAAGACTCCTGAATTAGGAACAATTAGTTCATCTTAGGTGTTGTAGACTGAGAAGAAAAAGATGTGGAACTCCCCTCCCAATAACATTGATGAAAGACATGAACTATGTCCCAAAAAGCACCAGCTGAGAGAAATACTGGACAATAGAAAGAAAATGAAAAGTTGTGTGAATTCAATAGAGAAATTAGAAGAGTTTTTCTGAGCACTGAAACAAAAATGGAAATGTGAAAACCTGGTGGAAGTCAGGTGGGAATCGCTTGCGAAGCATGACTTTTCCACAGTAACTGATAGCCTGCAGAAGCAACCTAAGTATATAGTCTAAACCAGGGACTAAACAGGAGGACAAGACATAGGAGAAGATAGATTGAGGCAAGTTGGGAGAGCATAAATTCCAAACTAATCATTTACTTACCCGTAAATGTATTTGTTTAAATCAACTAATTAACAAATCTAAGTCAATTCACTCTATCAGCATATCAGAACTAAGACTATACTGTATCCACAAACACTAACTAAAAGTACTTTTTGTTTCTTTTCCAGGGTACTTCTGGTCTAAAAGGAGAAAAGGTAAGATAGTTTTACAAATTCAGAAAACTTTGGGAAACGTGATTTATAATTGGAATGCTTTATTTAGTATAATTCTACATTTCAAGGAGAGCCATGAGCAATGGGTTTCCTGTCACCTTTCCTGGAGATAGAGGCAAAAGGCCTTCGCCTGCATGCAGAACCTGCAGTCCTGGGTTGGGCTGAAACAAGCTCCTGGAATGCAGGAGAACCTCTGCCACTAGGACAGAGCAATGCTTTGGATTGGGAAGCAGAAATATATTCTCTAGCACAGTGATGGCGAACCTTTTTTCCCTCGGGTGCCGAAAGCGCGCGCTGTCACACACGTGTGAGTGCCCACACCCATAATTCAATACCTGGGGAGGGCGAAAACGGCCTCTCCTGCCCCCACAGAGGTCTCTGGATGCCAGAAATGGCCATTTCCCGACTTCCGGTGGGCCTGGTAGGCCCGTTTTTCGCCCTCCCCAGGCTCCAGAGGCTTCCCTGGAGCCTGGGGAGGGTGAAAACACCCCCCAGAGGCCCTCTGGAAACCTAAAATGCCCTCACAGAGCCTCCACACGAGCCAAAAATCAGCTGGCCGGCACGCACATGCATGCTGGAGTTGAGCTAGGGCACTGGCTCGCGTGCCGGCAGATATGGCTCCGCGTGCCACCTGTGGCACGCGTGCCATAGGTTCGCCATCACTGCTCTAGCACAACTCTTTCAACCCAAAGCAGCTTTTTCTGGGTTGTGCTGTTACTGGTTTGCGCTATGGAGCTCCTAGGGAAAGCGGTAGCTACTGAAGGGATGGCAAAGAGATGCTTTGAGGATCCCCCATATGCCTGAAGCACTTTTGGTTTTCATGTTGGAAGCACTGTTCAGTCCTAATCACTACCAAATAAGCAGTGGTCCTTTGCTTTACTGAAATGCTCTTAAATTGCAGTTGTGTTTTGATTTTAATATTGTCTGGCTAATTGCTGGGGCGTTGTTTATGTTATCATTTGTGACTTTCTTATTGTGAGCCACCTTGGTAAAATTTCTATCCCTAAAAAAATTCTTTTTCACCCAATTGGCCAAACAGGACTTAACATTGCAACTGAAGTCTTGTGGTGGGTATAGGAGTGGGGAAGAGCTTCCATGTCATTTGTTCTAGGATAATATTTAGTGATGCAGAATTATTTCACTCTGTCCCAAATAATTTCTTAACTAGCTGCCACACTGTTGTGGCTGTTTTTAAAAGAAGCAGGGCTTGACTCATCTTGTTTTCTTATATCCTTTGTAGGGAGAGTTTGGAGCAGATGGACGAAAGGTAAGATTTGACAGAGGAACATAAGACATTATTTCACTATTGGTTTTATGGATAAAGCTCTCTCTAATGCTTTTGGTCTTTGATTTTAGGGAGCTTTTGGTACTGCTGGAAGAAATGGCACTGATGGACAGAAGGTAATGTTGATTTTAGCTCTATAACGTCAGTATTTTGTTTACATTGATAAAATGCATTTTAAAGGAGAATGAGCTCCCTAAATATAAGCTTTAATTAGCAATCTAAAATAGGAGAGTGGCCCAGGCAGATCATTAGTTTTCCATTTCATTTTGTAACTGAATATTGTGTCACGTTCCGGTGTCCCACGTAAAAAAAGCCAGCAACACAAGTTGATGTTTATTTGTTTATCTGGAAACGCGGACCCAGCACGAAGCGACCATCCAAAAGGAATCAAAGTTTGTGCTACCGTAGTTAGCTCCATCCGCCCCTTATATTGTGCCCCACCTCCCCTGTGTGTATACCCCGCCCCTCCCACTGACCACTTAGATGGCCTCCACAGTCCGGCCATGCCCCTAGCCGGTTTCCTGCTGCTGCCCACGCTCCAACGATCAGCTGCTTCCCCAATCTGACGAACAGCTGTTTTTCACGGAGCCGGGTACAGCCAGGGTTCCGCTAGTCAGGCGGTAGCTCCGTGGATGCAGGAGCGGTCAGCCAGCCAAAGTCCGGGGCCGCCATATTTATTGCTTGTTGGCAAGTTCTTCTCTCTCATTCCTGAAGTACTCTAATATCCACATCCTCATTTCATTTCATTTAATTGGAAGAAAATAACTATTTAATTTACAGAAACAGTCATTTGACCTGTCTGAAAATTTGTCAACACCATGTGTATTGTGTATTGATCCTGAATAGTTGAGTTGCATCCAAAATTAGTGGAGCCCCTATGAGTTATCGCCTTATCACCCACAACTTTTTTAGACTTGAGTTACTGCTTTTCTCTTGGCATTTGGCCTGTAATCATTTGCTGCTACTGTAAATCAAAGTAGGGCAATTCATGAAAAACAGGTCTCAGGCAACTTCCCAGTTACTTTTTGCAGCTTACCAGGATAACGCTATTAACATTCAGTGGAAAAATGACAAATTCTATTGCAATGACTTTTTAAAAAAAACCTCTTAAAATGAATTAAGATTTAACATAGATGTTTTACACTTATGTAACCCCTGGGAGGATGGAAAAAATAGAAATGCTGATATAAAGTCTCCTGCCATGTGCAGAGGGTTGGACTAGAAGATCTGAAAGGCCCCTTTCCAGCCCCATGATTCTATTCTATTTTATTCATGCAGCTCATTCCTCCTGGTTCAATCCCCAGTTCATTCACTAAAGAGGCCCTGAATTGCTGGTGGAGGCAGCTGAACAAGAAATTTAAGTACCTTCGTGATTCTTCCACCTCACCCCTGTTTAATGTTGCTCACAATCCCTCCTTTTTATATCTAATGCTTTCAGGGCAAGATGGGGCGGATTGGACCTCCTGGCTGTAAGGGTGACCCAGGCGAAAGGGTAGGAATGCTTTCTCTACTATGTCAACTCTTTTTTCATATTCTTATAAAATTTATGCAAAGAAGATTATTATGCTCGAAGTGTCTTGGGAATTTTATGGATGATAAAAAGTGCTAGGTTTTTTTTATAAAAACATACCTTGAAAATCAATTAAATAAATGTCATTGGTTTGTTTATCAATAAAACAAATGAAAACCTGAAACAAGGTGACTTTTATTTGCAAATTCTGTACAGCTCTTCAAGGTGAGTAATAAAGTACAGTGATACAAAGTGTTCTGAAAGAGCACTTTCAGAGTATACAAGCAAATCAGTTAATGAATTAATAGCAGAAAGAGGAAAAAAGACTGATCAATATAAATAATTTAGGAAAAATGATTCAGTAATGTTTAATGCACATGGATTATATATAGTTAGCTTATGCTTCTTTTCAGTTGCCTGTAATCATTCAATCATAATACTGTAACATCCATCAACAATCACATCTCTATACAACACACTCACTAACATTAGTCAAACTGCTTGTACCATAGCAGTGCAAATTCAAGTATGTATCCATGCGTGAGATACAACTTGCCTTCTCTTTTTAGAGGCAGAGTGCATACTTACCGTATTTTTCAGCGTATAAGATGCACCTTTTTCCTCCCTAAAAGTGGCTGAAAATTTGGGTGCGTCTTATACTTCGAATGTAGCTTTTTTTTCCAGCCCTAACTAGGTGCTAACGGATCTTCCCAGCTCTTACCTTGCAGGCTTTTTCATTGTTACTCTCCAAAGAATGTTTTTCCAGCCCTAAGTCTTTGCAGAATTTTTTTTCATTGCTCTACTCAAGATGGCGCCGACGAAGGCTGCCTCGGTGAAATGCTCTCAAATGGTTTCTTTATTTTCTACTATTCTCTGCAATTCTCAACGGATTTCATACTCACGAGACCATCTGCTAAGAATTAAGGAACGTCTCTTTAAGGAACAGCTCTTTGTAACCTCACCCCCACCTGTCTTTACAAACACGGAGGAGATTTCAACACAGGAGAAAGCCATTTCCCCGGAACTATCGATCAGCAAACTCAGACGGCAGAGACGAAGAGGTAAAAGGGCGGGAATTTTAAATAGACTAAGGAATAAGGGAATTAAAAAAACCCCGCTCCCTTCAATCTTTCTTACCAATTTACGTTCTCTTGCTAACAAGATGGATGAAATACTTCTTTTAAACAGATGCAATTCTGATTTTCACAACGCATCTGCCCCTATGCTTTATTGAAACCTGGCTAAATGAGGAAATTGATGACAATAGCATGCATATACCAGGGTTTCAGATACTTCGAGCAGACAGGATTGCAGAATTATCAGGGAAAAAACGGGGAGGAGGCTTATGTATTTATATCAACAACAGATGGTCTCAGGACATAACTATAATACAAAAATTCTGTGATGAAAACTTGGAGTCCTTACTTATTAACTGCAAACCATTTTACTCTCCACGTGAGTTCTCCTCATGTCTACTAATTGCGGTTTATATACACCCACAAGCCTCTGTAAAAAAGGCATTAAGAACTCTAGCTGATCAGATTATGGAGGCTGAAGCCAAATACCCCGATTCACTGGCCATTGTTTTGGGAGATTTAAACAAGGCAAACCTAAGGACAGAGCTACCAAAATACTTTCAGCATGTCAATTGTCCCACCAGAGGCAAGAATACCTTAGACCACTGCTACACAACACTAAAAGATGCTTATCGTTCCTTACCACGAGCAGCTGTGGGCCACTCTGATCATTGCATGATTCACCTTGTACCTGCTTACAGACAAAGATTTAAAGCCACAAAACCAACAATTAAATCAGTGAGGACTTGGACTGAAGAGGCAAAGTTAAAGCTACAGGCTTGCTTTGACTGCACGGACTGGAATATTTTTGAAGACACCTCTGCAGACCTGGATGAACTCACAGATACTGTAACATCATATGTCAGCTTCTGCGAAGACCTATGTGTACCGACCAGGAACTTGCGAATATACAGTAACAATAAACCCTGGTTCACAGCTAAACTTAAGCAGTTACGTCGTTCCAAAGAGGAAGCCTACAGAAAAGGTGATAGAATGCTGTACAATCAGGCCAGAAATGTATTAACAAGGGAGATCAGAGCAGCAAAAAGAAACTACTCTGAAAAGCTAAGGAACCAGTTCTCAACAAATGAACCAGCAAACATGTGGAAAACTCTTAAAAACATCACCGGCTACAGCAAACCACCTTCCCAAGCTGAAGGAAATCAGCAACTGGCAGATGACCTGAATGTGTTCTACTGCAGGTTTGAAAGGAAACTACAGCCACCTATCTCCACAATCTCCATCCCAGACACACCAACAACAGCCAAACCTCCTACAACTGAACCCATCCCATTGGGTTCACAGCCCCTGGTGATCACAGAAAAGGAAGTGCAAGATCTATTTCACAGACAGAAGCCGGGAAAAGCACCAGGTCCAGACAAGATAACTCCTTCTTGCTTAAAAGTCTGTGCTGACCAATTGGCCCCCATCTTCACCCAAATCTTCAACAAATCACTAGAGATATGCCATGTTCCCTCTTGCTTCAAACGCTCCACTATCATCCCAGTGCCGAAGAAGCCCTCCATCAAGGAACTGAATGACTACAGACCAGTTGCTCTAACATCTGTAGTTATGAAAACCTTTGAAAGGCTAGTGATGTCCCACTTGAAAACCATCACGGATCCACTGTTAGACCCCCTGCAATTTGCATACCGAGCAAATAGATCAACAGATGATGCTGTTAATATGGCTCTGCACTACATCCTACAACATCTTGAATCTCCAAATACCTACGCAAGGGTCCTCTTTGTAGACTTTAGTTCAGCATTCAACACCATCATACCGGACATTCTTCTAACTAAACTAAATCAGCTAGCGGTACCTGAACACACTTGTAAGTGGATCACAAGCTTCCTAACAGAAAGGAAGCAGCAGGTGAAGCTAGGCAAAATCACATCAGATACCTGTACAATTAGCACAGGGGCCCCCCAAGGCTGTGTACTCTCACCACTTCTCTTCTCTCTATATACCAATGACTGCATCTCAAACGATTCATCTGTTAAACTACTGAAGTTTGCAGATGATACAACAGTGATTGGCCTCATTCAAGACAACGATGAAACCGCATACAGACAGGAGGTTGAACAACTAGTCTCATGGTGCGACCAGAACAATCTGGAACTGAACACATTCAAAACCGTAGAAATGGTGGTAGACTTCAGGAGAAACCCTCCCATCCTACCACCTCTTACAATACTAGACAACACAGTATCAACAGCAGAGACCTTCAAATTTCTAGGTTCCATCATATCTCAAGACCTAAAATGGTCATCTAACATCAAAAACATCATCAAAAAACCACAACAAAGAATGTTCTTTCTGCGCCAACTCAGGAAGCTCAAACTTCCCAAGGAGCTGCTGATACAGTTCTACAGAGGAATCATTGAGTCTGTCATCTGCACCTCTATAACTGTCTGGTTTGGTTCTGCAACCCAACAAGACAGACACAGACTTCAGAGGATAATCAGAACTGCAGAAAAAACAATTACTGCCAACCTGCCTTCCATTGAGGACCTGTATACTGCACGAGTCAAAAAGAGGGCCGTGAAAATATTTACTGACCCCTCGCATCCTGGACACAAATTGTTTCAACTCCTACCCTCAAAACGTCGCTATAGAGCACTGCACACCAAGACAACTAGACACAAGAACAGTTTTTTCCCGAACGCCATCACTCTGCTAAACAAATAATTCCCTCACCACTGTAAAACTATTCACTAGGCTGCATTACTATTACTATTAGTTTTTCTCATCGTTCCTATCACCCATCTCCTCCCACTTATGACTGTATGACTGTAACTTGTTGCTTGTATACTTACAATTATTTCATATTGATTGTTTCCTGATTGCTTACTTGAACCCTATGACAACCATTCTTGACAAATGTATCTTTTCTTTTATGTACACTGAGAGCATATGCACCAAAGACAAATTCCTTGTGTGTCCAATCACACTTGGCCAATAAAGAATTCTATCTATCTATACTTGCTCCGAATAAGTTTTTTTCTAGCCCTAACCAGGTGTTAACGATCTTCCCAGCTCTTACTGGCTTGCAGGTTCTTTCATTGTTATTCTCTCAGAAGAAGGTTTTTTTAAGTCCTAACCAGGGGATAAAATAATGTGCTGAAGCTGACCAGACGAAGGAAGCTAGCCAGATGAATACCTGGTAGGCAGATTGTTTTCCCCTATTTTCCTCCCCAAAAACTAAGGTGCGTCTTATACTCCGGTGCGTCTTATACTCCGAAAAATACGGTATTTGGTTTTTACATGATTTGATAATATTTTTCTCCCTTTTGCTTTAGCATCAGCTGACTGGGATATGTTTAGGAGGATGCAGATTATAAGTGCAATAAAAATAACACAACAATAAGTATTTCATATCGACACCTCTGGTATTTGACTAACACCAGAGTGGTGGGCAGTATTAGCAATTGCTGGATCTTAAGTCTGTTCTGCTCCAAGTTCATAAATATTACCATCTGTTCCACTTCTACTCTAGAATAATGATCTATTATTAGTGGGTCCAGTTCTCGGCATTCTTTTTAAGTTCCAAATGTGATTTACATCATTATGCTGAACAGAAACTGTGAATTTCATTGAAGTTTATAAAACTTATTAAACTTTCACACATCTTTTGTACAGAAGACAAGGGAAAAGCTTTACTTTGGAAAGTAAAAAGTTTAACATAGTTTTGGTTGTTGGCAGAACTGATATGTGAGCAAAGCCACCATGTTTACTACTATACTGAATTCCAACCTCAGCATTCAGATTTGCACCATAAAAAATTCTGAGAAGGGTGAAATCTACCTCTAAATATCTGTGCACAGTCTTTTTACATATTTTCTATTATACTGCCACCAAATAATTCCATTTAGATCTTATCTAAATTCTCTCAGATGCATTTCTAAAATGCCATCTATTTAAGGCATGGAAAAAAATAATCATCAGGATGGATATTGTGAGATGTTTTCATCATTATGATATCTACAGTCACAGAATACTTTCCTGTTGTTTACATTCTACTTTTCTAAATGAAATGGCTTCTGACTAAATCCTCCCACGCTCCCGCTCTTTCTTTTAGGGTCCTGATGGCTACCCAGGAAACCCTGGTGATGGAGGACTACCAGGAGAGGAAGGAATAAAGGTCTGTACTATTCCATACTGGCAGAGACTAAAGGCAGCATGACATAGTCAGGAAGAGTAAATTCAAACAAAAGCAGTACATGAATCTGGCTGATTTCTCAGTTGAGAAACTTTCTCAAGGTATTTAGTTTAGAAAAAGGATAGTAAAAGGAAATGAACGTGGTAGAGATTTGTTTAAAAAAAGTTTTTTTAGAACTTTGGGTTACAAAGTAGGAAAACAAGGAAGTCACTCTTCACTCAGGGAATCCTAGGGCTCTGCTGATATTTGGAATGGACCTCCAAAAGGTGATTCTCAAAGTGGGGGAATACCAATGGTCTGTTTGTAGCCTCTTAAAGGAGCTCTGCCCTTTTCTTCAACTAAAGAGCACCTTCAGAGGGCAAGCCTGGTGAGAAGACAGGCAGCTTCTCTGCAGCATCACAAAGTAACTGCATGTTTGCTCTGTTCACTTGATCTTACCTTTATAATAAAACAAATCTCATGATGAGTTTTAATTTGTAAAGGAAGCTGGAAATTCTGAAAAGTAAGGTAAGGAAAATGCTGTTATCAGTAGGAACAGAGCTAAGAGCTATTTAGAGAAAAATTTTCTTGCATGTCTCTTTCCATTTCACAGTTGCTGATTTTTCCCACGGGTGAACTGTTTAATTGGGAATTCAAATCCAGCTTAATGTCAGGCTTGTCCTGACTTGAGCATTTAGGAAAGAAAGACCCCCGACTCCATGGTTGAAGTGAAAGGTTTACTTTTACTTTACTCAAGTGGTTACAGTGTAAGCAAAGCTGGATCTGAATGTTCCTGCACAAAGCCTGCAATTTTCCCACTTCCCTGGCCCTCCCCACTTGACCATCCATCAGTGTCCAATAGTATTTGCTTTAGATGTTTTGGGAACGGCTTTGAGATTTGGTGGCTCTTTGGTGGAGTTTTGCATTCTGTTCTCATGCTCCATCCTTGATCAGCTGGTTCATTCTGGATTGACACCTCTGGTTCTTTTTCTCCTTTGAGAATTTTTATTTTGTTTTTTTTACACCAATATGCAGGTAGTCCTCAATTTACAACCTTTCATCTGTTTTCCTCCCCCCCCAACCCCCCTCACCTCCCAGAGCAAATACAGGGTATAAACATTTAGCAACCATATACTAGAATAAACTAACTAACTTTAACTTCATCTCTCTCTTGTACTTTAACTCCCCGACACCTCTGGTTCTTGTCACCATGTCATGCTCGCCCTTCCTACTCCCTACTTCCCCAATCTCCTCTCCCCCCCCCCACATTTTATGGCAGGATGCCAGCAAAGCAGGATATGCTGAAGTTGGCAGACCTGAAAGTGAGGGATGATTTAAAAGGAGAGAAGCACACTTAATTCCTCTGCCCCAATACACATCACTGCTAATAAATTACATTTAAAATGAGTCATTTATTTATAGCTCTTCCATGACTATCAGAATGGGATGCAACTTGTGTAAGGAGGGCCTAATTTAAAGTATGCATGACTGGAAGTTGGGAAAAGCTGCTTTAGATGCTTCTCAGTAATTCTGGATGCTTGGGAAACGGGCAAGGGAAATAAAACAGGCTTCCAGTAAACATCTCTAATGAGTTCCTTGAGGGTGGCATGAGCCAGGGCACAAAGTTTGGCTGATTTTTTTTCCTATCAGGGAATGTTTTATTGCACAAAATTAAGTTTTCCAGTATCTGAAATGGAAGAGGAATCTTATTACCTATTTTGTTTCTATACTTATGTATATCTCTATTAGCCTAATCCTAATTCTGCTCTATTTTTTCTTATCTCTGTGGTCTTCTATCTCTATGTTCCTCTGTTGCTAATTGCTAATTTTCTGATAGGCCATAGATTGTGACTTGGTGAAAAATTGCATTGGCTGGTAAAATTTGGGCTCACTATAAACCAAATTATTCTGATCAATTGCAAATTCTTCTTTTTGTTCTCTCTCTTTTGTAGCTTAAAAGTAAAGTTAAAAGTTCCCCCCCCCCCACACCTAATCTCTGACTTCCAGGATAAATAGGTTTACCTGGGAGGCCTTCTTCTGAAAAACATATTGCTGAGTTCCAATACTGAAGAGTCAGGAGGCAGGTTGAGTGACTTCAGCTCTTTATTAGTTACAGTGAGCAAACTTCAGCAAAAGCCCAGCCGGTGACTTCGGTTTAAATAGAGAGCCCTGGCTGGGAAGAACCAATCAGAAATTACCTGCTCTACTCTGCTCTATAGCGGACCTGTGTGTAAACTTCTCAGCTAACATGTAAATCTCAGGACACAACACATATCTATTCCAGAATAACACTGCCTTTGCTGCACCTCATTACCTTTTTGGTGAATATAATTCCGCTAACTTTTACAGTCCTTATCTATTTGAGAGGATCAAGTTACAGTTGCTTCCCTTTCAGCCTAGTTTTTAGAGACAGCTTTGCCCCCTTCAAAGTACACCACTGCTCCAGCCACCTTCCTCAGAGCAGGCTAGATGGATTAGCCTTTACTGTATCAACTTTAGGTAGGAGTTACTTATTACATCTTCGCTTCCTTCTGACCAAGTCATGCTGGAGCATCTCTTTTACTGCTGGGTTTCACTGTCTGCTGGTCTGGGTTCCAATCATTTGTTCCTTGCCAGTTGCCCCTTTCCTCACCATCTCTTCCCAGCTGGTGCTCCTTTGCCTGCACCTGGACCTCTGAATCTGGTCTGTCCCATGCCAGTCCCTACTGCTCCACTCTTTCTTTTCTCTACCATGTAATTTTTGACTCAACTTCCCTTTTCTCCACACTTTCAGTTTACTTCTCAGCTTCCACCATACATCCTTCTGCTGGATGTGACCATAACATAGTTTGATCGGGACTAATTTCATTCTGATTCCAGTATATGTGTATGCATGCACATGTGTATGTATTTAGTTACATATGTAACTAAAACAACTATAACTGTAACAACTGTAACTGTAACAACTATAATTAAATTGTAACTTACATGCATTGTTTACTACATCTTGTTTCAGGGAGATCCTGGCCGGCCTGGCAGACATGGCCCACCTGGTCCCAATGGGGAACCCGGAGGTTCTGTATGTAACCCTATGACTTTTCTGAAATAATTAAATTCTTTGAACTTCAGAGCCACACGCTGACTATAGTGCATCAGTAGCATGATTTCAAAATGCGGATATGATATATCTATCTATGTTCCTTTTATAGCAACTGTAAAAAGTTAGGAAAATGGGAACCTTGGTTAGACTGAACTAAACTTAAACTAAATTCCTCTAGTAAACCCCCAAATGTTAAAGGGAACATTCATTTATATTTGTATTTGGGGACAACTACTTATTGGAAGTATGATTGAAATGAAGTACCTAAGAGAGTATGTGCTTCCAAACTGCAAAATCCAAGGTTTTCTGCAACATTTGCACAACATTTGCAAATTTCACAACCCACGCTATTGATTGAACTCTCTAACATTGTGCTTGAAACTATCTGTAGGCAGATGGTCTGATGGTAAGCGTTTTCCAGCAACGCTTTTCTTGGAGAGACTTTTTCTTCTAACCCACTATTTTCAGAGCTGTATTTAGCAGGACTAAAAATAAAAAATAAAAAACTGGCTAAAGAAATCTAGATAGACCCCTTAAACTTGGTCCTTCCATCCTGATGATAATCAATTAATGATTTGTATTACAAGAGACAGGAAACAATTTTGCAAAAACCTAACATTTGGAAATGTGGTTCAGTGTGATCAAATCAGATAATCCTCTGGAAGACTATCTTTTGTTGTCCAAAAGCCTTTTCTAACAGGTTTTGTTTCTATTGTTTTTCTTTTATTTTCAAAGGGACCAAAAGGATACAAAGGAGAACCTGGTCTTCCTGGTCTCAAGGGAAGTCCAGGTGCCAAAGGCCTTGGGGGACCAAAAGGAGAAGCTGTAAGACCATTGATGCTTTCTAGCTTTGCTGTTTTTTAATGCTTTTCAAAAGCAGGCTGCATTACAAGTCTTAAAAGACACTCAGAAGGGTAATACTTCAGAGCTGCATGCAGTATCTACTGTAGATGCAGGTGTCAGACTTTTGGGGTCGATTTTCTTTATATAATACCTTGTTAAACAATTCATGGTATCAATCATATGAAAATTTGGAGTTTCCAATTTCTTTCTTTTTATGACATTCAAATGTAATCATGTAAAAATGTACTATAGTGTCTGATCCTTAGTTTTCTGCCTTAATATTTAAATTTTAATAAAATGTCTCCTCTTGGCACATATTAGTGCCAACAGAAAAAACAAATAGGAATTGTTTTCATTTTAAAATAAATACGTTGTCTTCTTCCTCTTTGAGAACTGATCCACCAAAAGCTATATTAAGTGCAGGCTTTCCTTTCCTGGTAGTATCTTCATGTCTTAAAATGGAGTAGGTACTCTTTGTGCAGCTGTTTAGCATTTCAGTGAAGTAATCCACATTTGGAGTTTGATTTTTTAAAAATATTTTTACTCTGTTTTGCTCAGGGTCGTCGTGGTGATCCTGGAGATATAGGAGAACCTGGAAATCCAGGATCCAAGGGGGAAAAAGTAAGTTCAACAAGTATCCAAAGCAACAGATATAAACTTTTTCAACACTAGTGCTTACAAAAATCTCTTGGGAAAGGGAATGATACATGTAGATTTCTAGTAAAAATGAATAAGCTATATAAAAGAACCAAAGGTTGTCTGAGAAAAGTTTTTCCTTGCTTCCTAAAGAGATTGCTTGATTCCCAGGCCAGGAAGATAAAGGGAGCTGTTACTTATGATGTTCTTTTGCCTTTATTAATTTTCCGGGACACGTTGGTGAATTTTATTTCTTAGCTGAAGTTCTTAATATGGTGCTTATAGACTTCAGTCAGTTCATCAGTATATTTCTTGGCAGCTGCCTGCTTTATTTGACTTTTAAAGATTAACAAAATAATATTGGGAAAGTGATATTCTGCAAAGCAAAGTTCCAGCTTCAGAATTATCTGAGTTCCATGAGCATTCTTTGAAAATAAAAATGGAGCATGGTGGCAGCTGGTCCGCAAAACAAGAGAAGGATAGATAAGGAGAAGACATTGGGGGACAGGAGAAAGAAACAGCATCTCTTTCCTTCTGGCAAATTAGCATTTTATACTTGGCCATGCCCACTGTGTTTGACAAGGCCCATTATATCTTCTGAAAGATTTAAGTATATCCATTAACTCAAATGTCTGTAAGCCCTTTTTAGGCTTTTGACATTATTTTTAAAAGCCATGGTGGCTCAGTGGTTAGAATGCAGTACTGCAGGCTACTTCTGCTGACTGCCGGCTACCAGCAGTTTGGCAGTTCGAGACTCCCTGGCTCCAAGTTGACTCAGCGTTCCATCCTTCCAAGGTCGGTAAAATGAGGACCCAGATTGTTGGGGGCAATATGCTGACTCTATAAACCACTTAAAGAGGGCTGCAAAGCATTGTGAAGCAGTATATACTGTAAGTCTAAGTGCTATTGCTATTGCTATTTTTAGTTATGTTTACCTGTTGCAATAAATAGGACAACAAACAGATTTAGAGATCAATAAGAAAGTAGTGGTATATTAATCCAGGTCCCCAATGTTTACCTTACATCAAGGTTTAAATATTAAATTTATGGATGGATGGATGTCTTGCTGGAGTTTTCTCTCATACATCCAGTTATTATACATAGTAAGCTACAATAGAGTTGAAAGCAATAACTAATATGAATTATTTCTTTATTCACAGGGAGATCCTGGTTCTGAGGGACAAAGGGGTCTACCAGGAGAAATTGGAGAGAAAGGAAGAAATGTATGATAGAATGCCCCCCCACATTTAAACTTCTCTAGCCACTACTTTAAAAGTAGATTGAAAAATGTTTCCCTATTATTATAAATATTTACATATTATTGGTTTACATATACTACCAGAATTTGTGAGACTGCTAAAATATCCTGGCAAAATGGCACTTTATTATGTTAAATTTAAAAAACTTTGATGCTCAATTCCTGACAAGAAAAGAAAGATGGTAGGGTAGGGGAAGGGGGACAAGAAGTCCAGTCACAACTATCCACTATTAATTATACTACTTAATAGAGTTGATGGGAAACAGAAATCTGGAGCTTTTTCTGGATAACTTTTGTCCTCTAAAAATTGTATGGAATAATTTTGTGTTCTAAAAATTGTCCTCTATAGATTCTTTTACCCCCAAAGTCTTGCCTCCTTGTTCATACAACTTTCTGAGACTGGGTCTCCTTTCCAATTGGGTTAATATTATTGTTTAATATTTCAATTTTGAGGCTAAGTAGCTTACAGTTAAAGAGTTAACTTTTAAAGAAACTATCTTTTAACACAGTTAAAAGAAACAATATGCAAGGGTGAGTCAAAACTTAATGCCATTTTTTAAATTTCAGGTGAAGTTTTTGATAAAAATACCTGAAATTTTTCCCAGTTATAAATGAGCTACGTTACATTTACGTTCTGAAATATTTTGTTTCTTACTTTTTAGGTTTTTAGACTCTCAAGAAAAATTCAAAATGGCTGCCCCCTTAGAGTTGCGTCAAAAACAAAGAGCAGTGATTGAATTCCTTGTTGCTGAGGGGGAAACCCCTGTGAACATTCACAGACAATTACAAAATGTGTTTGGGTACAATACTTTAGATTATAGTAATTATATTTATAATTAATTTATAGCAAACATTATTCCAGTGACGAGGAAGTGAAAACTGCAGTGAAGAAGTGGCTCAAAGAACAGTCAACAAAATTTTACAAGACAGGGATACATGCTCTCATTCGAAGGTGAAACAAGGTGGACTATGTTGTACGCCACCCTGAGTCCTACGGGAGTTGGGCAGCCTATAAGAACTATTAATAAAATAAAATAAAATAAACATTGCTATTGAGAGAAACGGTGACTATGTTGAGAAGTAGGGATGTGATCCACAGAGGACCAGCTTCATTTTGATGTATGCTACATGTTCCTGGGTTGGTAATTATATCTGTCCTAAAGAAAATGGCATTACGTTTTGACTCATCCTCGTACATCATAAAACAAATACAAAAATATAAAAAATGTATACATTCCATATGATTAAAGAACCTCAAAATGAAGAAGTGTCCTAATAGTTTTTGATAGCTGATAGCACATCTTTCATAGTGTGCATTTAAGGAAATATAGTCTAAAGACTGCAAAGTTATCAAATAGAAATTGTTCCTCCTTATTTGTTGTTGCAATGAACTTTTTTGGGGCCATTTCTGCAGCATGAGATTCTAAGTCTCTAGTGCAACCCAAAGTTTGAAATATAATGCAGCAGGAAAATTGAATTCTGATGAATAATAAATGTTTTTGTTTCCTGTTTTGCAATAATCATCAAATTGATTTTATAAGAATTGACTCTCAGTTGCTTGTCGACATATGGTTGAATGAGTTAAGGCTTGATAGAAATAAATCTGTGAAATCAGTTATGGCTAAAATAAGATTGACAGCATATAAGCAAAATGTTTCTGTGATATTCTCATATAGGTAGTCCTTGAGTTAGAACCATTCATTTAGTGACCATTCAAAGTTACAGTGGTAATGAAAAAAGTAAATTATGATCAGTCTTCAACTTATGATCATTATATCATCCCCATGGTCATGTGATCAAAATTCGAGCACTTGACACCTGGCATGTATTGATGACAGTTGCACTGTCCCGGGTTCATGAGATCTCCATTTGTAACCTTCCCAACTGGTTTCCCACATTCCAAGTCAATGGGGAAAACCAGATTCACTTAACAACCATATGTTTCACTTAATTGCAGTGATTTGCTTCACATTCACTGTGGCAAAAAAGGTTGTAAAATGGAGCACAACTCATTTGCTTAGTTACAAAAATTTGGGGCTCCATTGTGGTTGTAAGGATTATGGCTGTGAGGACTGCCTATATATATAATACAATAAATAGGCTCATTTTCACATGTTATGACTTAGGATGGCCTTACTCTCTAGGTAAGCCTCTATATGTCTACGGTATAGACAGACAGATTATCAGAGTTGGAAGGGACCTTGTAGGTCATCTAATCCAACTCCCCACCCAAGCAGGAGACCATACACCATTTCTGACAAATGGCAGTCCAATCTCTTCTTGAAAGCCTCCAGTGATGAAGCTCCCACAACTTCTGAAGGCAAGCTGTTCCATTGGTTGATTGTTCTCACTGTCAGAAAAAATATCCTTATTTCTAGGTTGAATCTCCCCTGGTCCTTCTCTTCACTAAACTAGCCATGCCCAATTCCTGCAACCATCATATGTTTTAGCCTCCAGTCCCCTAACCATCTTGGTTGCTCTTCTCTGCACTCTTTCTAGAGTCTCAACATCTTTTTATAGTGTGGTGACCAAAACTGGATGCAGTATTCTAGGTGTGGTCTTACTAAGACTTGATAGAGTGGTATTAGCACCACACTTGATCCTGATTGTATTCCTCTGTTAATGCAATTTAGGATTGCATTGGCATTTTTGGCTGCCGCCAGTGCTGGCTCATATTTAATTGGTTGTGCACCAAAATTTCAAAATCCCTCTCACAGTTACTGCTATTAAGTCTGGTTTCACCCAGTCTATATATGTATCTGAAGTGGTATCTGAAGTGAGGGATAGCTCTGACTGTTCATCTCACATTTTGTTTCACAGGGAGATCAAGGATCACCAGGCCAGCGTGGTTCACCAGGTCCTGCGGGAGAAGAAGGCAACCCTGTAAGTTTATCTAAGCATATTTACAGGATACAGCCATTAACTTACTCCCTATGTTGTTGCTTTCCAAGAAGCAGCAAAATAAGAAAATAATATATTTTCTTCCTCGTACAAATTATTTCAGTCAAGATTAAAACCCTTGTTCTTTACTTCTTGCTATAGATTTTATTTGTCCAGTTTTCCCTATTTGTCCAGCTCAGTGTTACCAAAGTTCACAACATCTGGAGGATCCAAAATCTATTACTCTTCTTTTGTTATTTATTAGAATTGTCCATAGTAACCCAAGATAATAAACAATAATAGCACTTCAAATGATGTGTTGTATCTGCATTTCAACTTTGGGGAAAGTGTTTTTTTCAATTTTTGTTAATGTATATGTCTCTCTCTCACTTAGGATTTGAGTATACGGTAATTTGATTACAATTTTTAATTAGTACATAATATTATAATAAGGAATGCAGTCTTTATTAGAAAAAGTGATGCAAATAGCAAGGGATTGAAGAAATCAGAAAAGTCCAATGGTTAGGCCAGGAATTTTAGCATGAGATTTGACACTACAGTATACTAAACTGCAGTCTCTAAATGGACAAAGAAGCAGTGCCTGAAAATCTAGAGTGGCTGCATCTCTATTCTGTTGCCTGTCATGGATTGGCAGAGAGCAGATGGAAGGAAAAAACATGACTGGCAATATTTGAAAAAAGGTAATATAGAGAACCCCTTGTAAGTGGAGGAAAGGATGTCGATCATGGTATTCTAAATGCTGCACCTGATCATTCATTTCTATATTCCATCTCTTTGTTTTCTCCCCACTTCCTGTTTGCAGGGCTCAGCTGGAGCTCCTGGGAGAGAAGGTGAAAGGGGCGACATGGGGCCTAAAGGACCCAAGGTAAGGCCTGTAGCTACCAGGAACAGACTTAGGTTTGCTCTGGTTTGCTTTGTAATAGTAACTTGATTTAGTCAGCTAAGACAGCCTTGTTTTAAGATTGTTCAAGGTAGAGGAGATGTTTTTGTCATTCTCCATGCTTTCTTGAAAATTCAGTTTCATAGCATTTTTAATAAATTGTTCATTATTTTTCAGTCGGTGTTTCTTGCCAGCTGAATTGGGTTCTTCTATACTGCTTTCTCATTAAAGGCCTATTAAACTTAAAAAGGAAAGTCAGTTTGATATAATGATTGAGGATAGAACCAGGAGACTGTGAATTCTAGTCCTATCTTAGGCATGAAGTCATCGGAATGAGAAGCCTAGGAAGAAGGAGGCAATGGCAATAGCAAACAACTTCCAAAAAACCTTGCCAAGAAACCTGCAGGGATTTGTCCAGGCAGTTGTCAGGAGTTAGTGCTGACTTAAAGGCACACGTGAACTCACACACATGTGCACGCGCGCACACACACACACAAAAGGTCAGCCAATTATATATTAATGGCGGTCATTAACTGACTTTTAAGTTGTAAAAAAGTTTTTAACTATGATTTCTAAAATATTAATGTTGATGAACATAAAGTTGGTTAGATTTTACATTTCTTATTGAGTTTTTCGAGATTATGCCTAGTAAGAAAGTTGTGATTTCATTTTGAATTAAGTTTTCTGCATTGTACCATGGATATCTTTCCAGTACTTTTGATTTTTTTTAATGTATCTACCACTTTTGGTAATTTTTTCTTCTGTTTTCGGGCATTTCAATTGTCTATTATTGTATCTTTTCTTTATGGTGGAAATTATTGATGGAGTTGTATACCATGTATAAAACATTTGGTACTAATTTTCTTTCAGATTATAAAAGAAATCTTGGAGTAAATTTTATGGAATTGGTGATTTTATGGATATTGCAATATAATTAAATCTATGTAAGCTGTCCAGAGTCATTAGAGTTGATGGTATACAAATAATTGTAATATATAAATAATAAGAGCTAAGCTAAATTGTCATACAGATTAGTAAGAAGCAAACTTCTGGAGTCTTATACATGAAATGTTTGAATTGTATGTTTATTTTCTTGTTTTAATCATAGGGTGATAGGGGAAGACCTGGCTTAAGTGTTCCTGGTCCCAGGGGACCCCGGGTATGTTTTTATGGTGTGGCATATTTATATCAATTCCTAATATGAAGAGGCTTCCCAGAACAAAGCAGAAGCACCATTAGAAAAGTTCATTTGTGGAACAATCCATGAGAAAGATCAGATCTCTGTCTTTTATTCACCTACTTATATTTTTAATCCAACCAAGAACAGCGGTTTCCTGACTGGTTTAGAAACCAAAGATCTCTCTCTCTCTCTCTCTGGGAAGGCAGAGTCATTTATATCAGTAGTGGGTTCCTACCAGTGCGGTCCACTCTATAGCACCGGTAGCGGCCCACTGGTGACGTCACAGTACCGGTGCGGTCGGTTGCCGGTGCCTGGGCACTGCCATTTTTTTTTCAAAAATTACTTTTTAAAAAAAATTTATTCTGTGCATGCCCAGAAGCCGAGTTTCCGGCACTGCGCATGCGCTGCCTTCCTACCCCACAGTCAGTCCAAGCAGGAGAGGATGGCTGAGGGAGCGCGTGAGACGGTGAAAGAACGGGCGGCAGGAGCTATCTCAGTTCCTCTCCCTTCAGCAGTCTGAGAAGCCACGAACACGCGGTGATGATCCTAGGCATTTTCGCACGTTTGAGGCTTCTCGAGCTGCTGAGGGGAGGGGGAATGGGCGGCAGGACCTATCTCAGTTCCCCTCCCTTCAGCAGTCCGAGAAGCCACGCCCACCCAGTCACATGGCTGGCAAGCCATCCCCACAAAATAAGCCACCCCCACAGAGTGGTAGTAAAAAAATTAGGAACCCGCCCCTGATTTATATTCATATCCTTCTCTTTTGAACGTCTTAGAATGATCCTGCAAACATGCAGGAGGGTGGTTTTCTGACAGTTTCACGAAATGCTGCCAAATTTAAAGCTGTAAAAACAATGTCCTTGTGAGCATTTTTATTGTGGAAGATAAAAAACACAAGAGAGCCCTTGTCCTTCTTTTATCATTTACTAAAATAAATACATCCCCCCTCCCCTGCTGCCTCCCAATAGAAATTTCTTTTCTAAAGAAATTAATCTCCTCTTCCCATCTCTTTTGCTCACATCATGGATAAGTAAAGGAAATGAGGTGAAAAATATAGCAAAGCATTGATTAAAAACATACAACAGAAAATAATTTTCTAACTAAGCAGTTTTACAATGATTTTCCTTTACAAGTACCGGTAGATGAAGGAATTATCTTTGCAACAGATTATTTTAAACGCAGATTCATTAAAAAAAATTGCAAAAATTTTTAATACTTAAATGAAAGAGCAATTAAGAAAATGTTTTATATACAATTAGCATACTGTATACTTTAAACTGTTATTGTGAGATAAAGAATATATTTTTTGAATGTTTAAGCCATATACATTCAATTCAATATCCATTGACAGAAAACACTGACAGACCACACTTAGCCATAATAGGTACATTGTATGTTATGTGAACCAAGCCAACTGTGTCTTATTCAATAATTATTAACTGTGATTTAATGTATTGTGATGGATTCAGTTTTTTGGAATGTTGCTCATCAGATATTTTACTACTCTCGTTCTTTGTTGAAACCAAGGGAAATTACTTGATTCCCTTGGCCCTCCAAAAATAAGCTTGTCTGTTAACTAATCTAATTAATTTATTGATCACCATATAAAATTTTATGTTATACTTTCTTATATTTGAATAAAACTATGGCAAGACAAAATGAAAACTGGAACACTTTTCTCTCTTTCTAGGGTGGCAAAGGTGAAAAGGGTCAGCCAGGCCCAGAGGTATTGTACACTTATGTACTTGCTTTTGCTAATAAATTGGACATTAGGTGATGTCATGTTATTTTCCTTCACTTATTGAGGAACTGATCCCAGAAGCAGCTATGAGAACTGGCAGGAGGAAGCTATAGGTGGCGTCCATAGTGGAGTTGTTCTGGTGTCTCTTGAGTTGCCAGTAGGATACCAAAACAAGCCACAAGATTAATACCAATATTTCTCAGCTCAGCAACTTTAAGAGGTGTGGACTTCACCTTAAAGGTCATCTAATAGCTTAAGCCCTTAACTGAATCAGGCAGAACCCTCTTTCTGAAGGAATAATAGAGGAAAATGAAGTATTGAGAAGAAAATAGTGAGCTTAGAGGAAAATACAAAATAATCTCTTCTTTATACAATTTTTGAGACAGGGTGGAAGAGGTGACCTTGGACCAAAAGGACTTAAAGGGGAAAAAGGAGGGCCAGGTGATGATGTAAGTAGACTCTTGATCTTACATTCTCTAAACTGTTTAAGAACTTTAACCATTTGTTTGTTTGTTTATTTGTTTGTTTGTCTGTTTGTTCATACTTCTATGCCGCCCAACTCCCGAAGGACTCTTCATTAGTCTTCATTTGAAGACTAAGTTAATATTCTGATTTAAAAAGCATTTCCTGTGTGCTCTTTCACTGCTCTTTGACTTACCATGAACTTAGCTAATGATAAGCTGATATTTCATAACAGTAAACTCATATCTTTTATAAACTTACAGCTTCTTTCATAGGCTTTAAATTATATTGTTGCCCATGTAATATTAAGAATTAGAACATCCCTTATATCTCATATATAATTGAATATACACAGTTATAATTATTGTATTGTATGTAGATAATATGTATATCATATACTTATGACAAGGAGATTTAAACACCAGAGAGCAAGGTTGACTCAGCCTTCCATCCTTCCGAGGTCGGTAAAATGAGGACCCAGATTGTTGGGGGCAATATGCTGAACTCTGTAAACCGCTTAGAGAGGGCTGTAAAGCACTATGAAGCGGTATATAAGTAAAGTGCTATTGCTATTGCTTTGGTTCCAGGTTTCTCAGGCCTGTGGTTAAAATGCAGTTGCAAAGTTTACTGGGGTATCATGTATGTTTCCTGCAATGGTAATAATATCTGAAGCCTGCTGAATTTTCTCAGGATTCTTTAATGAACCTCAAAAACCTAATTTAAATGTCGTAGTGGTTGGGAACTGTTTCCCTCTTGGTTCCATTTCTGCTTCTGGCTGAAATTTTATTTTATTTTATTTTATTCATTTTATTTCATCAAGCATGTATTAGATAACAGATATAAGTATAAACATAACTATGAATATATGAAATGGATACAAATAAAAGGGAACATTAGGACAGGAACGGTAGGCACGCTGGTGTACTTATGGACACACACCTTAAAGACCTCTTAGGAATGGGGTGAGGTCGACAGTAGATGGTCTAAGGGTAAAGTTTTGAGGGTTTGGGTAGTGCATTCCAGGCATTAACAACTCTGTTACTGAAGTCATATTTTCTGTAATTTGGTTTGGCGCAGTTTACCATAAGTTTGTATCTATTATGTGCTTGTGTATTGTTGTGGTTGAAGCTGAAGTATTCATTGACAGGTAGGACATTGTAGCAGATCATTTTATGTACTATGCTTAGGTTGGACCGAAGATGGCGAAGTTTTAAGTTGTCTAAGCCCAAAATTTCAAGTCTGGTGGCATAAGGTATTCTGTTACGAGCAGAGGAGTGGAGGACTCTTCTCGTGAAATATCTCTGGACTCGTTCAATTGTATTAATGTCCGATATGCAGTGCGGGTTCTAGACAGATGAGCTGTATTCAAGAATTGGTCTAGCAAAAATTTTGTATGCCCTAGTTTGCAGTTCAATATTACCAGAGAAGAAGCTACACAAGATTAGGTTAACAACTTTTAATGCTTTTTTGGCAATGCTGTTACAGTGAGTCTGGCACTTAGATCATTAGAGATGAGTATTCCAAGGTCCTTGACAGTGTGATGGTTGTCTACAAGGTTGTATCCGCCCAGCTTCTATTTTGTGTTTTGGGTTTTTTTTGCCAATGTGTAAGACAGAGCATTTGTTGGTTGAGATTTGGAATTGCCAATTGTTTGACCATTCTGACAGATAATCAAGGTATTTTTGTAAATTTTGTAAATGATCTTACAGGGTTTTTTAAAAACACTGCAAATGATGTGTGTGTGAGAGAGAGAATGAGGTGGGGGGAGGGGAGGGAGCAGGGAGAGAATTAACTATATACCCAGAGTTATAAATCCCCTTTAAACCCTCTTTGAAACAATTATCTGTTTCCAAAAAGCTGTCATTCATTTTCTGTACTCTTCAGTGAAACCTTCTTCATTCACTGCGTTTAACTGTATTCCTCTGTCTCTCTAGGGAGATGTCGGCCTTCCAGGTCCACCTGGATCCAGAGGAACAGATGGTGAACCTGGACCCGAGGTATTATAGTTGTGCATCAGGTTGGACATTATTGCATGGCTCCCTTCCCTTGGGGTGAGGCATTTGAACAATCCCAAAACAGAGAAGCAGGAGGCAAAAGAAGTGACTACCTTGATACCCCCCCAGTAATGTGCTTTTGTCCCTAAAATGGGAAGAAAGTATGTCAGTTTCTAAGCTCTGATAGCAGTCCATTTACCGCATGTCTGCAGAGAGGTTGGTAATGGTGCTGCCAGCACCACAAGTAACATCCATTACTTTCTGTAGGCTGTAAAAAAAGCAGGCCAGGTGGAGGAGTCCTTTTCCCTTTAATTTAGTGCTTACCTCAGGATTTCAAGGAAAGCAAGTTGTATGCTGAGCACCCCCTCCCCCCATTTCCTTGTCCTTTGAACACAATGTTGCATTAGAAGCACTCTGTCATTTTGTCATATTTCTGTTATTCTGTTCCTATTTATACCTAATTTATTAAGTATAAATAGGAAGTCAACTGGCTCAAACTCAACCCGGAAAAGACCGAGTGGCTATGCATGTTGCCGCCTAAGGACTCTGTCGACTGTCCGTCCTTGGTTCTGGGGGGGGGAATTAACTCCCTCAGAACGGGCTCACAACTTGGGTGTCCTCCTGGATCCATAGCTTAAATTGGAACAACATCTTTCGGCTGTGGCTAGGGGGACCTTTGCACAAGTTCGGCTTGTGCACCAGTTGCGGCCCTACTTGGATCGAGAGGCACTTCTCACAGTCACTCATGCCCTTGTCACCTCACGGCTTGACTATTGCAATGTGCTCTACATGGGGCTACCTTTGAAGAGTGTTTGGAAACTGCAGTTGGTCCAGAATGCAGTGGAGCGTGCTGTGGTGGATGTGCCTAGGTACACCCACACTACTCCCATCTTACGCGAGCTGCATTGGTTGCCCATTGGTCTCCGGATGCAATTCAAAGTGTTGGTGATTACCTTTAAAGCCCTATATGGTGCAAGGCCACAGTAACTTCGGGACCGTCTACTACCACATGTCTCCCTGCGACCAGTTAGATCGCACAGAGTGGGCCTGCTCCAGGTCCCGTCAGCTAGACAATGTCGACCGGCGGGACCTCGATTGAGGGCGGCCCACACATTATGGAATCAATTCCCCCCAAGATCCGGACGGCCCCTACCCTATTGATCTTCAGAAAAGCCCTTAAGACCTGGCTGTTTCGGCAAGCCTGGGCCCAATGAATGTATTGTTGGGTGGGCCCATGAGTGATTGTGGATGGATGATTGGTTGTTTCTTATTGATAATGTTATAATTTCACTGTTTTAACTTTTTATCTGATTTTATTGTTTCTCTTGTATTGCTGTTAGCCGCTCTGAGTCCTTATCGGATTGAGCGGCCTATAAATGCAATAAAATAAATAAAAATAAAATAAATTCCCAAGAACCATTTTTTGGCTCTACCAAAACACCGTTAGTCCCTCAACCAGAACCATCTCATTACTCTCATATCTGCTACTGTCTCTCATTCAGGCCTTTTGTATAAAAAATAATCAAATCAGTGAGACTTTTAAATCTATCTGTTTGCTATGTATGCATAGAAATAGATTTATGCTTAAACCACATGTTCATGTTCAAAACAAATAAACCTTTTCCTAAGTTATTAATCAACAAATTGTGACATCATTCACAATCATTCTTTAGTCTCTTATACGTGCCATGACACGCTTGCTATGCTCTCCTGCCTTAATTCTACTTCTTATTTAAAGCAACACTTACATTTCCGAAAGCTAGTGAATATTAAAAATATATTGCAAGTGGATATATTATTTTTCTTACATCCTAAAATCTCAGAAAGGTGGATTCCACCATCTTCTTTTCTAGGGTGAACCTGGTCCTCCTGGAGATCCTGGCCTAACTGTAAGTCAAGAACATTTCTTATACTGCATACTCACTTTGGTCATTTTGTTGCCCTTCTGGTATCAGTGATAATGTGTTGTGAGTTATGAAAAAGCACAGCAAATGCTGCTTCACATTATTTGACATAATAGAAATTATAATCAGAAGCTGATTTTGTTTCATATATTAATGCATGTACTCTCTGATCATGTTTTGTTGAGGTTAGGCAGATATTTGTGGACTTACAGTGTTACAATAATGGAACATTGGAGTGCACATTGCTGTATAATATTTATAATAATCTATTGATGTCCATGTATCTCTTGCATACATAATTGTTGCTGTTGTTGTCATTGATAGGACTGCGATGTGATGACCTACATCAGAGAGACCTGTGGCTGCTGTGGTTTGTTCGGAGTTTTTGCATGATCTTCATTTAGAGCAGAAGAGTTCTCTGAGAAGGGGGAAATTATACCATTTTGATAGGGGAAAGTTGCCATCATATCATGGTGTTCTTCAGTTATTTGATGGCTAGGCTAATTTTGGACAGTTTAGGCAGGGGTGAAATGCTCCCGGTTCGCTTTTACCTGTCGGTCGTCGCAGAGCCGATGGAGCCGGTGGCAGTAGCGAAGCGGGGCTGTCCCCGCCCACTTCCCCCACTCACCTGGATGCCACCATTTGAGTTATTTTGCCCTCTGCGCATGCAGAACGCTTTGCGCATGTGCAGAGGGCAAAAGAACTCAAATGGCAGCATCCAGGCGGGCGGGGGAAGCGGGCAGGGACAGCCCCGCGCCGCTACCGCCACCGGCTCTGCGACGACCGACAGGTAAGAACGAACCAGGAGCATTTCACCCCTGAGTTTAGGGTAGGACTAGTAGCCCTTACATCAAAAGGATTTGCAGAGCTGTAGATGACTCTAAGCAGTAGATTTGTTTTTAATTCGTTGCAAATAGGCAGAAATAGTCACAGCTTACCATGGATGTGTGCCTAATGTGGGAAATAACCCAGAAAGATATTGTTTATTTGTTTTTGTTGGTTCCTTTAAAATTATTGGTCATTAACTTAGAAAGGATGCATTTGGAAGTGAAAGAATGTACTTTTACTATTTTTTTTCCTGGGATCCGAATTGACATTATTGTTCACTCTGAACTGACAATGGCTGACCAAGCTGCTTCATTAATGCAATCCAGCATTTAGCTGTACCAGAAGCTTAAACTTCCAAATGCCAAGCTTCAGACTATGTTGGAAGGGACAATTTAGAAGCACAGCTTTGCCTGGGGACACATGACCTGGATAATCTATGGCAGTGATGGCAAACTTTTTTTCCCTCAGGTGCCGAAAACGCGTGCACGCGTGCTGTCACGCACGTGTGAGTGCCCACACCCATAATTCAATGCCTGGGGAGAGTGAAAACGGCCTCTCCCGCCCCCGCAGAGGCCTCTGGAGGCCAGAAATGGCCCATTTCCCGACTTCCGGTGGGCCTGGTAGGCCCGTTTTTCGCCCTCCCCAGGTTCCAGAGGCTTCCCTGGAGCCTGGGGAGGGTGAAAACACCCCCTCGGAGGCCCTCTGGAAACCTAAAATGCCCTCACAGAGCCTCCACACGAACCAAAAATCAGCTGGCCGGCACGCACATGCATGCTGGAGTTGAGCTAGGGCAACGGCTCGCGTGCCGGCAGATATGGCTCCGCGTGCCACCTGTGGCACGCGTGCCATAGGTTCGCCATCACTGATCTATGGTATTGCTTGACTTTCTGCATTTTGTATTCTAGTGCCCTCGCATCACTATCTCTCACCATTCTTATTGACCATGTTGGCTGGGGAGAATAGGGGGAACATGCCAAAATATTTAGAGAATGCCAGGTTGGGGAAAGCTAGTTTAGCATAATGTAGGCAACCACTTAAAATGTTAGCCCCTGGTTTGTTCACATGTGCAGTGTTCAAATGAGCTTCAGGAGGCTCCATACTTTAAAATACTTCTCAGTTATTTGCAGTGCATTGTTTTTATGGTTCTTGACTCATTTTATGGTACAACTCCTAACTATTTTGTCTTCCTTTTTCATAGATTGTGAGAAGCGGTGTGGTCCATTGGACATTGTCTTCGTCATAGACAGTTCAGAGAGTATCGGCTATACCAATTTTTCCCTGGAGAAAAATTTTGTTATCAATGTGGTGAGCAGGCTAGGGTCCATTGCCAAAGATCCAAAATCTGAGACAGGTCAGTGACTGATGATTTCTTCTTACAGCTGAATATTCTCCATAGCTGTAATGGTCTCCGATACTTGTATGATGACATACCTTTTTTCAGTCACTAATTAATTGCAACATAGGAAGCAATATCTGATCCATGTCACTATTTGCAAATATTTGCTATCTTGACCCACCAATATTTCACACTGGTCTAATTTTAAAAAAAGCTATATAGAAAAATCTGTATTTGGACCCAGTTTTCTCTAACATACCAATAGCCCTTTCTGATCAACCTCTATGTGTATTGGAAGCTTCATTGGAGTAGTTGGTTTTCTACTTCATTAGTGCTGCTCATAAGGGAAGGATGATACAGTAGAAGAGCCTCCAGTGGTGTCATTCATCAATACAAAGAAGGTCCAAAATATCCTTTTAGGTCTGTTCTAGAGGGAAATATCAATGGCAACTGATGTCTTTGTGGCCGCCACTTGGGATGTGGCATTTTGTCAGTGTCAATTGTTATTTGACTTGGGAACCATCCCTTTCTCTAAAGATCAAAAATGATACTTTTTCTTATTTTACAGTAACTGTATTAATGGTCTCTATAAATGATTTCAAATCATTCGCCCAGTACGTACAGTATGTGAATCTGCATTCAAACAGGCTGGGGGTTAGAGATCACTGTGATGAAGGGGAAATAGAATATAAAAATCTAGGAATTATGACTGAGTTTATTTTCCTGGCAGGTGCCCGTGTTGGAGTGGTACAGTACAGTCATAAGGGAACCTTTGAAGCCATCCAGCTCAATGATAAGCACATTGACTCACTCTCTAGTTTCAAAGAAGCAGTGAAAAAACTGGAGTGGATTGCAGGGGGCACCTGGACTCCCTCTGCACTTCAGTTTGCCTACGAAACACTCATCAAAGAAAGCCGGAGAGATAAAGCCCGGGTGTTTGCTGTGGTGGTGACTGATGGACGTCATGACCCTCGAGATAAAGACTCAAACTTACAAGCCCTCTGTGATGGAAATGTTGTGGTCAATGCCATTGGGATTGGAGACATGTTCAATGTAGATGAAGAATCGGAGACTCTGAAAGCAATTGCTTGTAATGACGAGGGCAGAGTCCAAAGAATGAAAGTGTTCACTGATTTAGTGGCTGAAGAGTTCCTTGACAAAATAGAGATTGAACTCTGTCCAGGTCAGTCAATGCAAGCTTCGCTAAGGCTAATTGCAAGAAAGTTATATGGCATGTCAGAGTTTTCATACATTTGGGCTAAGTATTATGTTCATGGCATCTCCATTTTAAAAAGTAGCAACTGTCAAGGTCTAGTGATATTCAGAGTTGGAAGGAATGGCCAGTAGGGAATGCTCTGGTCCAGCAGCGAGGCTTTCGTTTTCAAATATTGACTGAAAGTTTAAATCATAGTTTGTGTGGGAGAAAATTGCATTGTTTCAATAAGATAACATTCATACCCAACTGCATTTATAGTTCACTATGAAGAAAACTGCATTTGCTAATGCAGTTTAATTAAAAAGGCCTGTGCAGCACAAAGCACAGACTCACCATATTTTGTACCCACTAGTAAAGTCTTAAAGGACAGTTTTCAAAGATTGATCAATGTAGTCATTGCCAATCTTAGAGTGAGTCTAAATACCAATTCTACACTCTGACACTTGATTAGGCTATCATCCTCAATGAAAATGAGATTCAATTGATTTGTTGTTAATGATTGAGTATTCTCTTAATCCCTTTGCTTCACTTTTATGCCAAAGGGGGGAAAGTTCCTAGGCCAACATGTCATTGTCCCTGCATGGAAGATCATTTTGAATCATAAATGGCCCAAGAAAAAGGATTAATTAGCTTCTCTTGGTTGCACTAGTTTAAAACTTAATATTTTCAATATCCTGCCTAATTGTTGATATGTATACATTTCATACTGTTGTAGTTATAAGCTAAATTTGATCTGAATGTATTTTTTACTCTTTTTTCAGATCCTCAGATTGTCTGCCCTGAACTGCCCTGCCAAACAGGTAAAACAAAAATAATTTGAACTATGATCCTCTTTCCCCTTCTACTCCAATTTAACTGTAGTATGTAAAAGAATTCTGAGCTAAACTAAGAATGGGCATTCTAACTCATATTTTTACATTATTTCTAAATATTATTTCTTCCTAATGTTTAATTCTACAGGTAGATACATTCTTGTATTATAGCTATTCTGCTTTATGGATATGTTGTAAATATCCCAAGTCTTCTGAAACAGTAGTTTCTCAAAGCATGAAAACCTCTTCTGACATGTCCCTTTTGAGAATAGCAACCTACCGTATTTTTCGGAGTATAAGACGCACCTTTTTCCCCAAAAAAAGAGGGTGAAAACTTGGGTGCGTCTTATACACCGAATGTAGCCCCACCCAGCCACCCCCACCCTTTGGCCTCTGCCTCCCAGCAATTTACCTCTTTGCAGCAAACAGCGCAGAGCCTGATTAGCACAAGGAAGTGATTATTTGCCTCCCGACTCTCAGCCGAGAGGCTGCAGCCACGTGCTAAAATGAAAGTGAAACTACGGTAGCTGCAAGGAGGCAAATTGCTGGGAGGTGAACTGCTGGCAATGTTGGACTGCTGAAACTGCAAGGAGGTAAGTCAATAACTATAAATGTCTATAGAATGTTCAAATTATTAGACTTTTTTTTAAAGACAGCTTTATTATTGTTCTAGACAACTTAACAAAATGAAGAAGCTTTTTAAAATAAATGCTTGATCTGAAGAGGCCCAGTGCTATTGTATCTTCTTTTAAATAGCAGAGAATAGCTATACTTCCAGAAAGCCACATCAAATTTAAAGATCTGTAAAAGTATAATCTGAAATGTAACAGTGTCCTGTTTAGTATTAAGATAAGGCAGCTGAGTTAAACCCTGACTTAGTCATGTTTGGAGTAGATCTATTAAAATAATTGGGAGGAGTTAGTGTGACTACATTTAAGAAAACTTTCTGGCATTAATATACTGCCATAATGTACATTTCTCCAATTCTTTGCTATTTCTATGGGTCAGACACACATGCACAGAAATACACAGCAAACAGTGTATATCATCTGTAATGTTTGCTGTTTGGCAAATTGCTTGGAGGCAGAGGCCTTTTTCCCTTGTTTTCCTCCTCCAAAACTAAGGTGCGTCTTATACTCCGAAAAATATGGTAATCTTGGCCCAGAGAATAACCATAACAAAGTAAATGTCTTAATAGAAGCACTTGGGGAAATTGCCATTAATCCTCAGTGATCAAATGCTGGTTTATGTTTTGACACATTTGAAACTGGTTAAATCCTGATGCTGCCAACTCTAATCAGTAACCATAATGCAGGAACTGAACTCTTAATCAATACATATCAAGTAGATCTGGGCTCTAAAGTTTAGGACAAATTTCTGATATTTCAAAAATTTCCTCAGTAACTTTTACATTATGTTCTTCATTTCTCCCTTGTTGGTACAACATGAAATATGCCATCCTTTTATGTCTTATTACATGATTAGCTAAATTAGTTTATATAAACATGTCATCTTCCAAGGTAGAAAGTCCAAAATGGCTCATAAGATAAAATATAGAAACATTAAATATTACAATCAATAAAAAATCATTCCAACTTAATACTTGCTGTTCCATAAAATGCAGTTCCTAAGGGATAAGAATAATGATAGGACTTAATAACTTCAATTGGTATTATGTTCTAGAAATGTGCAGAGAAGGCGCTTTCTCTCACAACTCACCATTCTGACTGCTGTCAGAAACAGAAGTACCTCCACTGCAGGTAGTAAAGTGATGCAGCCGTAATGCTGAGGTGATCTAACCCAGCTGCTGTGGCCTAGAGGTGGAGCTCTTGCCTCACAATCAGGAGGTTGTGAGTTCGGTCCTAGGTAGAGGCAGATATAGGGTCTCCTGCTTGGACAGGGGGTTGGACTAGATGACCTGCAAGGTCCCTTCCAACTCTGTTAATCTGTTAACTCAAGCATTCATTGCTTCTAAGTGAAAAATGCATTCTAATTTATATTCAGAGACACATTGCTAACCATTGCAACTTGGCAATGTATGTATCATATGAGTAAATCTCTAATTCCCAGCAGTATCTCTATGCTTCATGCACAAGCTACAGATTCTGACTTGGATATCACTAGTGCATGGGTCACTTAGGTCCATTCTTTCCAGATAGGTGACACACTAATCTATGTTGGTGAAAGTTTACCATTTATCTTTCCTAAATCGTAAGGGCTCCCAATTTGTAAATTGTGTGTGTTAGAGAGAATGCTACCATACATATGAAAAGTTTTGATTGAACTCTTTATTTGAAGCATTTATAATGTGAATTCAGTTTTAACTTGCTACATACATCCATCTGACCATCCATACATCCTTCCATTCATCCAAAAATTGCCTCCTAATGTCATTAACTAATGCCCTGTGGGATCCACCTGCAGGATACCTTGATTGAGTTCTCCTTTTCCATTGCTGGGCAATAGCACAGGAGTCTCTATCTCAATGTCATTCTTCCTCTGTCTCTCTTTCTCAACAACATTAATGAGGAAGAAACCTCCAAATGTTGATTTAGAAATTGCATAGCTTCCCTCAAACTGATAGATGAAAATAAAAAGATAGCAACTTTCCCATAGATATAATTTAAAAACATTATAATTTTCCACAGGCTTCTGTACTTATTCTACTACAAAAAGATAATGTGTGTGATTTGGTTCTTTTTTAAGTTTGGTAAAATAGTTTCTTATTTATCAATATAGATATTAAAATTATCAACAGCTATCAACAAATTAGAATAAAAATAATCAAGACTTCAAATAATTAAATAAAAAGATATTAATACTAGAGTGATGTACAACCTCTTTGTCTTCCCTTCAAAATTATAATTCAACTTCACTCACAAATTGCATATCACTGTTTAGAACAAATGTCTTTGAATTGCTTTCCAGTGTTTAGCAGTGATTTTTTCCAAAATCAGTTTAAAAGAGTTGTTATGCTTACTATCCTGCAATTTATGTTCTATGACAGGGGTGTCAAATTCAAGGCCCATGGGCCGGATCCAGCCCATGAGATGCTTAGCTCTGGCCCGCGGGGCCACCCTGGAAACAGTGAAGGGCCGCCCCACGGGGCCTCTGCCAGAAAAAACTGAGCTTGGGGGGGGTACATGTGGACCTCCCAGGCTCCATTTTCAGCCACTACTGCCTCCTGCAGCCCTCTGCCAGTAAAAACGGAGCTCGGGGGGCTGCGTGTGGAAGGAAGGAAGGAAAGAAGGAAAAAGAAGGAAGGAGGGGAAGGAAGAAGGAAGGAGAAGGAAGAGGGAAGGAAAAAGAAAAGGAAGGAAAGAAAGAAAGAAAGAAAGAAAGAAAGAAAGAAAGAAAGAAAGAAAGAAAGAAAGAAAGAAAGAAAGAAAGAAAGAAGAAAGAAAGAAATTAGGGTAAGAAAGAAAAAAGAAAGAAAGAAAAAAAGAAAGAAAGAAAGAAAGAAAGAAAGACGGTTGGTAGGAAGGAAGGAAGGAAGGAAGAAGAAAGAAAGAAAGATGATAGATAGATGATAGATAGATAGATAGATAGATAGATAGATAGATAGATAGATAGATTGATTGATTGATTGATTGATTGATTGATTGATTGATTGATTGATTGATTGATTGATTGATTGATTTGGGAAACTGGTATCACTTCATCAAGCCCATCCATCACATTAAGAATTTACTGAATAGTGAAGTAGTTACTAAATTTTACTGAGTTTACTAAGTTAGTAGTTACTAAGGTTCTTGATAAATGACTATCAGACTTTGAAATCCTGGTATCACTGGATCATGTTCAACAATTTTGTTGAATTAACAAAAGATTTTTAAATTGGATTTTGAATAAATGTGCAATTAATTGTTACAGTTTTGAATTTTACTGTTACTATCTTCCTTAGTGGGTCGTGCAAACCGCTATTCTGAACAATGCTATTTAGGGGGGGGGGGCACTGAGGATGGGTTTGTAGCACCAAGGGGGGGGGTGGACTGAAAAGGTTTGGGAACCACTGATTTAAAGGAACGATAGAACTTGTACATATTGTAGTCAGTTTAGTCCTAAAGTACTGGATCTCCCTCTCTTTGCAATGAATAGAAAAGACTGATGGGGAATAAGTGGGGAAGGATAAGGAGCTCCCCATCTGGATCAAGGGATTCAGCACTGTACAGTGAAAACAAGTATGGATTCAGTAGAAAGCAGCCTGGGCAGGGGACCATTTGATCATTAGCCTGATCAAAACCGTGCCTGAATGAAAAGTAGAGAGAAGGATATTAAGTGTATTAATGCTTTTCAGTTGATACTGAGAAAAATGCTGTATTGCCATTTGGGCTTTGTACTGGGCAAGATTTTTTTTCGTTCCTAAAAACAACCACATTTTCAGCCTTGTTTATTCACCATATTAATGCCTGTCATAAACATGTACACTCTCTGTAGTTTACAGTAACTAAAAAGACATACAACAACGAATTAATATTAACACATCCATGGCAGGGGCGGGTTGCTTATTTACCGGTGCCGCTGCGCGCGCATCTCCATGTTTCGGGCACTTGCTTGCTACGTGCGCGTGCCCCCTCGCGCGATTTTGCTTCTGCACATGCGCAGAAGCAAAATCTCGGCAAAATCTCACGAGGGGATGTGCGCGAGAGAGATTTCGGCGAGATTTTGCTTCCTTGCATGCGCAGAAGCAAAATCTCGCCGAAATCTCGCGTGCGCGCGCGTTCCCTTCGCAAGATTTTGGTGAGATTTTGCTTCCCCGCATGCGCAGAAGCAAAATCGCCCAAAAATTCACCGAAAAAGATGGCGACATGTACGACGGACCGGCATAGAGGGCTCCGGAGCGGTTGCACGCAAATTGCGCAATCGGCGGCT